>SSNS01000059.1:1540530-1599279 GCA_006937985.1 Aphyosemion australe | reverse complement strand
GCTGTTGTTGAACCGATCCTGAAAAAACCCAGTTTGGACTCCTCTCAGCCTAATAATTACAGACCCATTTCTAAATTGCCCTTTATCTCTAAAATCTTAGAAAAAGTCGTGGCCGATCAACTGATTACTTTTCTGGAAATTCACAACAACTTTGATAAATTCCAATCTGGTTTTCGTAAAAATCACTCAACAGAAACAGCTTTGCTTAAAGTTTCCAGTGACATCATGATGGCTGCAGACAACGGGGAATTTACAGTCTTAGTATTGTTGGATCTTTCTGCAGCTTTTGACACTGTTGATCACAGCACCTTAATTAACAGACTTCATGACTCGTTGGGAATCTCTGGAACTGTTCTAGACTGGTTCAGATCGTACCTTTCTAACAGAAGTTTCAGTGTCTGTATAAACCAAATTATGTCAGATTCCACCAACCTGTTCTGTGGGGTACCCCAAGGCTCTGTTTTAGGTCCACTCCTGTTTTTATTATATATACACCCTCTTGGAAAGATAATTGATGCTTTTCATGATGTCTCTTATCACCTATATGCAGATGACATTCAGCTGTACTGCTCCTTTATGGAATCTGAGCTCCATAAACTGGCTGAACTACTAGAGTGTCTATCAGCGATCACTAGTTGGCTAGAAGATAACTTCCTTCAGTTAAACTTTGAAAAGACTGAATGTCTGATCATTGCCCCTGAGAGCATGGCTCCTCTGATTAGTCAACAACTTGGTCATTTAGCTTCTGCTGTCAAGTCAAACATGAGAAATTTGGGTGTTGTCTTTGACCAATCAATGTCTCTTGAAGGCCACTCAAAAACGCTGGTCAGAAACTGTTTTTATCATTTGAGAAATATCTCCAAACTGCGAAGGTTGGTGTCAAAACATGAGCTTGAAATGGTTATCCATGCCTTTATCTCCTCCCGTCTAGATTACTGTAACACACTTTTCACATGTTTTAACAAAAAAGCCCTTGACCGCCTTCAGTTGGTCCAGAATTCTGCAGCGAGGCTCCTAACTGGAGCAAACAGAAGAGCTCACATCACTCCTATTCTGATGTCTCTGCACTGGTTACCCATTAACTTTAGAATTCAATTTAGGAGTCCTTACTATAACATACAGGGCTCTACATGGCCAAGCTCCTCCTTATGTTGCTGAACTGTTAAAGCCTTATGCTCCAACCCGAGCCCTCAGGTCCACCAACCAGAACCTTCTAGAAATTCCAAAGACCAGATATAAAAGTCGAGGCGATCGCTCTTTCCAGGCTGTTGCACCCCGACTTTGGAATGAACTTCCTTTATCCCTACGTGTTACTGACAGTCTGGTCACCTTTAGAAAGCAGCTGAAGACCCTTTTGTTTAAAACAGCTTTTACTTAAATCTTTTATGTTTTATTAATTTTTTCTTACTTGTATTTATAATAATCTTTCATTTGTTTTATCATTTTTATAATTTTATGACTTTCTGTTTTCTGATTTTTAATGATTTTATGATATTCTGTTGTTTTGTTTTAAGATCATTTTATGATGACCATCTTGTGTTTTGTTGATCTTTGTGAAGCACTTTGTGATTCTCTGTCTGTGATAAGTGCTATACAAATAAAATTTACTTACTTACTTACTTACTTAATGAAATGTCACTCAGACCCCCACTGACCTCTGTAGCCAGAATACCGCACTTGCAACTTCAGAGTGCCGATCCGGTCCCTGTTGGACTTAGTAAAGTGGAGCTGACATGCCTGGCGCTGCAGTCTGCTTCCAGCATGTTTCCTGCATGTTTTAGATCATGAACACAGCTGATTTGTATGATTTAGTGATGAACCGCTCCTGTAGACACTAATGAAGGCTGAGGAGACGTTTCAGCAGTTGGATTAAGGTGTTAAAAACAGGAACGCACAGCGAGGAGATAAGTTTCGCTTTCACTTTTACAACGGTGAATCAATAACGGACCCTAGGGGGTGCTAAAAGCAAGTAAAACTACCAAGTGTGCCTTTAAAACAGCTTCACGCACACACCTGTCAACATGTTTGAGGTAATAATGAAATAATACTATACAATATTAATGTTGAAAGGCTTTGTTTTTCTCTTCTGTGAAAAGAGCCCAACAGCCAACAATTTGTAAGTCTGTCTTTGAAACGCCACTGGACCGAAAAATAAGTCAAATGAAAGCTGACAGAAATGAAGCAAGAATTCACAGAGAGAAAAATAATCGAGACAATGGCTGGAAAGATAAAAAACACAACACCCCGACGGACAGAGCGCTGTTCCATCTGCTTTTTTTCACACCATCTTCCCCCTGACACTAAAGCACCAGATGACAGCTGTGTCCTGTCATCTGTGGGATGAAGAAACATCTCTTTGACCCGTCTGTCATTCATCCTCCCGAGTCTAATATTCAATAATACATTTAGGACAAGAGCTAAAGCAGGAAATCACAGTGAACAGCATGTGCTCTTACAAACAGTCATCAATCAGCCGACGTAATTATCAGAGGCAGTTGGAAATGCCACAATCATTAATCACATTTCCCCTGAACGACTTCAAATGTGGTAGTGAGGAATAAAAATTTGCCAAATGTTACAATGAGGCCAGGCAGACTGTAACAGGTTTCCCACAAAACATTACTAAATTAAAACGGAAGAGGAAACAGAGAGGGGAAGAACAAAGTCCGACTCGCTAGTATGACCGGTTGGTAATTAGCTGACTAATAAAGCAGCGTGCCACCTGTCAGCACCGTGTGAATAATCATTCAGTCTGTCTGCAGGATCTCACTACGTCCTCCTGTTTGTGCAGTGACGTGGCATTTAGCCAGGGCTGTGAGAGTCTCGGTGTGGAGAGTAGAGAGTAACCTGCATCACATTGTCTCCCCGTGGGTTGGTTCACGCCTGCTATTGACGTGCATTCTGGTCACACCAATCATAAGTGCACAGTCAGAAAAGCTCTGAGCAACAACGAGCAATTATTATTGGAGGTTTGATTTTGATCAACACTGAGATCATGGCCACTAGTAGCTTTTGTTGAACCTTATAAATTTGATCATTCGAAATAAGTGTGATAATGAGGTCATTAGACCTGATATTTCAGATCAGTCATCTGGTGAATTGACCAAAGGCATGACGATAACTATTGATTAGAATGAGGATTTTGTTTTTAACCAAAGTTAAGCAAATCACTAAACCCCACAGAGTGAATTCATCCAAAACTAGATACGTTTACATGCGCCAAATTTCCCTTATCCGATTCAAATCTTGGTTGATCGGAAATCCTAAATCTCTGTTGACACTGACTGAAATGATCCGATCATGCCGTGAGTAGGTTGAGCATGCGCAGAGTTGTCTTTCCCAGAAAAAAAAACTGTAAACAAACACCATCTTGTCCGCACGTCTTTTCCCTCTATTTTTATTTTCTTATTCTCTAGCGTTGTCCGTTGACTTACCCCATTATGGACCACTTCTGTTTACCTCCTGCCATGTTTTCAACTTGCCCTGAGTGTCTGCAAAGGCGGAAAGGCTGAAGTTGCACACATGCGCAGTGGGCATTATTTTACTCCAACAATCCGAATGGGTGTATACAGTACATGGACGTCAATCGGATTGACGATCGGACAAAGCCACCTCTCTCAATCGGAATGAAATTTCATTCCGATCGGGCCATATTGGATCAGAATATTCCAACTGACATGTTTACATGAAGAATCTGATAGGGCATTCATTCCAATTACTTGTGCCCATGTAAACGTAGCTACTGACGACTAAAGTGGTAGAGTGGTTTGCCTAAAGCCTGATTTATACGTTTGCGTGGGTACGGAGACACGCAGCGCCATCATGTGCTGACTCAAGGGCTCTGCGGCAGGCCTGCAGAGGGTGACGGAGACATGCCCAATTTTTTAACTGTCCATCAAAAGTGACAAACACTGCAAGCCTGTAATTAGTCTGGATGCCACTTCCTTTTTAAACTTGTCAACAGCACCACCATTCCCCCCTCCAAAAAAACAAAACAAGTGCCGAAGAACGTCTAGTGGAAAAAGTCCAATGGTATAAATGTTCATACACCCGTGACTGAAGGAGAACAAAGATATGCAGCAAGCGTTTTATTCGTGAACGGAAATGACGGGAAACGTGGGTTTGGAGGTGGCGACCGCGTGAAGAGGTGAAGAAGAATGAGGGACGAATTAAAGTCTCTGAAATACATAAACACAAAAGTAAATACATTATCGTGGGCCGGAGACTTGACTGCAACAGTAGCAGGATACTAGGGATGTGTATTGGTAAAATTCTGGCAATACAATACGATACAGGGGAGACGATACAATATATCTCGAAATATTTGCGATACATTCAGCCAGACGATATTAGTGATTTTTTTAAGACAAACAGTCCAAACTGATACGTAACATGTTTAACATGAGGTATCTGAACCATAACAGAGGGATTTACATTTCAATGATGGAAACAAAACCCATTGCACACTGCTGCCAACTACAATTGGCATTTGAATTGCACAAAAAGAAAAGAAATGTTTGCATGAAAATTCTTCCAAAAATTTGATACACAGCTTTTGAATATTGATATAATATTGCAGGAAAAAATATCACGATATATTGCCATATCGAGATTTTCTTACATCCTTGCAGGATACCCCAGAAAAGCACTACGCCCTCTGTTGTCCTGGCGGGGAATTGCTTTGCAACACTCCCCAGGCAACGGAGAAGTCTGAAGGAAAAACGTTGCGCGACTCTGCAACTGAGCTTACGGAGAAAAATAAATTAGGCTTTAGTCACAATTTAGTGTGTGTCTAAGTTCTGGCTCAGTACAACAGAAAAATGCTAAATTAAATCCCTGGTGCTGTAATTGTTAGCATGCACTGCACTATTTAAGTATAGTTTGGCTTTCCATACTACCACCTACTGGTGTTTCTTTGAATGCCATGGATCACCTGGACCTTAAATGTTTGCCACACTGCTAATTAGAAATAAACCGATATGTCTTGAGGCTCCTTTGTCATCTAAACCAGGAAGTTCTTAAACATTTAGGGGCCAGGGACCCCTGAACGAGTTGTGGCCAGGTTCGATATTTGTCTGGGATATGCCATCTTCACCCTTTAGCTGGAAAAGCCCCTTTGTTTTACTCTTGAACTAAGTTTACTTTGTGATAAGATGCCTTTTTAACCATCACTGGCTTCATTGCTTCGTTTGCTATCACTTGAAGAGATACAATACATTGGTTTCCATTGCTGTTCTCGATACTAGAGAAAACTGTTGTCATTCTAGTTTCAGCTGGTTTGGCTTTTGCATTACTTGAAATGGATGGACTTAAATAATTATCCATTGTGCTAATCAGATCAACCCCAGGAGATGCACACACATTGTGTCTTCAGGTCCCACAACGTTTGTTTTATAGACCCCAGATTTATAGCTTGTAGACCCCAACGGGTCCAGGGGCCGCTGTTTGAGGACCACTTGTCTAAACTAACTTTTTGTGTGAAGACACTTTTAAAAAGATCTTCTTTTATTCTTTTGTGTCAGTCAATCCCATCCCTGAAGTTTGTCCCATGACCACTTTGGTACAAATGCGGCTCACGTACCGAGATTGAATCACTCGAACCAAACCACATTCAGTTCTAGCAGGAAGCAGTCAAATGTTCCCAGGGACAGCAAACCAAACGTTTCCTGTTTTTTTACACACTGTAATAATTTTTTTTTTCTTTTTGATGGGAAATGTGGCTCTTAGGGTTCAAAATCTCTTTTATCAAAGTGCTTTTGCCAAAACAGGAATCAGCCCAGTATAACTACCCAACGGAGGAGAGGCATACAAACAGCAATAAAAACATAGACTTTTATGGCAATCATAAACAATGAAAATTAGAGACGTGGAACAATAACAATTCACTGCGACAGTCATTGGTAATCAATAGGAAGCAATAATTATCTATATACTTGCAGCCCGATGTGCCAGTCACCAAGCCAACAAGCACTTCTTTCCATTTCTGTTTGCTGTTGACACAAAAGGTGTGTGCCACCTTTAAAATATGCATTAGAGAAAATGATCAATGTGTTTATTTAGCTGGGAGGTGAGATCTGACCATAAGAGGTCACTTGAGACACGTTTTAACGCGTGTCTATAAATCCCAACCTCCCTCCTTCCTTCTGCTCTTCACTCGACACCTCAGATCTAAACCGAACTGAAGCTTTCAGGTAAACTTTAATCAGTCTCATCCTTTCAGCCACTCACCTACTCCACCCAACTCATTAGTAAAAGTCAATTTTGTCAGGCGGGAATGAATCGCGAGGAATAAATTGATTCTTCGATCCCTTTATGCTCTGAATTTTGCTTTCATCCATGTTTTTTACCACTTTTCGCCCTCTGTTCCGTCACCCTCCTCACCTCACACCTCGATAGCTTATCTTGTTTAAGAAAGTCTTTCTTTCTGTAATTAAAACTTTGACCGTCAGGTCAGACGAAAGGTGCATCGCTGCACATTAATTCAGGTGATGTGCTCGGCTTCCTCAAAGACCCTTTGACAGGAAAATGTCACCTGTAATCCCAACGCAGGCAGTGGAAGGAGGTTATATTCAGTTCACCACAAAATCAGATTTGGTGGGTTTTGTCCACCTGCCTTGTCACTTTTAAGATGACAGATTCATTTTCAGGAAATGATGGTATAAAACTCAAAATGTAGTTGGATTTATTCCAAAATAATCCACATTTCTGTTTGAAATCTAGAGAATACTTTGAAGGAACGACTCTGAATCCAGAGTTGAGCTTGTCTGACCAGATTGTAAAAGAGCTAGACCCCAAAGAACATTTGGTTGTCCCAACCACCCTGAGATGAGTTTTGGATAAAATTGCCTTAGAAAAATATATTTTAAATGAATCATTACAACATTTTTTGTGTGTGTTAGAAACTGATTTCTGTCTCCCGATGAGAATAAAAGGCAAAAGTGTGTCAGGGTGAGCCGGCGGCCTCGTTAGACCAAAAAAAAAAGATTTTTTTTCATTAGAAATTCATTCATTACTCAGCAACAACCTAATTGATCCATGTCTTTGAATTCTACAGTAATAGCAAATTGATTGATTTATCCTCAAGAGGGAATATGGTGGGAATTGCTCAGCCAAAAAGGAACAGCAGAATCATCGGCTTTGAGCTGATGGATGAGGCTGGAATAAATAGAAATAAGAGGCAGTTGAATAAAGGTGATCTGTGTCAAAAACTGTTTATGAGGAATGAGAAAATAAAGCATGTTTTTGGTACTAGACATTACTAACGAAAGGTTACAAAGAGACTCCCAGACCCCACGGTAATCACTAGGGGTGTGTATTGGCAAGAATATAAAGGTAAAGTCCCAAGTCATCATCACACACTGGTGATTACATCTCCGCATTTGACCCATCCCCGTGGTGGGGAGCGGTGAGCTGCAGCGGTGGCCGCGCTCGGGAACTATTTGGTGGTTTTAACCCCCCAATCCAACCCCTTAATGCTGATTGTCAAGCGAGGAGGCATTGGGTCCCATTTTTTCAAAGTCTTTGGTATGACCCGACCGGGATTCGAACCCCGATCTCATACCACTAGGCCACCGGAGCTGATAGATATGATAGATATCACAATACAGGGGAGACGATACGATATACAGGTGAAACTCGAAATGTTGAATATGGTGCAAAAGTTCATTTATGTCAGTAATTCAACTTAAGAGGTGAAACTAATATAAGCCAGCAAGCCGTATGGGTCCCAACAGGGTTTGTCCGCGGTTTCCATGGTGGCCCCACAATGGTTTGCCGGTGTTTGAGTCAAACCCTCTGAAAACCCACGTAGGGCCCGCTAAAATCTATGTGGGCAAAAATCTTTCCCCCAAGGGGCCCCCGCAGAAACCGTGGACAAACCCTGTTGGGACCTATACGGCATATTCCATATGGGGCCCACCTATGTGTGCTGGCTGTGAGATAGACGCATTCTAAGCAAAGCCAGATATTTCAAGCCTTTATTTGTTATAATTGTGATGATTATGGCTTATAGCTGATGAAAACCCCACATTCAAAATCTCAGATTATTAGAATATTGTGAAAAGGTTCAATATTCTAGACTCAAAGTGTCACACTCTAATCCGCTAATGAATCCAAGACACCTGCAAAATGTTCCTGAGCCTTTAGATGTTCTCGCAGTCTAAGATGAATTACTGACATGCATGAACTTTTGCACCATATTCTAATTGTTCAAGTTTTACCTGTAGATCACAATCCAGGTGAGACGATACAATATATCGTGATACTAAAAGCCAGATTATATTTTAATCGCAAAACTCAGGTCAGATGCTTCAAGACATCAACAGTATTATTTCAAGATCTTGCTGTTCTGTCAGAATGAAGGCAATAAAAACTGCTGCCACCTAGCAGTCAGAGTTTGAATTGCAACACACAAAAAAATCAATATCCCGGTATATTGGGGAGTTCACCTCGATAACGATAAATGGACGATAGCTACATGTATGCGCAAAAATAAAAGATGTCCACTAGATGGGGCTGTCACTTGTATTACGTTGAGTCACGTTCTCATGTGACTCGAGGTGGAACAGCTTCTTAAAGGGACATGAACATCGCCAATCTAAACACAGCTTTTCATTTTTTATTACTACATTTACTGACATGGGAAAAACGATATCGATAAAAGTCACAAATTTCGATAACGATACATCTTCAATTTATTGCCAGTCCTAAGAAATACACTAAATTTTTACATGTAAATTCTCTGTTAAAAATCAATACACTGCTTTTAAATATCAATTCAGTACCATAACACGAAATACGATACTTCAGCGTATCGATATTTTCTTACATCCCTAAACTATATAAAACATAAAACCTAATGTAAACAACATTAAGCTTTTATACAAATTCTACAGGTAGGTCAGACAGCTAATATCCTCTAAAATTAATTCATAAATGTCAGTTTTAATCTATTTGATTGGGACAGTCCATTTTAATGAACATTACATGTTTGTAAACATGCCGGATTATAGCCAAGGGCTCATTTCCATTCATTGTATCCAAACTATATCAAAATTACTCATTTAGGCTTTGTTATTAATATTTGTTTCAGCATTCAAATGTCAAGTGTTGTTGTTTTTTAAGTAAGACGTTCAAAATTCCTGCATATCTTTAAGGCTGCTTGTGAAACTAGATCCAAGGACTGCAGAAGCGTTTCTCTATTGATTACGTCTCATTAGCGGCACCGAGGGTGGACTCGAAGGGTCAATGAAGAGTTGAAACGGAGCCAGTAGCTCAACAGAAAGATCATGACAAGTATTCATTAGCTTGAGTTGCATAAAAACGACAGAATAGAAAAGACGTGCATAAAAACCCAGCTGAACATTTCAATGCAAAATGTCAAGTTAAGTGTTCAAGGTACTCTTTAAGTGGATTTGCAGAAAAAAAAACACATTTTAGTAGAAAACGTGTTTCAAAATCAAACATGGCTTTTAGTTGAGTGGTTCTCCTTCATGTAAAGGTTAAAGATGGATGAAATATCAAGCAGAATTATGAAAATGACAAACTGGATTTGAACTTGAAGTAATAATCATTAAAGCTTTGAACATCTTTAATTTCCTCAAGGCTGCAGCCTTTCAGCTGACTGGCAGTTCGGCATCTTTGTAAAGAGAACAGCACAATACGCCGCTAAAGAAAAAAAAATGCAGCTTTTAGAAGCAGAAACGGACTGCATGGCCTGCCTTAAGTGGTTTTATCCTGATTACTTAAAGCGGTTCAGTACAGCTAAATATCTCTTCTCAAACCACAGCTAGCGATCATTAAAATCTTCTTTTATGATTTGTAGAGACGCTGACATTTGAAGGAACACACTAGCTGAACACATAGACTTGTTGAGCTGCCATGCAGCGTCGTGTCTGGGGAAACCAGTGGGCAGCTGCAGAGAGAAGATACAGGGGAGCTCTTCTGTCTTTGGGAGGTTAAATGAACACAAAGCTGTGTCTACTGATAGTACTTCTATAGCTGCTACTGTTGTGGCAGCTGTTATTCGGAGCCTTTGTGCCTCTCTGCAGCTCTTGACCATTATGTTCACTTTCATCCCAAGGTCTTTGTTGTTACCTGGGCTTCAGTCTCTGCTTATCTGTCTTCTCTTCCTTTCTTGTTCCTATTTTCCACCATTCCCTCTTGCTCCATCTATCTTTCTCTTGCACTCCTTGCTAACACCCTAAGCATCGGCTGTGAGCCTTACTAAGTTGCACCTGTTAGCCCTGCAGATTCAGGTCTGTGGCAGGTGTCTGCAGCTTGTTGACATATAATCTCCAGCAGCTTTCCAGATAATGCACTGTTTCCTGAAAACATTTATGTTTCTTTTAAACCGACTCCTGATTTCATTGTACATATTAGAGAAATAGAGTCAGAATCAAGATACTGTCTATTTCAGTTATTATTTTGAGCTCCATTTGAATTAATAATAAAATACACGAACCAAACATTTCAAATTTCCAAATAGAAAGACGCATTTTCTTTGAGACTGAGACAGCAAAGCAAGAACAAAATGAGATTTGTGCAGCATAAATGATTTTCTATTTATATTTCTTGATAAAAGAGATAATATAATAAATGCCTATTTGAAAGAGGTCCTTCACTCATATTTTTAATACATTTGAAGTGGTTTAGAACCAGAATGAAGGAGATGACTATTTCTGTAAATGGTGTGAGAATATGGAACAAACTTAGCAAGGATATATAAGAATCAAAGTCTCTACATATATTTTAAAAATGTATTAAAGCAAATGTATTACAGAATTACAATGATCTAAATTCAGATAGTGTCTGATTAGGATTGTAAATTAGAAGAATATAGTAAGATGAATCTGTGTTTTGTTGTTTCTTGAGAAAATTATGGAAGTATTATTAAAAGGTTCGGTTTTGTAAATAGGGGCAATTAACATAAGATATTTCTTATTTCTGTCCCTTTTCATTCAAATTGTTTGGTGTTAATGTTTAGGTATGTTTTGTTTGATTTTATTTTATTTTTTATTTTTGTTTACATTTTGAACAAAATAAATAAAGGGAAAAAAAGTGGTCTTTATGCCTTATAAGTCGTACTCTGGGGGAAAAAAAGCTCTGGTGCGCCTGTTTCAGCATGGAGAAGTCAGCTGGAGGAGAAAGTAGCATCAGACGACAGGATTTAGAGTCTTCCTGATATTTGGACATCTCGACCGCTGATTGGCTAACAGCAACGCGACTTTACCACTGACTCCATTCACTCTGCAACGTTGATGTTTTATCTCCACAAATAACACAAGCCTGAAGGAGTTCTGCCGTGTAGTGGAGTTGCTAATGCTAACAGTTAGCTTCTACTAGTCAAGACGTTCTCTGCTGTTTCCTGGACGCTAACCCAACAACAGCCTTCCTTGTCGTGAGTCAAGATGAGTGAGTGAGTCCATTAACGATAAGTGACAGTGTGACGTATATGTGTCGGGCTTTTCAAATCCTAGAGTTTCACCATCTAGGTCCTCAGGTGTTAATTGCCTCTCCTAACCCCCTGTATACTACACAACGCAAAACTCGCCCCGACTTCAGAGATTCTGGCACGAGAAGAAAATCTGCTCAAAATGGGTCAAAATTTGCACAGTGTATGCAGTGGCACCCCACAAAAGTTTCATAGGGGTGGCCATGGGGCCTGAGTAAATTTTGGGGTGGCGCACCAAATTGATCCTCATGGTAAAGTTTAGCCTGTGGTGATGTAATAAATGCTCTTTTATTCATTTTCATAAAAAAATGATTAATTGAACAATAATATGACTTATCAAAGAACACTGGTCCTCCTTGGAGTGGCCAGCAATTTTCTAGGGGTGGCCATGGTCACCCCTGGCCACCCATTGGGGGCGCCACTGAGTGTATGCCCAGCTTTAGTCGACTAATCACCAAAAGAATTGTTGATTAGTTGACTATCAATTATCATTTGTGTCAGCCCTAGTGGTATCACACTGAATTAGTGAGTACAAGAGAAGTTTGTGAGAAGTTTTATATATGGCTTGTTTATGTGTGACAACAAATTATGGCATTTGTGTGACAGCTGTGAGGCTCTAGTGCAGGGGGGATTTATCACGTAAAGTGTTCTAACATGTAAAAAATTCGAACATAACATAACATTGGTGAGGAACTACAAGTCATACAAGTGCACTGAGAACCCTCAAGACCTTTTGGAGACTTCCTCGAGAATGCCTTTCCTGATTTGACACCAACAGCTCCAATCCAGCAAGGTACTGCCTTTAAATGATCTGTTATGGGAGCGTGGCATTTTATCCATGAGACGATTTGTAATTATTTTCTCAGCTGAGTCAGCTGTGGGTCAGTGTTACTATTGCTGTGATCTTCTTTTGAGCACTGCTTAGATTTTGTGATGTAACCCGACAGGCTGTTGGCATATGCGATGGTGACCGTTAGTTTCTGGCCGGCCGGCCTCGCTGCTGAAGCTGAAAGCAGATAAGTGTTAATCACAGTTTTGCTGCTACTGTGCTCAAGGCTTTAGAGATAGAAGCTGGTGGTAACAGACATTGTGTGCTTTCTTTTCTTCTTAAATTTATATTTTCTATTGAGCTGAAGATTCTTTCCACACCATTAGTGCTCTCTGCTGAGCTGTTCATCCAGGTCTACTAATACAGTGCAGCTCTGCGATGCACCAGCTGCCATAAACACCACTTTCTACACTAAATGTGAACACATCAGCAAATTAGAGGATCCAAATGATGTGAGTAGTGCTGTACTAGGTGGTTTTATGAGGATGGTGGATGGAGGAGTGGGTACTTAGATCATGAGAAGTTCTACCTTCAAGATTCTATGAAGGACACATAAGACCATGGAGAGCTGCACCAGGCTGATAGCATCTTCAAGAAACATGAACCTGCACGTTTCTCATCTCACAGCAGCCATTTTATGGCTGATATATATTTTTTTGTGTTATTTCCTTTTACAAATAATCTGCATTAAAACATAAATGTCAGAGATTTTCAAATAGTCTTATTTATTTTCTGAGCTACTATTTTTGACAAACCCCTATCATGATTTTCAAAACATTTCCAGCCTGTCTTTAAATGGGGAATAGTGAACAGGAAAGGTAACAGCATTAAAGATGAAAGAATACAAGAGGAAAAGAAAAACAAGATTTTTTTCAATTTGATACACATCTTGCCAAATTTAAAATAAGATGCATTTTTTCCTCATATCATTTTCTTACTATTATTTTTTCTAAAACACTCTCCTGACAGCACGTAACGAATTACAGAATGTTTTAGCTTTACCATCTTCTACTTTAACTATTTCCTCATTTGTAATCCCCCCGCCATTACCTTTAAATTTGATTTTTAACATTTTTAGCAATGAATGTATTAAAATGCAACAACAAAGGAAGCTCATTAATAAGAATCTGTAGGTGTATTTGTCATGGTTAATGTACAAACATGCAAAGAACTACCAGCCAACTCAGCAACTCTGCAGCACTTCTTTTACAGTATGATTGTGTAAAATGTGTCCCAGTCTGCAGGCATAAGCCATTCTCATCCAAAAAGCTTTAATAAGTCACTTTTATTGCTTAAATGCAACAATGAAAAAAGAAAATTCCTGATGTAACTGTAAAGAAACTTATGTGGCTTCCATACTTGCGATTCTACTTCACCTAGATAGGGTAGGGAGTGTTCACATCTGCATAGCCTGGATTTTTTTCCGCGCGAAACCGATAGTTTTTTCAGCCCTCTTCCCAAGGCGGTCTGCTTTGGGCTGAACCGGTCCAACACACCCACTGCCAACTGATTGGCCAGCTCAAATTCACGCCTACCATTAGGGGGAGCCTCAGATTGGCGGATACAATCAGCCAGCGGGAGCTTCCCGCATGCGCGCTTCATTAATATTCTGGATACTGAGGCGTTAAGCTTCTGAATGAAGTTCTCTTTTTTTCTCTGTCTCTCTCTCTGAGGAACACACACACACACACACACACACACACAGTGTTGCTAGGCTTGAGCTGCGCCAGGACAGATAGCAGAGCAGAATGCAATATCAGAGTTAGAGTCTCCAAAAGCAACACTGCTCACAGCTGCCTTTGTTTAAAGGGGACCTAGAATGTAAACCAACAATTTCCTTGTTGTTGTTGAATAAAGACAGCTTGGGTGGTCAACAGTAGCATGCCAAAAAGTCAAAACCGTGTTTGACCTACTTTTTATGTAAATTAGAAAGTTGAAAAAGGCGAGAGAAAACCTCCTGAGAAAGCCTTCCTTAACACGTCATAAGGGGGAGCCACGCCTCCTCAGACCTGCACGTGACTGAGACCTTCTGGGGTAACCAACCAATCAGCATGTCCTGGCCGAGTGGGAGGGGTCAACAGCTCTTTTCACTGAAGGCCTGAGTAAGGGGGTTTAGAATGGCCTGTATCAGGGCTCCTGGGACAGATGAAAGCCCAAAAAATTTTTCTTATGCTTTTTGGAGGCTCAAAGCTCTGTTTTAGATTGTTGATTAATTGCATTCTAGGACACCTTTAAGGGAGACACCGCGCACTTGTCCGCGCTCTTTTGCCCCATCCATGTGCTCGGAGATGCGCTCATGACATCACTGATATTTTCACGCCAATTTTCCGTGCCAATTTTGGAGACCGCCCATATGCTCAGTCACGTCTGCATTCCTAAGAATGTGTGGAAGGTAGTGCTGGGCCATATGGCCTAAAATAAATATCACGGTATATTGAGGAGTTCACCTCGATAACGATAAATGAACGATAACTACATGTATGTGCAAAAATAAAAGATGTCCACTAGATGGGGCTGTCACGTGTATTACGTTGGGTCACGTTGTCATGTGACTCGAGGTGGTACAGGCTCCCAAACGTCACCAACCTACACACATCTTTTCATTTTCTTTATTATTGACATGGGAAAAATGATATCGGTAAGTGTCAGAAATTTCGATAACGATACATTTTCGATTTATTGCCCAGCCCTAGTGTAAGGAGGTGTGTAATCAACCCGGCCAGGATGGGGTGGGCCGGGGCTATCCAGACTGGACTGGATCGTATCTGGAAGCACCATTAAACACACAGCAATAATTCAAAGAAAAGTTTCCAAAATGGCAGTTTTTGTTCCACCTATTTTTTAAACGTATCACAATTAACAATTTACTAAAATACCAATAAGCATAAGCCTTCTAAGAATCCTGCAGCACACAGTGAGCTTTCACACAAAGGCCAGCGAGCCTGATGGACCCCCCAGCAGACTCACGCCTACAGTTTTTCTCTCTGCCAGCGTTCTGTCACATCATACACAATGTGGTTGTTATGTGTTAAACCTTGAGGGTGAATGGATGAATTCCCCACTGATTAAACTGTGAATGTAGATGTTGTATTCAGAGCTTTTATTTTACAACAAAACATATTCACTCTGCGGTGATTGTTCCACGGAGGTCAAACCACGTTGAACTTGTATTGCAAACATGTTTGTGCAACTGTTGTTTTAGCCTCCGCTGGCCCTGCAGAGGAAATGTAGGTATTGACATGCATGACTCACCACTTTGAACTGCTCTGCGCTACATTCACTGCCTCGGTAGGAGCAGGCCAGCAGCATGTCCTTGATGTCGTGGCCTGTCCGGTCGTAGAATTCACGCATGTTGAAGGGTCGAGGCTTGTACGTGTCGAAGTCAGTCTTCTCCTTCAGGATCTGAAGGACGTTTTCCTCCACCAAATGTGGGTCTCGTATCTCATACCTAGATGCACAAACCAGAAAGTGTGAGTTCAGGGAAAGTCACAAGTCTTGTGAAATTATTAGTTATCCATTCAGGTTTATAGATGTGTAGTTTAAAGGTGAGGTAAGAGATGTTTTTCTGGAGATTTCTTTTGCCATATTGCTTGAAATGCTCTTCACATAATGATGGCAACTAATAAATTAAATGTTTTGTCAAAAAAAAAAAGAATAATTTTAATCATCTTTGAAATGTACAATCCTGGAATAACCTCATCCAATCAATGTGAACGTCCTGTTCTCAATGATTGGATCATAATTTATCCATCAAACTGTCCCCTGTTGGCAGAGCTGTCTAATGCGTGTGAGGGTGTGTGTGTGTGTGTCATGAGCCAGTGTTATACCATTTTCTGCGACCCTCAGATTCTCTCTTTCTAGGGCAGCCTGAAAAATGGGGATCAGACATTTGAACTGCTTTTTTTATATAATGTAACTTGCTTGAACTCACATTCCACTTTAAACTACCATTACACTTTAATTTGTAAAGTTGTTCTTTTAAGAAAAAAACTATTTAAGATTTACAATCCATTGTGTTTTTGTACTACTTAGAAAAGGCCATTGCTGACAAAAAAAGTAACCAAGTAACTTTTACTTTGAGTACAATTTATTTAAGATACTTTTTAGTTTTATTTGAGTAAAAACTTAGGCAAGTACTTTTACTTGAGTAAAAATTTATCAAAGTATTTGTACTTAAGGAGAATTGGTAAATGGCCTGTATTTGTATAGCGCCTTCTAGGGCTCTAAAACCCCCCAAGGCGCTACACAACACAACCAGTCATTCACACATTCACACACTGGTGATGATGAGCTACAATATAGCCACAGCTGCCCTGGGGCACACTGACAAGAGGTGAGCATGTCGAGCACAGGCGCCACCGGTCCCTTCAACCACCACCCAAGGACACAGACGGGACTCCAACCTGCAACCCTCCGGTTATGGGGCAGACACTTAACTCCCTCTGCCACCTTTTCGTACTCTTTCCACCTCTGGTAATTGAAGCGGGCAACCTTTAATGTCATTGGTTTTGTTTTTACTGAGCTCATCAGGTATGTCAAATATATAAAGGTTATTTATTTATTTATAAACTATTCGTCCCTCCTGAAATCTGCCCAGCCTCTATTGTAGTTCGATTCGTGTTTCTGTTTACTGAACTCGTCAGAATAAACAGACCATCTGTTCATCTCCAAAGACGAACTGGGTCATGGCAATCCTTCAGCATAAACTCGCTAAATGCAGAAGAAATCCAGTTACACCTTGGTTGCTTCAGCTGTGTAAATTCCAGGCATGTTAATCAAATAATCAATAATAATTACATCAAAGTCATCACCTATAATACCGTGGATATCTACATCCTATTATAGTCTTTTAGACCATAAATTACAATACAATAAATTGTATTGAAAAAAATAATTAAAAATGTGCTTTTCTGATCTTTTTTGTAAAGGGCATATTTTATCGCCAGATCACACGCGATATTTCGGCTGTGTCGGACGTGCGCAGGACTGAGGGGCGCGTTGAGTGGTGGAAGGAAGCAAGGGTGTTGATGCCGTAGGTTTCGCTTCAGTATCTCGCTCCAAAATAACAAGTTATGACGTGCGTAATGGCTTCCTTGCTTGTTGTTGAATTTTTTTTCAGCGAAGCGCCGTAAACCGGAAAATGATGGGACGTGGCATTGGAGATCTGTAAACAGTCTGGATGGGACAAAGCAAGCTAAAACAGCCTGGCATCAGCTCATCATGCTGTTGTGAAGATCGAATACACAAACCGAGTGGACTTTTTTCCCCCGTAACACGGATCAGCAACGGTAAGATATAATTTATGTGTTTCACGTTATGAAATGAGCTTTGTTGTGCTGGTTTGTTCGCTGCTGGCCTCATATTTGATTATATTTGGCCTTTGTGACGACATATAGGCCAGAGCTCAAGTTCTCGTTTTGGAGTGCGCGTGCTCGTGGGGTGCATGTGAGCTGGTTGAAGAAGGCAAGAGTAAACAAACGCGTCAATGTTAAATATCGGCTTTTCGGCCAGTGAAAAATCATTAGGAAGCCATTATAGACATTTTTTCAAGTGGAAAAGTGAAAATTTCAGGTGATGACAACTTTAATAATAATACATTTAATTAAATAATAATAATTAAACCGATGCCCGTACTAGTTGCCAGTTCTGAGGACTGTTGTTCCCACAGCTTGTTAGCTATGTCAAACAGACATAGCTAACAAACTCTGGGCTAAACACTGTTAGCTTTTAGATGCAACTTTTTCATCATCTGCACAAAGATGTGTTAGATAATCTAAAATAGTAATATCCCAATCCCCAGGTTTTATTTTGTTAGCATAAATCGCGGAGATGCAGGTCTGGATAGTGGCTGCAGGGTCCTTTTTGCCCTCCACATTGTGTGAATGTGCGCTATTACCCGGAAGTAAACAATAACATTCAAGGGTCTACAGATCTCTTAGCAACAAGTCATTTTTAGTAAATGATCTTATCTCTGCTCATAATCTTGATATCATGTTTTCATCAGAAATCTGGTTAAATGATAGTAGCTGTGCACCAGTTCTCATAGAATCAACACCACCAAATTTCACATCTCTAAACGTGATTCGATCAGACAGGAGAGGTGGTGGTGTAGCTGCTATCTTTAGAGACTCATTCATATGCAAACAGCTAGTATGTGGTGATTTTGACTCTTTTGAATATCTTTGTTTTGAGTTGAAAGGTACAACAAGGACTTTAATGTTAGTAATCTACAGGCCTCCAGGGTCATGCACTCTTTTCCTAGAAAACTTCACTGAGCTTCTCTCTGTTAGGGACAGACTTCAATCGTCTTCTCATAACTGGAGACTTTAATATTCATGTTGATGATGCTAATGACAAATCTGCAGAACAATTTTTTGGAGTGCTTGAATTATTTGATCTTTATCAAAATATCTGTTATCAAACACATGATCACGGTCATACGTTGGACTTGATCTTAACCAAAGATGTGGATGTGTCAAACATTATTGTTAAGGATGTGGGTCTATCTGACCATTTCTGTGTTTTTGCTGACATATCAGTTTTGCCTGCTACATATCACACTTCAGTCGCTCTAAAAAAATGGTATCTGGGTGATCACACTGCATCAGTTTTTATTGAACGTATGACTACATCAACAAGTATAACTGCCAGCTGTGTTGACTCACTTTTAAATCATTTCAACTGCAAAACTACTGAAGTCCTTGACACCATTGCACCCGAAAAGGTCAAACTTATCTCTGGCAAACAAAAAGCTCCATGGAGGTTCACTAAAGCAGTTACAAATCAGAAACGAGATTGCTGATTAATTGCATTCTAGGACACCTTTAAATAAGGCAAGACAAGCTTTTTTCTCCAAAGTCATTAGTGATAACATTAACAATTCCCGTGTTCTGTTTGCTACTATCGAGAGGCTAACTAATCTCCCAACACAGTTAGCCCCTGATTACATATCCCAATCTACGTGTAATGAGTTTGCATCCTTTTTCAACGAGAAAATCATAAACATCAGATTAACCATTCATTCCTCCATGTCAACCTGCACAACCAGACCACTGCTACAGCCACACAGCAACAATCTGGCTAGAATGCCAGCTTTCAGTGAACTTACTGCTAAAACACTGGAGGACATAGTAAAAACCTTAAATTCATCCACCTCCTGTCTGGACACCCTGCCAACAAACTTCTTTAAAAATGTTTTAGTTGTTTGAAAGCTGATGTACTGAAAATTGCTAATTGCTCCTTAATGTCAGGTATTTTTCCTAAATCCTTGAAAACTGCTGCTGTTAAGCCTCTTCTAATGAAAAACAAACTAGATCCCTTAGTGATGAATACAGACCAATCTCTAATCTCCCTTTTATTGGGAAAATTATAGAGAAAGCAGTTATGATCAAGCTGAACAACCTTTTGGAGACAAATAACCTGCTAGATTATTTTCAGTCAGGCTTTAGACAACACCACAGCACTGAGACTGCACTGATTAAGGTATTAAATGATATTCGTCTAAATACGAATTCAGGCAAAACATCTGTTCTGATGATGCTCAAACTCAGTGCAGCTTTTGATACTGTGGACCACAACATCCTTCTTGATAGGCTCATAAACTGGGTGGAACTATCAGGCACAGTCCATAGTTGGTTCAAATCTTATCTCGAAGACAGGAGTTATATTGTTTCTATTGGTGATTATAAATCAAAGCAGATCACCATGACATGTGGGGTCCCCCAAGGCTCAATTCTTGGACCACTGCTCTTCAATCTCTACATGCTCCCCCTGGGTCACGTCATACACAATAACATTACCTATCATAGTTATGCAGATGACACACAGATCTACCTAGCTCTATCGCCTAGTGACAGTGGTCCCCTAGACTCACCCTGTCAGTGTTTGGAGCAAGTTAATGACTGGATGCAGTCAAACTTCCTCCAGTTAAACAAAGACAAGTCTGAAGTTATTGGCTTTGGAAATAAGAAGGATAGGATGGAGGTTATTGCTCAACTTGGCTCCAGAGGAATAAAAACAAAGACCCAGGTTAGAAATCTTGATGTCATAGTTGATTCAGACCTGAGCTTCACTGGTCACATTAAGGCTATAAATCAGCGTTTTATCATCTTCATCAAATAGCAAGACTCAGAGGTCTCATGTCCAGACCAGACCTAGAGAAACTCATTCATGCGTTCATCTCCATCAGGCTGGACTACTGCAATGGTCTTCTGTCTGGTCTTCCCATAAAAGCTGTGAAGCAACTGCAGCTTATACAGAATGCTGCTGCTAGAGACTTAACAAGAACCAAGAGAACCGAGCACATCACTCCTGTTCTTAAATCTCTACACTGGTTACCAGTAAACTACAGAATCCATTTCAAAGTGCTTCTACTAGTTTATAAATCACTCAATGGCATGGGGCCAAAATACATGTCAGATCTCCTTACAGTATCTACACCCAGCAGGGCTCTGAGATCCTTAGGAAGCAGTCAGCTGGTAGAACCCCAGGTCAGAACCAAACAGGGTGAAGCTGCTTTTAGCTACTATGCTGCACACAGATGGAATCAGCTTCCTCATGACCTCAAATGTGCCCCAACTCTATTAACTTTTAAATCGAAATAGAAAACTTTCATGTATTCATCAGCCTTTGAATGAATGTTTCTTATGCTGCACCTTCTGCACTGTAAAGGCTGGTTTGTACTTGGTCCGTCTGCGTGAAACGGACGCATGCACCGCCATTTTGTGTTGGCGCAAGGACTCTCCGACTGGCTCGTGGAGGGTGACGGAGACATGCCCCAAATTTTAAACATCCGTCGAAAGTGACGGAGACCGCAAGCTTGTAACTTTGTCACCAGCACTGCCGTTGCTCCGTTAATAAGTAAAAAAATATTTAGCGGAAGACCCATAATAGATTGAAGAACGCATCTCGGAAAAGTCAGAAAATATGAACGTTTATTCACCCGTGACTGAAGGAGTACAAAATACGGAGCAAACGTGGATGGAAACGACAGGAGACGTGGGTTTAGAGGTGGCGACTGGATGAAGAGGTGGAGGAGAATGAAGGACAAATTAGTCCGTGTTAAAAAGTGTCTGAAATACATTAACACAATGTAAAAACATGAGTAAATACACTATCGTGAACCGGATACATGAGTGTCATGGTGGCAGGATATCACAGAATGGCGCTACGCCCTCTGTTGTTCTGGCGGGGAATTGCTTTGCAACACTCCGCTGCCTGAACGGAAGTTCGAATGTGAAAACCTTTCCGACGCTCAGTGTGCGTCTCTCCGTTGCGGAGCTCACAGAGAGTATAAACCAGCCTTAACTGCTCACCCTTTAACTTTGTCCTTTTCTTTTTAATTTATAAATCTAAATTGAATTGGTATGTATTTGCATTCTGCTGTCATGTTGATTTTATTGTTCTTGCCATTCTTGCTAAAAGGCAAGCACGAATTGCCTCTGTGTATGAAATGTGCTATAGAAATAAAGCTCCCTTGCCTTACATACTTCCCAATATGTGTACATTCGCACAGTACGGATGCAAAAGCAGATAATAATTAATATTAGAAATAAAATCAAAAACAAGATTAAAAAAAAGTGAGGTTGCTAAAATTAAAGACATAAATAAAATGAGTAAGCGAGCTCCTTAATCATAAGATTCTCTAAAATCGATAAAAAAAATTAGAATTCCTTAATCATAAGTTTCTCTGAATAAAAAGTTTTTAACCTTGTTTTAAAAATATTGAAAGTGGGTGCCCCTATATATATATATATATATATATATATATATATATATATATATATATATATATATATATATATATATATATATATGTATATATATTTTATTTTATTTAACCTTTATTTAACCAGATGAGTCGATTGAGAACTCATTCTCATTTACAACAATATCTCATTCATTAATTAATTAATTAATTTATTTATTTATTTGATTTTGGCGCCTGCTCCTGCCCCGCTCCTGCCCCTTTCCTTTATGACATCACGGAATTCGGAATCTTAAGTTTCAAAGCTAAGCCCCGCCCCCTCATTACATCACACTTCAAAGGATTCCATAACACATCATCTTTAGGCCAGTTGTAATTCAGAGCTCTAAGAGTGAGGAGTGCTTTCAAATTCACAAAGTGAAATATTTTACTCAGACGAAATAATGAACGACAGGATGAGATATAATGAAATTAAAGACAGGCTCAAACACCTGAAGGATAATTATAAAAGGCAGCAACACATTTTAAGTCAGGTTATTTTAAAGGTTTTGCAACTAGCAGAACAGAAAACGGGTCATACCAGAGGAGAAATGACCCACACAGTTATCACAAAAAAATATCAACTAATTTGGCCCCACGTAAAGGACCTGGAGTTTGAGCTTGATGTGCTCAAAGACGTTGAGGAGCAACTTTTCCCAAAATTAGTCGAGATATATGGGAGTGAAGCCACACTTTTGTCAACTTTCTATAGCGCAAGCCCCGATAAGAATCTTAGCATCATCTGCGCCTACAAAGCTTTTCTGCAGAGGTCAAAGACTCAGAGACTTATTGATAAAACGGTCACTGTTGTCAAAAATAACTGGAAATGGGGTCTTTGTGCTGCAGCCATTGTAGCTCCCGTCGCGTGGTATTTATTAAAAAAATAAATTTTTTATCAAAATGACAAGAATCTCTTTTAATCAGTGATTGGTCTCACACAATGCACGTTTGTTCAGAGGTGCCTTGTCTTAGTTAGGTGCCTTGTCTTAGTTAATGTCTTAGTTACCTGCTAATCAGTTTTGTTATCATTGCTATTTTTCACTGTATTTTTAATTTTATATTCTTCTTTGTTATTAGCTAAAGTGCATCCACCCATTTATTAGTGTAGATCTGTTTGAAACCCATTTATTTGTTACATCCATCCAACGAGGGATAGACGATACATTGCCTGACCAATAGATGGTTTATATAAATCATCATTTGCCGATAAACATCTTTAGAAGAGTCAATATAAATTCCCGTCGACACAAATGACGCACGTTGCGTAGCTTACACATTTACAATATACAAAAGCGTTTGCGCACAAAAAACACGAAAACTTAAAGTGAATGTTGTGTTTTTGACAACGGACAAAATTTCAACGCAACGTTTGCGTAAATACTGCAGGTAACTAATCAATTAATACGCCCCATCATGTTAGCATAATTTATCTTATATATACACCTCCACACTAGGCAAGGCAAGGCAATTTTATTTATATAGCGCATTTAGCACACTCCAGCGACAAAAGTCCAACCTGTGGTGAGATTTTTCTGTCTTGCAAACGTTTCAGCAACAATACACCGAACAAGAAGATAACAGATTTTACAGGGAGCATAAACGTGCCTATTTCAGAAATTACAAATTACCTGGAGGAGAAAGTAGCCGTTTCTCAAAACCCAAGGACATTAGTACGTTCTTGTGTAGTTGACAAGTATAATTGTGGTTAGTAAAGAAGTTTTTACTTAGTAAAAAAAAGGTTTCACTAACCAGAAAGTTTGTTTTACTGAGTATGGGAGGACGAAGACAGCATTTAAAACAGAACCATACTCTGTTGTGTCATGGCAACAAGTGTTGCTTGTTGCTATGGTAAAAAAAACGACCTGACATTAAAATAAAAGTCTAGTTTGCCTCTCAAATGACAAAATAACAATGAATACATATTATTCGTATAATATATGCTCGACGTTTGATCAAAACTGATAAAATACCAGCATTTCCTGCTGTTAAATGTTGAATATGGAACAATTTAATAAAAAGCTATACTTTTTAAAAAATAATACCTCCACGGGGCATTTAGAGGTGTGCATAATGAAATTACAGTATTTCCTTTAAAAGCTATATTTAAATTAAAAAATAATCAAATATTTATTTTGTCGACACTTATGTTTAAATCTACCAGCCAATAGAGGGCACAGTTGTGGGTTTCAAAATATGGTAAACATCGCTCGGCACAGTGAGGCCGGCACTGTGGAAAATAGAGGACTCGGCAAGTCAAGCCCAGAACATGTTGTTATTAGGGCTGTAACAATATTGGCAATATCACAATATCGTCGTAGTAAAATTACCACAATATCGTTGTGGTCTTGTCACGATATCGTACAGTACGTCTTGAGGTAAACATAACACTTGCAAATAAACTTTTTTCTTTATTTAAAGCTTGAAGTAGACGAAAGGACAGTAACAGAAAATTTTACAGGTTTCCAGGTGATAAAATACACCAAAGGCAATAGTTAACTCATTCACTGCCATTGACGACTAAAGTCGTCATTGTAAATCCATTTTTTTACAGGGCGGGCGTCGGAACGAGCCCCCGCACCATGAGAACAAACATCACGTGTCTAAAGCTGATCTTCATCTGTGTATGTCACACATCACGTGATCAGGAAGCGGAAAATCAATGAATTAGGAGATCGTTTTGGGACGCTGCTGTGAAAAAAAGCCATGCATCAATCGGAAATGCCTCTGCAGCTCATGCGTCAACAACAGATTGTGAAAGAACAGATAACGCTAGAAATACAGTGATTCTTCCTGATGTAAGAAGTGAGTCTACTCTTTCTTTTGGTAGTTTTGCTCTCGTCTTTTTTTATTGATGAACAATAGTAAAAGTAAGTACATTACAGAACAATATGAATTTTTGTATATTTTTCCCCATGAACAAATATGAAATAAAAGAAAAAATAAATAAATAAATAAAGTAGTTTTGGCGTTTACATGATCATAGAGCACAATGTTCTGTGACTCTTCAAAAAAACAGTAAAAACGCTCAAAAACGCTGGCAGTCAGGGGCTTTCTGATCAGAAAATGGCTGGCAGTGAATGAGTTAACGGCCATTAAAAGAGTTTGTCAGAATAAAAAAGTAAAGTACCTGCCGTACACGTCCAGACATGAACAAGTTATAGTCATCTAATGACTCGTATGTCTTTGTAACTGCGTTAAATTAGTTTCCTTTTACATAATTACACAAAATGTGTTCTGTTTACAAATTGCTAGGGATGGGACGATACACTTAAACTAACGATACGATGCACCTTGATGTCATAGTCACGAAACGATACGTCACGATACAATATCAAAAAGGAAAAAAAAAAGGAAAAAATATTACTGTATAATAACAACTTGTTTATTTTTGTTTCCATTGCACACAGGGAAACACAAGGCCTAACAGGCCAAACACAAACAAGAACACTCCCTTAGTGCCGCTCTAACCCTAGGTTAAGTTATCTCAGGACTGGTTCTTCTTCAAAAAAACTAACATATCAACATGTTCTGGTGTAATCAGTGATCTTTGAGCAGAAACGACATCTCCTGCCTGCAGAGTTGTTGTTGCAACAGGCGCTGTGACTTGACGTGACGACGTCACGACGCACTGCACCGTTCCACCGATGCATTTTGTCATGTTTTCTATCGCGAGATTTCGCCAAAAGATATTTCGTCCCATCCCTACAAATTGCACCTTTAACGATTTTTTCAAAACTCAAACTGAGAGCCATTTCTGACCCCCCTCAGCTTCTAAACTACCATCAAACTCCAGCATCTGCTCAACATTCATTTACAGATACAAATTAACCTCAATTAACTAGACTGGCCCGTTGATGACCCCTGAGGAGCAACGGCCCACCATGGTACAACCATCCAAATTATGAAGAGCTAAAATTAAATACGGCAGAAAAAAAACCTTGTTTGGTACTGCAAAAGGTTGCATAATATTTTTCTATTTAAATCTTGAGAAACTGGCGTTCATCTCGATTTTTCATTCGAATACATTTGTTTACACTTGCAAACATCAATGGCTCTTATCCTCTAGCAGAGAATCTAAAAATAGAATCAAAGACAAAGGCTTCTGCTCTGACAGTCAATCTGTAAATATGTTTGTTGACAATCAGGCTCTCTCTTAGTGATGTTTTAGTTTTTGCTTCTACAAGGTTAAGCTGTGGTCTCTGCTCAAGAACATAATTTTTGTTTTTATACAATGAAAATAATAAAACCTGATGTGTGAATGAAAAAATAAATTTCATCTGCCGAAGTATTTTCAATTTGTGTCTCAAACATATTACAAGGAGGTCAATATCTTTTGTAGCTGTGGTGTTATTGCTAGCTGAGAAAGCCATGTGGGAGGGCATTGTGCTGTATTGTGAAATGAAGGCATGTTTTTTTAAACACTGAATGGAGTTAATATTCCTGCAAAAGAACTCTTGGACTGTATGAAAGGCTCATTCACACCCAGTAATGTCAAACGGCTGATATTAACATCCAGAGTTCACATTTTAAGAAGACTGCAGCATCAATTTATAACAGCATTTGTGCTGATTAATACTGATTAAAAGATAGGAGATTCTAAATTAAACAGGGACATCATAAAATATCCGGAGTCATTTACAATAATGGACTGTATCAAAAATATTTTGTAACCTTAACAAATTTGTTTAAAATACACCAAATTACACTTTTTCTTTATCTATTAGTCACAGAAATGTCCTGTGTTTGATATAGCGCCTTCTATGGTTTTACAACCCCCCAAGGCACTTTACAACACAGTCATCCATCCAAGCACTGTAGCATTGTAGCCACAGCTGCCCTGGGGTTCACTGACAGAAGCGTAGCTGCTGAGCACAGGCACCACCGGTCCTTCCGACTATAGACATGAATACGTAAACACCCCATTGGGCGCTGGAGAGCGTAACAGCGTCGCCGCCATATTGGATGGGTCTCCTCACTGTCCAAAGTCAATGCAGAGTGGGCAACTATGCCCATTTTTGTGCAGCCTACGGTTGCAACAACCGGCTTACTAAAGTTAAAGTCCCAAGTCATCATCACACACTGGTGAAATTACATCTCTGCATTTGACCCATCCCCGTGGTGGGGAGCGGTGAGCTGCAGCTGTGGCTGCGCTCGGGAACTATTTGGTGGTTTAACCCCCCAATCCAATCCTTAATGCTGAGTGTCAAGCGAGGAGGAATTGGGTCCCATTTTTTCAAAGTCTTTGGTATGACCCGACCGGGATTTGAACCTCGATCTCCCAGTCCCAGGGCAGACACTCATACCACTAGGCCACCGGAGCTGGTACTATTGAAAACAGATCTCATGGGATTACTATTGACGTTTATAGCCTACCTGATGGGATTTTATATTTTAAAGGGTTATTCCACCCAAAATTGAAATTTTGTCTGTTGACATATTTTCCAGAGTTAGATAAGTGGGAAAAAGCATTTTGTAACCAGCGCAGTAATTCTTCTGATCTGGCAGGAGTCCATCTGCTTTAGTTTAGCAATAAACAATAGAAGTGAATGGCAGGTACTAGCAGGTACCATTCACTTCCATTGTTTATTGCTAAGCTAAAGCTGAACTAAAGCAGACGGACTGCTGCCAGATCAGAATTACTGCGCTGGTTACAAAATGCTTTTTCCCACTTATCTAACTCTGGGAACTATGTCAACAGACAAAATTTCAATTTTGGGTGGAATATCCCTTTAATTTTTTTAAAATTTATTTTGTTTAATTATTTTTGTATTTTAATTATCTTGCCATAGCATGTGTCTGAATTAGTGAAAAAGCTTGATAAAATGTGTTTTTTAGCTGAGTAAGCACCTTCCTCAGTAGAAATGAATGCACTGGGTGAGAATGGAGACCCATGTAAGATGGCGGCCGGCCACTACGGTAGCTCCTATAGGCAGCGGCAGTCCACGAGGCCTCTACGTATTTATGTCTGTGCTTCTGACCACCACCAGCAGGCAAGGAAGGTTTAGTGTCTTGCCCAAGGACACAATGACTGTAACAAATGGTAAATTACCTGTATTTGATATAGCGCTTTCCAGAGTCCTAGAACCCCCCAAGGCACTTTACAACACAATCAGTCATTCACCCATTTACGTAAACATTCACACCCTGGTGGTGGCGAGCTACATGGTAGCTACAGCTGCCCTGGGGCGCACTGATGGAGGCAAGGCTGCCGTACACTGGCACCACCGGTCCCTCCGACCACCAGCAGCAGACAAGACAGGGCTTGAGCCTGCAACCATCCGGTTAACAAAACAGGGAAAGCTGCTACAGGAGCCCAGATGTCCAAAAAGGTTGTCAGCGTACATAAAAATGATTTAATGGAGCCTTGATGCTTGAATCATATAGAAAAATGTTGCCACAGTAGGGATCATAACTGAAACGTATGCAGATGTATTGATATGCACTGTCTTTGTGTTTTGCCCTCCTTCATTCCTTTTGACTTGGATTGACTTTTTGAAACATGACATGAGTTTAGCCTTCAGATGGGGCCAAAGGGTGCATCATTCAGAAGGCAAGAAAAAATAAGAGCATGCTTGCAAAGCAGAATAAAACAAAATATTGTTAAAAAAAATCATATTTTTTACATTATTTGTTGTGATTGGTGTTCGGATCAAGATTGAAATCCAGTTACTGGCAAAGCCCCAGTGGCTACTATGACACATAACCAGAAACACACTGAACACGACCATTCTACTAATGATGCAATAAACAAGATTAAGGTTCTTCAAAGCAACTTAAGACCACGAGGTGTGAAATGTCCACCTGCAGTTGTCCACATATATGAAGTTACCCAAGTAGAAGAGCATAACCAGAACACCCAAAAGCAAAAAGCAATCAACGTAACACAATCTTCCATCGTTTGAAAGGCAGTGATTAATGTGTTTTTGGCAAGTAACTTCTGAGGAAAAACGTGCTTCCAAAAGCTCACAAAATAATCAGCGCTCTGCAGGATTATTTTCAGCTCTGAAATGTTGGTTTTCACCAAGGATGCTGATTAGCAGCTCACACACCACCTCAGATTAATTATACCGGCTGAGCAAACAGGCTGGGTTCATTTAAACCGAACCAAAGTGCCAAGATGTGAATTTCCAAAAACACATTCTGTATTTATGAAATATTATGGTCACTATTCCGATATAAAACAATAATAAAACAAACAAGTGTCTTCTACTGATACAGGGAGGAAGAAAGGGTAAAAGAGGACGTTTGGTGATTTAGGGAAAAGTTTATAAAAGTCTCAATGCAAATAAAATATGTGCAAAGTTTCAAACAACCATGAAATGAATTAATGTCTTCATAAAACTGATGTAAGTCCTTCTCACCTCACCTCATAAATCCAGGACAATTTAATTAAAGAACTTCAGTTTTTTATACAAGATCTGGCCTTTTGAGATGATGTATTTGCATTATGAAGGCAATAGATTTCAGGATAAATGGCGTCATTAGCTCATTGCCTCTGCAAACCTCAAATCAAACAAACACACAGAACGTAAAATATGTTTATTTTGAAGGAGTTGGTCCAATGAACAGACATGATGCAATGTTGGGCAGAAGTTAAAGCTGCATAAGAGTTATTTCATTTGCTTTTATTGGCCAGAGATGTTTACGCTGCTCGTTGAAAACCCATGCAACACCCAATAAGTTTAAATGTTTCATTTAAAAATACAGATTTTCAACATGAGCAATCATGGTAAAAAAAAAAAATCACCATTAAAGGTGCAATATGTAAGAATGAAGTAAGAATGCCATCCTGTGGTCAAATTTGGTTACTGCAGCCCATTTTTCCAAAACAAATATTTACTTTCTCACTCTCGTTCCGTGAGTTTCATGGTA
Source organism: Aphyosemion australe (assembly GCA_006937985.1). Taxonomy (NCBI): domain Eukaryota; kingdom Metazoa; phylum Chordata; class Actinopteri; order Cyprinodontiformes; family Nothobranchiidae; genus Aphyosemion; species Aphyosemion australe. The sequence continues at coordinate 1,569,381 of SSNS01000059.1, read as the reverse complement.
AAGTAGCTTGAGACATTTTTAGAGCTGACTATTTGTTTCTAATTCACCTAGGGCTGGGCAATAAATCGAAAATGTATCGTTATCGAAATCTCTGCCTTATCGATTTCCAATGTCAATAAATTTGGTAATAAAAAAATGAAAAGATGTGTGCAGGTTGGCGACGTTCATGTCCCTTTAAGAAGCTGTACCACCTCGAGTCACATGACAACGTCACTCAACGTAATACACATGACAGCCCCATCTAGTGGACAACTTTTGTTTTTGCTCAATACATGTAGCTATCGTCAATTTATCGTTATCGAGGTGAACTCCACAATATACGGTGATATTGAGTTTAGGCCATATCGCCCAGCCCTAAATTCACCGTTAGCATTGTTAGCTCAAGTGTAGCCTCTAGCCTGCTTCACCTGATATTGTAAAACAAATAGATGCCGTGACTCCTTAGGTACAAGAAATAACTTCGACTGTGGAACCAGCTCCCTCTGGACTTTCGCTCCATCTCTGACCCTGGCCTTTTAAATCTAAACTCAAAACCTTCTTTTATAGAAAAGTCTTCAATGCACAGTAATGTGGATTTTTTATTAATGGTTTTCTCTTATTTGCCTTTTTATCTGAATTGAGTGTTTTTATGTTTTATCTTTTTTTTTTCGGTTTTATGCGACCTGTTAAGCACTTTGGCTGTCTAGTTGACTGTTTTAAAGGGCTATATAACCAATAAATGAATGAATGAATGAACTTCTGGGTCGCTTCTGTTTACTGGCTTCGGTTCTTTAAACAACTCTGGAGCTTTTTGCCTGCTGATGTTGAATTACAAATGCCAGCGCTGCAGGGTTAGCTCGGCGCAGACACTGCAACCTTGCAGGCTCACTGATTGTAAACAGTGACTATGTCCCTCTTTAGTTTTTGTGAAAAGTGAAAAGCTGACAACCCCCCAGCGGCTGAGAATGAAATTGGTTTCAATATTGAGACATTAGATTGTTTTGTGATTATTTCATTGTAAAATTCTTACATATTACTCCTTTAATCTACTATTTTCAGCAGGTTAGTTTACAGATTTCATTTGTAATAACAAATTACATCCGCTGCTGTTACCAAGAGACACAATTACTCATTTTAACATAAATGATACAATTCACAATCACATTTCTTGGGTCCTAAAACAGAAGCGTCTACTCATTGAAAACTGACATAAAATCGCAGCTGAAAACTAATTCCGAACTCTCCCACTCACATTAGGACTACATCACTTCACTGTCACGCCTTAATAAGAAGCTACAGCTTGTTGTGGTATATTCTGGAAATAATTGAATTGTATCCCGAGCTTCTGTCTTATAAGCAACACAAAGCTGCCAGGAGAGCACTTAAGAAGCCTTGCTCACATCCCCGAGTCAGGAGGCTTTAGCTGAAGCGCACACAATCACAATAATATGGGTAGATTTTTAATATTGCCCTGCCACTACTCCCTAAAGCAATCACTGCAAACTCTCTGTGTATGGGTTGGGGAGACTAAATTGGATTATGGGCCACAAGCACTTTAATTTTCTTGTGGGGACTAAAAGGAATGAAGGAGCATCTGCAACACTTCACCACCTCACGAGAAATTCGGGGTACACATAACAGCCACTGTTTTTCTAAGTCGACTGACAGTGAGAGACTATAGTCACAAAAACGCACATTCGATTTTGTTAACACCTCAGGCTGTGAGGCACAACAAGTGAACACATCCTGAGAAGATCGCAGGTAATTATCCAATGACTGCTAATTTGATTTGCACACTAACAAGGATTGCATTGGGTTTTTTTGCGGTGTCCTTGAACGTGAAAACCGCAGTAAATCTTGGCTGCTGAGTTTTGATAATCACATATTACTGATTCTGTGCCCGGCTGTGACACGGTTATCTTGCTACTTTGGACAAGGTCATAGACATGCAAATGAGGTTTGCTATGGAGGGAACCATGCCCAAACACGCCGCTATGAAGTTAATGAGCAATTACACAAACCAAAGACACAAAACACAGTAAAACATGCAACCAATTTCCGCAATGAATCACATTTGATATCATTACTAATATTTGCTTCTGATGTCTGTCCTTTTCTCTTGTCCCCATGAGGAGCGTCAGAATGAAGCCAAATGAACTCACGTTAAAAATAAGCAACTTTTTTCCGTATGATCCGTGTTTTATTTCAAGCACTTTAACAGCAGCCGCACTCAGATAAGGACACATAATCTTGCTGAAACAGATAATGCAGGAAAGCCATCAAGCATAACATCTCATAGCATTTTACTCGTGTTTGCAAGCTCAGGAAACAAGTTGGACCTGGGGACTAACGTAAGCAGAAGACTTGCCTCTGTGACTTTCCTGAGCTGATCTAGCACTTCGTAGCAGGACACACCACATTACCAACACCGCCTCCAAAATGACCTTTCTTTTGTTAATTATCCTATAATTGCCTTTGCGACATAATCAAAATAAAACTGAGCAATTTACTCGGAATGTTCTGCACTACCAAGTGTGACTTCAACCTGCAAATATTCAATGGAAAACTGATTGATTTCCCCCCTCTCCTCAATTTCTCCACTGCTAAAGTCAGGTGAGTTAAGGCAATATTTCTAGGGGCTAAGCAATAAAGTTTATAGTGTTCAAGATGGTCTGGAAAGGGAGAAAATTGCCTGATGTGTCCAACAGAGACACTGATGAGTACAGACTCAAAGCCACATGACACTTGACCTGCTGTTTTTCATCCAACCCCTCCAGCAGCCCTGCAATTCTGAGATGTTAACTGTGGAAACGTTTAACTAGAATGCCAAAAACTGATTTTCATCTGAAACCTAGACACAAATGTTTCCTATTCTCAGGTGTCTGAGCAAAACATGGAATCTCAAGACCACCAGAGAAATCCAAAAATGCAACAAAATTTTTACTTTTTTACTGTACCATGTTTCAAGTCTCCAGCTAACACTTGCATCATGGCGTATTGTTGTAAACCACACCTCATATACACTAAAGGTGATGCGTTATACAAGTTATTCACTTTTCAGTGCTTGAGCTTTCTTAGGTGATTTTCCAGTTCAAAAAACATTTCTCTATCTTTTTGTTTTGAGCTCCCCAGATTTAAAAGTAGGGCTGTGCAATAAACCAAAAATGTATTGTTACCTAAATTTATGATTTTAACCAACGCCATTTTTTCCATATCAGTAAATTCAGTAATAAAAAAAACGTGGCTCGTAGCTGCCTGCCACTTGTGGTAGCTCTCTGCTAGGTGCTGCTTGCTGTCCAGGCCGCAGCGCTCTGCGGTTAACAGCGGGCTACAAGTGGCAGCGGTAACAGCTGTAGATTTGGTTGAGGAGAAGCTTATTCCAAAAAATGCTTCATCAATCTTTTGGTTACATTATGGATTCAACAATTATGATGCCATGAAAACAAAAGACAAATGTAAACTGTGCAGAAAGACGATAGCACCAGGTCAAGGTAATACATCCTCCTTCACCTTCAGTAGAACCAGACCTGAGTATCTGACAACTCTAGTTTGACATTATTCACATGATGCAGCTCATATTAAGAATATAAGAGATTGTATGTTAAAGCAACATTCCGCAACTTATACACCTTAAAATCATGCTTTTTTGTAAAGTTTTTGCGTCATACTATCATCTATTATGTTCATTTTCATACCTGTGATAGTGTTAGGGGGTCCCACGTCTGTTTACTGCACTATACAGTTTTTGAGCTTCGGGTAGCCACAGGATGTACTGACTGGGTGTCGTTTTACGGCAGGATACGGCAAGCCAAAGGGATTAAAAAAGCGCGCATTCTAAACGTGCGTTATGTCTGTCAAAATACGCGTCCTGAACGCGCATTTTGACACCAAATGGGGCAAAAACTCACGTGTTCTAAAATTGAGCATTGTCCGCCAAAACGCTTGTTCAAGATGCGCGTTTTGGCATAATGCCAGTTTAGAATGCACATTTTTATTATCCCTTTGGCTTGCCATAATTGTATAACGTAGACTCACTGTTTAGCAGCGGCAGATTCACCAAAGAAAGCTAGAAATTCCTTATCAGAGGAATCTAAGAAAAGAAGAACATGATAAAGCGAGACCAAAGACCAGAGTTATTATTGGGCCGTCTTTTCCTCGCTGGAGAGCTCTTTTAGAAAGAACGGCATGAACTACGGACTTTGACCTAGCCGTGCTGCTGTAATAAATGATTTCACCGGGGTTATTGTGTTTGGTCGGGCATAAAGTTGTTATACAGTCCTGATAAAGCTATTTATTCAACGTGTGGAGGTGGAAAAGTTTGTTTTCATTGTTTTGCCTGACATTAGGAATGTAAACATGCATTTTATGACCAAGAGAGAGATTTAATGTTATGACAGTGACGTTATGCAGCAAGCCTCTAGAGGGCGACAGAGTTGCGGAATGCTGCTTTAAATACTTTGTGTTTACAGGATTTTTTTGTTATTTCACCTTTCTAATTGTTCAGTTGTGCTTGGTTTTTCAATCAATCTTATCTAAAAGTTCTTATTTTGAAGTTTTTAAAGTAAAAATTCAAAATAATTGCAATGAACAGATCTGGGGGAATAATACTATTAATAAAACTGGATGTGGAGCCGCCACAGCCCCATCTACTAGACAACTTTTGCTTTTGCGCATACATGCAGTTATCATAAATTTATCGTTATTGAGGTGAACTCCTCAACATACTGTGATATTGATTCTAGGCCATATCACCCAGCCCTATTTAAAAGTACCTTATTTACTTAGTGGTTCAGTTCTGCAGAAAGTTGCGTCACTTCTCAACGTTGGTCCTTGCGTTACTATCAGCTGCAAAAACTCATCACAAGTCTTATACAGTATTTCACTTAACTTTAAAAAATGAACCACTAATTCTCTTTCGGTACTATTATGGTTTAAATAGAGAACTTTCACATCAGAGCTGTTTGATAAACTTTAAAGGATCATCTGAGTTTGTTTCCTTGGTTAGTCCTATTTGGATAAATGATAAATGCAATATTAGGTATGTGTTCTATACTTGTGCAATACCGGATTCAGATTGTTGTCTATGTCTCTTACAGTATGCTGGATAGTGCTGGTACCAAGTTTGTTTTCATCTTTTATTTGTGTTTTTTTTTAGTGATCTAAGATTACAATACTAGATTACTGCCTATGTGTATATACATGTATCCTTGTTTTTAATCTTTCTTCTAATTACCCTTTGAGTGATGGTGCTGCTGTGACAAGTGAATTTCCCCACTGTGGGATCAATAAAGTCTATTCTATTCTAGTCTATTCTATTCTATTCTATGACCTGCACAAGTGTAGCACCTTTCTGAGCCAGAGGACTCCAAAGCACTTTACACTACAGTGAACCATTCATCCATTCACTCACACATTCACACGCTGGTGGTGATGAGCTACAACGTAGAGAAGGGATTAACCCTACAACCAGGACAACCCGCTCTATTTCCTGAGATGTTGGTGCCTTATCTAAAACAAGTAAAGAAGCTCTCCAAACTCTGGTCTGGACTATAAGCTGGGTCTCAGGTCATTTCCAAGCAAACCACAGAGCAAATCAAAAGAAAAATGTGTTGCAGATATTTGATTGATTTATAAGCTTTTCACATATGGCCAGATAACTAGATATTGCTTGTGGTTATATTTTTTTATGTTTTGCTTTGTTCTGTTTTTCATAACCAAGCCATCTGAAGGAGATGGATTTTTGTTATCAGTCTTGGCCATTTGATAAGCAGCTGATGACTTCTTTTCCCTTCACGGTCAGTGCTCATTTCAGGCAGTAAGGAATCAAACAAGCAGCTGCTATAAGTGCACGATGTTGTCCAGTGTGAAAGCGAGTTGAAGTAAATGAAGGTGTGAATTTTTAGTCATGCTGAGCCCAATGGAAGCAAGTCCACTAGACTAGCCCTGTGTGTGTACAATGATTATTACGTTTGGTTTATAGATGGCTAAGGTGATATAGCGGCCCCCCAAATACAATAACATTTTTATTGAATATTGTTTAAGCCCATGTAAACCACAGGATTTGACATTTGCTGCTAAAGTGCCGAGGAAAACGATGAGGAATGGACCCACGGTGAAGCCTGGGGGTTATGGAGCCCATATGTGTTGCAGGAATTACCAGATGTGACTGGTGTATTAACTGGCCCAGCTGGCAGTTGTCTTCCTCAATGCTTGCATCTGCAGCCCGGTGTTTTAATAACCTGAGCTACAACACACAAGACTTGTGACAAAACTGCCCAGAAAACAGTAGAACATCACCAATTATTCAAACCACAGAGGAATTGTGCTTGTTTTAACTCTCTGGATTGAAACTAAATGGTTTTTTCAAGAGTTTTCAACTGTATTTTTTTCTGTACACACCCATTAAAAGATTTCCCTTGAAGAAGACAGATGAATGGGGTCAAAAGGTTTCTCTATGTTCTCTTAAATCATCTGCAAAAAAGATAACACAAAAGGTCTCGGAAGGTTTTGATACCACACTCTTAGTGTTCAGACCAAAGAATGTTGCAGGCTTTATATTAAGACTTCATAAAATGGGGTCAACTTGTGAAAAGGGGGCATAATTAGTCTCCTATAAAGTAATTAAAATCAATGCCAGTGTTCTGGCCTCTGCTAGCTACTGCTGCTGTGATCTGGGAGAGTTCCACAACCATCGGGAGTGTGCACCGCTCAGCTCATGCTTACAAACTCCATAACATTCTACTTTTTCTTCATTTACACCCTTTTTCCATGACGTTAGAATCTCCCAGTCTTTTCATATATGCCCTGCTTTTGATCAGATGACAAATCAGTCCTGTGAACGGTAATACTAAGCAATAACGTCGGGCGAAGCAAGCTCAAAAGGTCTGCAGGAGCGCCAATAACAGTCACATCAAATAAAATACCTTGTGGGTAATGGCAAATTTTCATGCACAGCTTGGATAATGCAGGGTTGGATATGTGGTGTGAGGGCTTACTTTAGCTCTAACTGCTCCAAAGAATGAAGCCTCATATTTTCAGTTTGCTGGTCATTCACTGGGATGTTTCCATCTTCTTCTCTCTGAGCCATTTTACCTTATCTGTGTCAGGTGGAAACTTTTCTTTTAGATTTCACCACTCCTGCACCAACGGAGCTGAAATTGCTTTCAGATTCATGGTCTCCAATTCAGAAGTCATTGCCGTCAATTCTTCTTGCTCATCAGTGAATCAGGAACAGATGTCAGTGTGGTGCCCTTTACTGGAATTGTTGTAAACTCACCAGATTTTGACATGAGCATAAAATGTAGGCATTTGATCAAAGTTATCATATCGCTTAACCTGCAAACAGCAGAAGAAACACTTTTCAAAATGTTTCCACATTGGGATGATCTGGGTAAGTTTTTGGAGTTGATATACAGATGCTTCTAAAAATGTCAGTTATAATGTTTCAAAGGCCTCAATGTGGAGACACAGGTATTAGTTCTGATTGATATATGTAGCCTGGCAAGCCATCACATATGTGTAAATATATCTGGCCACGACTCTTAGACAGATCAGTCGTGGGGCGGACTCTAAGGTTGTCTTTCAAACTGTCTCTGCATTCTATTGGACAATGAACACCGTGACATACTCACCGCTATGGATGTCAGTCAACTGGACAGTCCACCATACACTGTCGAAGAAGACGCAAATACATCCTTTTTCTAAATAAAGGACGTAAGTACCGCTATCTGCTCTTGACTCTAAGAAAAGCCCAAGTCTAAATAGTCCAAAGTTGATGACAAAGCTGTTTCAAACGAGCCGTCACCATCTTTGTTTTTTCACTCAGTCGCAGTAACATTCCGCCCACCAAACAGATAGAGCGCTGTGATTGGCTGTGATTTCCCAACAGAGAAACCACGCATCCCCCCACCCCCACCAGTACGGAGATTCCCCAACAGAGGTGGTTTAAGAAGCGCTTAAAGGGACGCTAGTCAGTTTGGCTTGTTTTTAGCACCCCCTAGTGTTTGTTGACGAAACCGAAAGTGAAACTTATCTCCTCGCTGTGCGTTTGTCTTTTTAACACCTTTAATCTAACTGCTGAAATGTCTCCTCAGCCTTCATTAGTGTCTACAGGAGCGGTTCATCACTAAATCAAACAAATCAGCTGTGGAAAGACTGCAGAGCCAGGCATGTCAAGCTCAAATTTTTCTAAGTCGCAACAGACCGGATCGGCAACTGTGAAGTTGCAAGTGGAATATTCTGGCCACAGGGGGTGACAGGGGCTGGGTGGCCTTTCATTAACCCTGTAAAGGGTCCTTTTAGCACATACTGGCTCAAGAAAATGATTTAAAATATTAAAAAGTTGCAAGGTGTCCCTTTAAAAAACTCTGGTTCAGTCTGGCTCAGACGGAGGGGATGAGGGTGAGTGACAGCGGCTGTCAGGATCTAATCATCTGTCTCTTTTATTTTATATTTAGTATTTTCACAGAACTTGGTCCATGCTCCATCATGTCAGAAATGAGATCATTGGGTTCAAACAAAATAACAAACTAAGCCAAACATTTCATTTCATGTTTTAATTCCTTGAACCGCAGCATCAATCAATCAATCAATCAAATTTTATTTGTATAGCGCCTTCCACTGCCTTTACAGAAGCCCAAGGCGCTGAACAAAACATTAAAACAACAAGAGCAAAAAGACAGTAGGACAGATTAAAACTGCATAAAAAGTAACTAAAATAACAAAACAGATACGATAAAATAGAAAATAAAACAGTAAAATTATAAAAATCCATATTACATAAAAGCCAAACGATAAAAGTGAGTCTTCAAACGACTCTTAAAGACCTGCAGTGATGGGGACTGTTTGACAACAAGTGGGAGCTCATTCCACAGTGTAGGAGCCAGGACAGAAAAGGCCCTATCACCTCTTGTTCTCAGCCTTGTTCGTGGGACGACAAGCAATTCCTGGTCAGCTGAGCGAAGAGAGCGCACAGGGGCATGCATCTGAAGCAACCCAGCCAGATATGGTGGAGCACCACCATGAAGGGACCGGTAGACAAACAACAAAACCTTAAACTTAGCCCGGCAATCCACAGGGAGCCAGTGTAGGGAAGCCAGGACAGGAGTAATGTGTGTGTTTTTTTTCGAGCCAGTCAGAAATCTAGCTGCCGAGTTCTGAACCAACTGCAACCGCTTCAGTGCTGCCTGACTCAGCCCGACATACAGTGAATTGCAGTAATCAAGCCGCGATAAAACAAATGCATGCAGAACAGACTCGAGATGCGCCCTAGACAACATAGGCTTGATTTTTGCCAGACGGCGCAAATGAAAAAAACAGGTTCTTACTACCTGGTTTATATGGGTTTCAAATTTAAGATTGCAGTCAATTACAACTCCGAGACTTCTGACAGAAGATTTCAAGTAGGGTGTCAATGCATCCAAATCGGGGGCAGAGCTTACACAGCCCTTGCTAGAAGGGAGGAATGTAAGAAGCTCGGTCTTGCTCTCATTAACATGGAGAAAGTTTGCTGCTAGCCACAACTTCACCTCATCCAGACAAACCTGGAGATTCTTAATAGAAGCATAAATATTTGATTCTAAAGCTGCTCCAAAGACATTAAAAGCTAATATATGGACCCATTATGGATTTTATCAACTAAAGGGAAGGCAAGAATTGGACATACCCTATAGCTTTTCAGTATTTTTCAAGATTCTGTTAGCATCTGCAGAGCTTGTTTTTCCCGCAGCCTGAGATGTGGCTGTTGAATGAGGAAACTGTTTTTTGTTTTTACTTTAGTAAATCTTCTTAAATGTTTAAAATGTTTTGCACATTTACATTGTCCTAAGGAGCGTTGTCATTGAAGACATTTTGGGGGATGGCTTGTTGTGTCGGACACGTTTTTGATAACAAAAGAAAAGCAAATATCGGACATCTTCTATTTATCCATGAAAACAAATCCATATGAAATAATCGTGATGCATCAAGATATTGAATCGAATCCTGAGACTAGTGAAGATTCACACTTCTACTAAATTATAACAAAAAATCAGCACTTCTTAATGTTTAGGCTCTTTACTGAGCAGGGAGGCCACAGGGGGTCCAAAGTGGCCCACCCGGGACCCCCCTGGGTCCGCCCCTGTTTACAGCAGAAATGAGTGGAAGATCCAGTCAAATTTTCATAATCTTGTCAGAATAATCGTGTACTGAGAAATTGGTAACAAATTCAATATATGAAATATAGAAACAAACAAAAAATGTAATGTTTTATGTCTGAAAACATAAAAAGGTAAATATGTTTTGTCCTATTTTGTTTCTAAGCCGTGTTTTCTGTTTCGCTGCTGTTTTCTCTTTAGTTCTGTATTCTGCAGTGTTTGACTATTATTTGTCTTCTTATGTTTTCTGCGTTTGGGTTTTGCCTTCCCAAACGCTGCCGTGTTTACTTTAAGGCAGTTTTCCAATGTGTTGCTTTTGTTCTCGTTGCATTTTGCACATCAATCCCAACACACTTGTTGCTCTTTCTGCTGCTCAGATGAAACAGAAGTACCTGCCAACAAAGTAGAGCTTGGCATCTTTTAAATGTCTCAAGCTTCACTTCTCTCCAAGAAGGCTAAAAAGTCCCCTAAAAGCCAAAAGAACAGAGGGGACATGAAACAATGGGAGAGATGAGAGTGTTAATCAGTGGGACAACTCTGTAGCTTAACAAACAGCACTAATTACACAGGGATAAAGACGTTCATCACACAGCTTACCAGACACAAGCTAATTGCTTCTGCATGTAGTCCCCTCCCTCCACCTAAAGTCAGCTCATCAAAGTCACTCGGAGCAGCTACTTTTATTTTTCCCGTTCCACTTTCTTTTGCCTTTTAAAAAAACAGACGTGCATCTTTATCTTTTTAGAGAATCTGCATGAACCTGCAGAAAAGGAAATGCTATGTTAATAGCTCACCATTAGAATGGGCAGGGTTTGAATTTCAGGGGAGCTAAGGGGAGCCCGGCTTCCCCGAAAGGGAAATGGGCTCCCCGAAAGCCCTCAAGTGACCCGACCACCCCTGCTTTCATGGAACTTTAACCCTTGGAGGTACCTTTAAAAAAAGTAACATTGGGTACCCTTAGCACAAAAAAATGTCCTTGATCACAAGGTGTAATGAAAATGATATATTATTTAATAAGTCTGATTTTTTTTTACACAGTTCCCATCCTTGGCTTCAGCACTCACTAAACATAATAATTTTAGATTTAACCCCTTTAATGCCAGCTGTTATTTAAAGAATCTGCATTGTATAAAAACATAAAACACTACTGCCTGCACAAAAAATGTACTAAGGGACCTCCAAGGGTTAACGGAGGTGATCGGACAATTGACCCTACACCCTGCGGGGCTCCCCCGGAAGCCTGTGTGTAATTTGAGCCCTGAGAATGGACACCACAAACAGAAAAACAAATCCATGTTAGATGCATGCTAGTTAAAATCCATACTAGGCCTAAATAAGGGGAATATAGCACTTTCCTGTAAGGTCATCCCCCGTTCGGACGTGGGTATAGAGGTCAAAGACTAACAACTTTCAGGTAGAAACTAGGGAATTGGATACACGTCAGTCAAAGATGTACAGCATGCATAAATGCGCCTTGTACTGCAGAGCCGTGTGGATCAATATGCTAAAAATAAAGTGATATGTTCAAGATGTGCAGTAGATGTTTTCCTCTTGTACTGCATAGGTGCAATCTTTGGTCTGCATGTGCATTTATGGGAGTTTTACAGCCGGAGCTTCATCTGCGCTCTGTGAACATGATCAGAATGAGAAGGGTGGCACAGAAAGAGAAAAGTGAAGATATTCAAACTCCAAAGTTTCAGCGTGAGGCAGCAAGCTTGTCAGGGCTGCCAAAAGACTAAATGATCAAAGCACAGCAGAGAGCAACAAGTGTACAGGGAGGGGATGGCAGTCGTGAATCGCTCACATCTCTCCACACTGTGTCAGCTGGGAATTTTAAAAACCTACTGTAGCCAACTACTTCATCTAATATTGAGATGCATGACTCGCGTGAATGGATAAAACAGACAAGAACAGCATTTCCTCGCTTTTTATCTCACATTGATCAATAAAAAAATAGCTCGTCTGAGAGAATCCTTTGATCAGGTTCTTTTTTATATAATTATATATATATCTACAAATTGACATTTTGTGTTTAAGTCAAAGTATTCCACACCGTTTAATGTGCAGCCCTGCTTTCACATTCAGAACTTGTAATGCCCCAACATTAATGGCTCTAATTAACTCCCCCTCTCCTTTCAGTGACCACCTTTCACGGCTGACCCTCCATCTTCCTCCGTTACGTCACACAGAGGGCAGCGCCGTTCAGAGTTTTTGAAAGCCTTAAAAGGTTTTTGAATGCTTTGTCCGTGTTGTTTTGCACATTTCCCTGTGGCCTTATGGTGACAATCGAGAGAGGCAGCTGTTAACACAGCTTTGCACTCAGACACAATCCAGAGACCAGGTAAGCTCAGCTTGTTTCCCACATGACAACAGGATTCCGCTCCAGAATAACATGTTGCATGAGTGTAAAAAGCAAAAACGTATGGGCACTTTTTAACTTAAGGTGGAGTTTGGAAGTTTTTGATTGGAAGATTTGTGCAAGTTTCACTGAGCCTTGTTTCGTGTGCAGATGGTGCAGGAACACAATTAAATCCTGCTTTCATACTTGCAAAACTTAAAAATCACCTCAAATAGCCAGTGTGATTTGGAGTCTAAATCAGTGGTTCCCAAACTTTTCAGCTTGAGACCAAAAAAATAGCAACGGTCAAGACGTGACCCCAGATATCTGATTTGAGTATATAAGCATGCTTAAAAGCTAAATAATTCAGGGTATAAAGAAAAAACGCTTCAGCTCATATTCACTTATATGCAGGTGAAACTCAAAAAATTAGAATATGGTGCAAAAGTTGATTTATTTTAGTAATTCAACTTAAAAGGTGAAACTAATATATGAGATAGATTCATTCTATGCAAAGCCAGATAGTTCAAGCCTTTATTTGTTAGAATTGTGATGATTATGGCTTACAGATGACAAAAAACCCTAATTCAAAGTCTCAGATTATTAAAATATTGTGAAAAGGTTCAATATTCTAGACTCAGTGTCACACTCTAATCAGCTAATGAATCCAAAAACACCTGCAAAAGGTTCCTGAGCCCTTAGATCAGTGATCCCCAACTCCATTCCCTGAGGGTATCCAGCATGTTTTAATGTTTTCCCTGCTTCAACACACCTGAACAGGCTTCTGCAGAGGTGGATGAGCTGCTGAACAAGTGAATCAAGCGTGTTGGATTAGGGAAACATCTAAAACATGCTGGATACTGGCTCTCAGGGAAGGGAGTTGGGGATCACGGCTTTAGATGGTCTCGCAGTCTAAGTTGAATAAGTGAAATAAATTCTCTTTTGCACCATATTCTAATTTTTAGAGTTTCACCTGCACATTTATGACAATTTAGTTGAGTTTTTGTGAAATAAAGATTCAGAAATTGTTTTTCAATTCTCAAGACCCCCTGTATAGATCTTTGGTGACCCACAGTGGGGTCCTGACCCCCAACTTTGGCAACCACTGGTCTAAATGCTGTGTTGTCTGTTTTTAGAAGACGAGCATAAACACCAACAGGTATCCCGTACACACACCTGCCGTTGAGCAAAGCAAGCAGCTCCCCTGCGTGGTACAGGTCGTTGCGCGTCACCCGGCTGAAGCGGAAGGAGTTGAGGTTGCAGATGGTGATGGCGGGGAACACGATCACCGGAGCCGCCACCTCATCCAGCTTGGTGACGTGGGGGTACTCGAAGTAGAACTGGACCCGGTCCACGCACACCATCATCAGCACACCCACCGAGGCCAGGAAAAACACAATCCACAAGCTGCGCTTCACGTACTTCCGCTCATAGGTGAACATGTGCGAGATGCCATGGAGCGTGGACCTGGTGGCGAAAACTTCAATGGGAGCCGGACGCTTGTAGTCCATGTCCTCCGAGTCCGCCTTCATGTCCATTATTCTGAGTTTAGATGAAGGAGAGGGGAAACCAGCTTTTGTACAGATGCTTTATTGATGAGGGGGAGGTTAGTGGCTGCCAAGTTCACGCCCTTCGACGCATGTATTCCTCATGCAGTCTGTGAGATGTTGCGTCACTGACACCCGGCAAAAAAAAGCAGATCAGAACATTTGACTTATAATTTCCTCATAGTCCAGATGCTGCAGGAAGCATGGGTTATTTGATCCCTCAGTTTGGTTAAAAACAGCGTGGAGCGCGCATGGACGGATGCCTCCAACACTTCTGCAACACAGCCGAGTTGGTATCTGGTCCCACGCGCCACATCCGAACAGAACCCTTCAGCAGGGTAAAAAAACCCTCTTCGTCCAAACCCCAGCGGTGGAAACAGGAGAATTAGGAAATCGGTGGGCTCTCTCTGAGAGGAGACATGGCTTTCCCAATCCCAGCGCTTCCTATGAAATCCCAACACGTGCAGAATACCAAGCAGCAGCTGATCTCTGGCCTGTTAGCGCTTGAAAAGCGACGGTCGGCTCGTCCTCCCGGGTTTTCCTTCCACAGCCCGGATCCACAGCTGCATCACTGGGGAGACGGGTCCGTCTGAGAGCTGCCGCGGTGCGCCTCTGCTCGGCTGCTGCCTCCTCGCACGCATTCCCTCCCCCGAACTGCCTTCACAACAATGCGGAGAGAAGAAGCGCCCCGATTATATTTAGATTCCGCCTTTACGTTCGTGCGAGGAGGAGAGATTCTGCACAGGTTTCCTGGATTAAAGAGGAGGTTCCAGTCCGAAAGAGCCGGTGTGTAAAGGCTGCGGTGGCGGCTTGCCTGGATCAATTACATCTCGTCCCAAACAAGCGAGAGGAAGGACAGGACAGCGTGTTTTACACGGACCCTACAATACTATGACTAAAAAACTAGTCACTGCCTCATCTGCCTTCAGGTGACTCAGAAGAGCTTCCGGGCAGTCCTGCTGTCAGCCTGCTCACATCAGGAAAAAATCCGCTTTATTAAGTTTTGTGCATGTTTAGGTTGCTATTTATAACAGGAGGGCAAAATTATTAGCCAGAAACCAATTATCACATCAGACCTGTCATTTTAGAGGATAAACAAGACAAATCCGAAACACAAAATAGTTTTTTACATGATCAGAAATGCATTTTTGCATCAAAATAGTGGCTAAATGCTGTCTAAAATAAAGCAAATACGACTTGGAGGACATTTTTCAGTGCGTTTAACCTTTATGTGAATTAAATTGGCAAAATAAAATCTTATTCTGACAATCAAATGATAACTTTATAAAAAAGCTTGTGATTTCTGCATATTTTGGACATGCTGCAGTTAGACTAGAGCTGGATGAGACCCAAATGCTACGAGCAGCAGGCAGGTTGTAGCAGACACGCAAAACTAGAGTAAAATTAAAGCTATAAAAGTAATCTTCTATGAGACCAACAGAAACAACTCAGGTGACACAAAATCAAAGAGATGATGCAAATCTGACAAAAAGAAAACAGAGATTAGGCCTATATGAAAAAAGACAACGACTGATCTGGAACATGTGTGAAGCTTAGCAAATCAGAACCAGGTGACGAAAGAATGCACTTCCCAAAATAAAACAGTAAAGCTAAGCTACAGACTAACAAAGAGATGTGGAAAATAACAGCACTGATTAAAAACACATGAGCCACAAACTGAAAACATAACCCAAAAAGCCAACAGACTAAAGCATACATATAACACTTTTACTTCACTTGTTTGATAAAAGTTTAGTGTCATGGTTGTTCTGCTTTCTGCTCTTCCTTCAATTCCACACCTGCTTTAGGTTTTTTCATACAACTTGATGGAAACTAATGCTTATGGCCAATGAATACATTTTGGTATGAAGGCACTCTTAAAAATATATATTTTTATTTCATTATGACTTTTGAAAATATAACAATGCATTCATGGTATAGACTTGTTTCAGAGCAGTGCAAGTACAGGTGTATTAAAGGTCAACTTCACTGAAAAAAAACGTTTATTTATTATTATGTCTGATTATAATCGGTCACTCTTTTAACATGCAGGCTGAACATGAAAATAGTCTCCTACACCTATCTCCTGCATTAGCTTCTGATAGAAAATAGACGGTGAAACTCTAGGATTAGAAAATCCTGACAGATCTACGTCACACTGTCACTGAACATTCATGGACTCACCCACCTTGGCTCACGACGGGGAAGGCTGTTGTTGGTTTAGCGTCCAGGAAACAGCAGAGGACGTCTCGGCTAGTAGAAGCTAACCGTTAGCATTAGCAACTCCACCACACAGCAGAACTCCTCCAGGCTTGTGTTATTTGTGGAGATAAAACATCTACGATGCAGAGTCACGGTCAGGATATTAGAAAATAAGACTCTAAATCCTGCCATCAGAAGCTACTTCCTCTTCCAGCTGACGTCTCCGTCCTCAAACAGGTGCACTGGAGCTTTTTTTTACAACTTACAATGAAGCCATTCCTACTAGAGACCACTGCAAACGTATTAAAATATGAGTAAAGTTGACCTTTATCAAGGGGCTGCATTCCACTTCTGCAGCAGTGTAAGCTGGTTGTTTTGTAAAACTACTAATGAGCAGAACTTCTAAATGGAATGCAGTCCAAATCATGCTTTCTTTATTCTTGCAACTGTGAAATAGGCTCATTGTACGCTACGTGTAAATTAGCATATAGCTCTTCAAAAATGCAGAATTCTTAAAAATAAGTTTTAGTGAGTTAAACAATCTTTAGACTGTTTTAAAAAACAGATTTTTACATGCATTACATTATCTTATTTGAAATATAAAACTGTAATTATTGGGTGATTATTGTGACACACAGGCATTATTGTAGCCTCTCTAAAAATAAATAAACTTGTCACAGAGTTTTACTAATGCCACAGCCAGAAGATATCACCTATCAGTCATTTGTGAGCAAATTATAGCCATACAGTTTCTACAGCTACTGTACTGCACACATACAGCTTAGCTCATTTTTACATGCATGCATGCCCTCACTCACACACATGCAGACAAGCTTTTACGAATCTCGTAACAAATCTGTTGCAGCTGCATGGAACATTGAAACATGTCAGAGTGAGCTGCCGAGCCAAAAGCAGGCAATAAGGCAGATGTGTCGCGAGGCTGCCACTGCCAAATCTGTCATAGAAACCATATTGCCAAGAGGAAAGGAGAGCTCACCCATGAAATTGTTCATAACACGTCCATAATTGCTGTTTGCCATAGTATTGACTGTGAAAATGTGGCAGCATCGATTAAGACTTTATCCCTGTATTAATCACCGGTCCTGGGAAGGTGAGCCGTGCTTTATTTATGAGTCCTGGTAAGATGAGTTTAGCTTTGACACGCGGGGGTTTGATGTTACAGTAAACACCTCATTTCTAGGTGGTAGTTGGATAACAGGTGTTGGATATTTACCCCAGGTTAGCGTTTACAATGGACATGTGATAATACCAGTGGTGTAAAAGCTGCTCACTTTGCTCTTTTTGCAGCAGCTTTCTGATGTTTTTTTGTAAACATCTGTATTTGTTTAAGGATATTTTTTATTCCACTGATACTATGAATTTGTGATGGTTTGTTAGAAATGCTACATGAAATTACTAGAAACTAAATAAAATTGTGGTATTTTAAACTGCAGAAGAAGTATTTTTTAGCAGGACACATTTCTGTCATTTTGTGCTTGATGGATTATAGGGGACATTTTAGTTCTATGGTCGATACAAAACATGTTTATGAAGTATTTTGCACTAAATCCTTCTCACATAAAGCAGTTTCAGCAGTTTCATTCTTGACATTTTCAGTAACTTCCAGAATGAGCCGTTTCAGGGCTCTGTCACTTTAAGAAAACAAGCTGGAGTTGGCCACGCCCACCCCTCCATCGCTCAGGCTACTATAAGCTGAGAAGCTCAGATATTCGGGGGGGGGGCTCGGAGTAGAACCTCTGCTCTTTCAGCAGCAGCTCTCTCTTGCACGTGAGAGGTCGTTCTATTCTAATTATGTAGTTTGTGACATCACAATCGGGTACTTTTTGAAACGGCTTGTTTTAGGCGCATAATTCCTAAAACCAAACACTGACAGAGCATCAGTGGAGTGGTTTTTCACATTTAGAGTGTTTACAGAGGCAATAGAGACCCACATGGCAGCACACAAGAATGCAAAAGTTGAGTTTAGCTAAATATGTCCCCTTTAAAAGTGACATTTTCACTATTTCTAAGATATAATATCTTCTTATCATCTTATTGTTTCTGGACCCACAATGAAGTCCTGACTCCAAATTTAGGAACAACTGATTTAGAGGCTCCCACAGTGAGTATAGTGCGTTGCATTTTCTCTAAAGTTTTGCACACACATGCTCGGAAACCACAAGGAGAAACAAATAGAGAGTTTTTTAAAAAAGGCATCTTGCTTTTACTTACTGAATGAGGCTTTACTTTATCTGGTGCACCAGATTAAATCCCATAAAGTAGGCATTAAAATGTAAGTACAAGTAGAAATTTTAATGCGCAGGCTTGCTAAACCTGTTAGAATCAGCAGAAATCTCAAACCTCAGGTGTTGTCTGCTAGAAATGCAAAAGCTGCAAAGAATTTACTGAAATTGTAGAATTATTTTTACATAATTTAAAGCCACAAAGAAGTGAATTTGCATTTTCGGGATGTTACATTATGCTGTGAGCTTTACTGACGATGACGTCTTGCTAACATCATTTGA
The DNA here is from genome assembly GCA_006937985.1 of Aphyosemion australe. NCBI lineage: Eukaryota > Metazoa > Chordata > Actinopteri > Cyprinodontiformes > Nothobranchiidae > Aphyosemion > Aphyosemion australe. The sequence goes on along the minus strand of SSNS01000059.1, from coordinate 1,550,657 downwards.
TATGACTGCTCAATAATGCAAACCGTTTCAATCCCTGTCAGAATAACTTAACTTAAAAGTACATGCAGGGGTTTAAAATGGAGCACCTGAATTTAATTTGAACTTCTGCCTAAATGGAAAACAAGACGTTTGATTCCGTAAGAGTTTGTGAGATCAAGTCAATAATTAATCTGTTTACTCAATCCCCTTTTTTTGTCATGTATCTGCTCCTTTTTTCAGCTCTGCCCGTGAAAACGGGCTTTTCCTTCGGCCAGCGCTGTGCAGTTTGCCAACCATCTGAGAGCGTAGCTGGCAGGAGATGAGAATGCACTCTGGGGTCCCGTTGACAAGTCTTCTTAAGTTATCATTGGGCAGCAGGACACAAAAGGGTGCAGGAGGTGCTTAACCCCCATGATTGGAGTCTGTTTCACATCCAGACCCAGAACCTGCTTCTTGCCTTGGAACTCGTCCAGGAGATGACATCATCAGAAGTGGACAGACAAGGGCTCCGTAGACAGATGGCCATTAGATCTGATAATGAGTTTCTGCAGGTTCCAGCTCATACAAATGCCTACTACCTCAGTGAGCAATGCTCATCACCATTCAAGGACACTTTTATGCACAACAGGGGAGTCAGTCGGTAGAGTTTTTCTGCTGTGACTCTTTAAGATGCAGCTGTCTTTGATGCTTTCTTTCTCAAAGGATGCAACGTGCCGTTTTCTAGGAGTAGATCTTCTAGACGTGCCGGAATCATTACAATACCAGATGTTTCATAAGCAAATTATTTCAGAACTCATTTTTCACACAAACCTGACAAAGCAGTGATTATCTGGATAGAAAACAACTCTTCTGTCTTTGATTCTCAAGTTACACACACACACACACACACACACACACCTGCCAAACACTGACGTCTATTTAGAGCTTTCATAAGCAGCCAAACCCTTATATCTAGAGCCACTTTGATAACAACCTACAGGCTATTTATTTATCGACACGCGGGTGCTGTCATCTCATCACTTGTTTATAGGCACCTCTTAGTTTTCTTGATTGCATCTGAACATGGGTTATTCATCTGTGTCACCAGTTCGATACAGCATCAGGTCTCTGCTGTAAGATTGATTCTCTGCCCCCGAGAAAAAAAGGTTTTGGAATTACCTTCGACTAACTTTGCACGCCCAAAGCCTCCCCCCGCTCAATCCCATAAGACGTTTGGAAGGATGGTAATGCAGAGACCTTTGCACTTGTTTTTGCATTTGATGTTCTGACATTTTATCAAATCAAGTCACAAAGCAAGTCCAGTGAAATATTGTGTCATGTTGAGGGGCAGCTTCTTGACCCACGACATACAGAATCACACACAGAACCAGGTAAGTAGAAATAATAATAATTTATTACAAAAATAAAGAAGTTCGGAGGGTAGATAACGAGAACTGAAGGCGCTGCGACAACAGGTAGCAGGATATCCAAAAGGGGTTCTGGGAAAGGAGAGCGAGTGAGTATTTAGGAGGACTGGTGAGAATGTAGAGCTCTGAAGGGCTTACGGGTTCCTGGGGGCTGTGAAGCGTGAGGAGAGGGCAGAGTAGGTCTGGGTGAGCTGGAGGAGGATGGCGAGGTCAGGTGAGCGGCTGAGAGCGAGCGGCCAGGGGAATAGCAGTATGACGTGGCGTGCAGGTATCCGGTCAGGTATGAAGTAGAGGTGAGATGATGCTGAGAACCTGGAGGAAGGACAGGCAGGTTACTGAATAGGCAGGAGACAGGTTTGCAAGTGCAACAAACTATGGCAGACAGGTCAGAAGGCTAGAGCTACCCAAACTGAGTAATCATCCGGCGTGGTGTTGAGTCACACTGCTCCTTAAATCCCCTGGGCCTTGATGACAGGATTAGCTGCAGCTGGGAACTCTCAGACACGCCCACCTGCAAACAAGGCTCAGAAACAAGCAGCTCACCCTGGACCATGACATATTGTGCCGTTAGAAGTATTCTGACTCCTGGGGCAGATTCGTTTTCAGAACCAATGCGAGGAAATCAAACATTTTCATTTTATGTTTTACAATGTGAGATGAAAAAAAAGCACTGCTTTGTACGGAAGCATATTACTGTCAGTGAGGGGAAAAAATATAGAAGCAGTATCTCGTAATAATGAGAACGTTAATCAATATAACATGTTTTAAAGGAGACAAAGAATGTAAAGCAACATTTTCCTTGTTGTTGAATAAGACAGCTTGGGTGGTCAAAAGTAGCATGCCAAAAAGTCAAAGCCGTGTGTGACCTACTTTTTATGTAAATTAGAAAGTTGTGAAAGCTCAGAAAGTTTCTGAGCAAGCCTTTCTAACGTCACAATGAAACCACTCCTGCTACAGCTAAAAGTTCCAATCCACTGCAGGCTCAGCAGTATTTAAACGCTGGTCGCAGCAACGCTACCACAGAGCCACGGTTAGCCGGGCCTCTGTTAGCACCAGCCTGAGCTGTTAGCTTCAGCTAGCAACAGCTTTGTTGAAAGAGAGAAAAACAAGCACTCACCACTCAGGTTCCAGGATAAACTGGAAAAATCCAGACTAAAAATGAATGCCAGATAGATCCACAGCTTGTGGTCCGGTCCAGTCCGGTATTTTTCGTTCTTGTTCGTCTGCAACCTTCTACAACCCTTATACAAGCAGCCTGTCTTTTTTTCTTTTCACAACTTTATTGAACAAACGAAAAGTCACAAAATGTATACAAAATTGAACACAAAACATGTGCCAGGGTGCAAAAATATCAAATAAATTAAAGTAATTTATATGTAGTGCAAATATTAATTGTTTTTAAAGCCTTTTTGTTAAAAGTTCCATTAATTTCATATAAGGCTTTTGGGACTTATAAAGACTTATAAAGAGAATTGTTCTTGTAAGGAAGAGGATTATGGTGCGTTCGATTTATCTCGGAACTGGGAACAGGGAATGACGTCACACCCGAGTTAACAGCATTCTGGTTACTGCAGTCGGAGAAGTCGGGATTCCAATATGGCGACGCCCTCGGAAACAGTAGCCATTGTTTGTAGATTCCTCTTAATAACACGTTTGACATACAAACAACACTTTTAGTTTGTTCAGCTTAGAATTGCATGGGTTACGTCACATTGAATTTAAACGCACTCTTATAAGTGTGTCTTGTAAAATAAACACATTTTAACCAAAACTTACTGTTGATATGAAGAGCTGACATTTTGGATGTCGAGGTTGAGGTTCTGAAATTCTTTTGACTTTCCGACTGGGAGGTCCGACTTTGGGGGGCGATTCAGTTGATTTTTCCTACTCGGAAGTTGGGATTTCTGAGTTCCGAGGACAAATCGAACGCACCGTTAGGGCCGCTGAAAAGAAACAAAATTCTGACTTTTGAGGAAAAAGTCCAAATTCTAAGATTAAAGTGAGAAATATTTTTCTATTCTTTTTTTCTTTTCGTTGACCCTAATCCCCTTCCGTATTCTTGTTATCACAAGATACTACTCCTATATTTTTTTGCTTTGCGCTGACGGCAATACGCTTCTGTAGCTTCATGATTTTTATGACCAGAACTGGTGCTGACTCCAGTTACGTTGTCGAGCGATTGTTCATTGTCTGCAGCTAAATCCTCATTAGAACAGCACAATAACTTCATCTTGCACATGCATTTCCTCCATTGTGCAAAATAAAAAAATCATTTGAATGAACCTTTAGCATAAATTAATCCTAATGACTTTGTTTCATTAACAGCTAATTAAATATTCACATCCTGGCCTCAGCCAAACTCCCTACACCACTTTGCTCTGCTGTATTTAAGAGAAGGGCTAAAGTAAATGGTGTCGTGTCCTGCAATAATGAGATATGTGCTTTCAAAAAAGAGCACCTAGTCTGAATTATGGCTTAAAAGGAACTGATTCATACTGAAGCGATGATAAAAACAATTTTAACCAGTAATTACTTTCAATTGCCGACAACAAAGAGTTCCCGTCGAGAAACTATTGAAAAGTTTAAATTTAGAAACGAACACGCTCACAAATCCTGTTGTTTTTGTCAAAGTCCGACCTTAATTAGCGCTAGAGAGAATATACTTGATATAGACGTTTAAAGATTCTCTTCTCTATGAATTATAAAGCAGCGTGGTGGCCTCGTGAGGAGGACTTAATGGTAATAATTTACATTTTTATCCTTGTGTGACTAAATGAAATACAAAACCAAGAGCTGAGTGAAGCTTTAAGAGACTCTATGTTTATTTTTGGTGAAACAAAATTAAATGGTGTGTGCACCTCCAAGGAAAGCAACAGATGAAAAGCAATTGGATTCTGCTCCATGGAATGTGCAATTTCAGCGGATGTGCACCATTATGAGACCGTAGCATGGCAACATGTTAAATTAAACCTCATCCCATAATGCTCGCTTCATGGCAACAACATGCTCTGCGTCGTGTGATAGAAGGATGCATTTGTCATCCTGCTGATGATCATGTTAAACATTTACCTTTGATTATGCAGGCATTTTACGACACGAGCACTTCGTTTCCTTTGACTGTTCCAAATTACGGAGGTCCAAGTTAATTCTCTCCTCTCTAATATCCACTCATAATGCAATCTGTAGTCATGCATGAAAGTAATATTGCACAGACCAGTGGAGCTCTGAGATTGCATTCTCTCTCTGTTTCTCTCTCTCTCTCAGTGCTTCCGATTGTCAGTGGTAGAGAGAGATTGACAGAATACACAATAGATTTGGAAATCAGACATTTGTTCAATATCAGAGTCGTGTTTTTCGACTCGCAACATCAAAAGGTCCAATCTTTACCTTGTGCCGTCTTTGATGGTGTTGTGAAATAAAAAGTGGCGACATCGTGAGTGAACTCCATCATTTATGCACCGACACATTAGTCTGCAAATGAACAAGTTAGTGTTATCACAACACACTCAGGCAAACTGACTGACGCTTTAAATTCTGCTAATTGACATGGAGTTATTTTCTCTTCCTTCTCTTGCTGAATAATCATATTGACAGCTGGTGAAAGGTATGTAGTACATATGTAGAGCAGTAAAAATTACAAAGCAGCTCCTCACTGACTCAGAAATGGCTATAAATCATTTTATTTCCAGTTCCTAAACAATTCATTTTATTTAATTAGCCTATTTGTTTAATTTAGTTTCCTCTTTGTTTTGGTATCCCTAATTAGGTTTTGATTTCAGTTTTATAATCCATCACCAGTTAGGAGCAACCACTGAAGCTCGCAGTGTGGCACGATGTGGAAACGTGATAGACTCGTTTTTAATCATTCCTCCTTTTTCCTCAAGCACTCGATGAAGGAGATTTGGAGCAGAGACTCCTTTTCTGCTCCACTTGACCCAATCACCGCTGCAAACTCATGGCTGGAAACCAGGAAACACGGCAAACGCTGAAACCGAGGAGGAGAGGCCCACCCGGCAAGAAGCTGTGGGTGAAAGCAGCAGCAGCAGGATGAGGACAGAGATGGATGAGTGATGCTCTGCAGGATCAATCAGGCACACATCACCGCAGCAGATCATCTTTCCTAGTGCTACCCCATCCTGCCCTGCTCCCTTTAACCACATCACCCTGCCACCTTCGTGGCACCTTCGTCAGCCAAATAAATAGAGGCTAGCAGGAGAATGAAGAGGAAAAATGAGCCGGTTCAGACACTGGAGTAACAGAGATGTTGTGGATGTATTGATTGTTTTCATCTTGGGATAATTGCAATTAAAGTTTGCAAGCAGCCCAGTGGATCAGTTTCACTGCTGTCACCCTGCAGGAAGCATGGGAGCACTGATGGATACTTACACAGATCATTGGCCTGCAGGGAAAAGTAGTCAGCGAGACTTCACAAATGAAAATGTATTTTTCTGTCAAAAAACACAACCGGAGTAAATCAATGAAAGCAGAAAAGTTAGTTGTCTTTAAGGAAGGATTGAAAATAACACAAATACAATAAGGTCCACATGGCAAGCATCTCCAGTTAACCTTCAATGAAGCTGTGACCTTACATGGAATGAGATGTGTTGTCTAACAGACATTTTCCTCATAGAAAAGAAAAATACAAGCAACCATAAAGGGCTTTGAATAAACCAAGACTATTTATTTGTTATGCAACAGATTTATTATTTTTAATAGTTCAGAAGGTCAGGATGTAAGCAAGTAGAAGGATCTGGTGTCATTGAAACAAACTGTCCCTGATGAGAGACAGATGGTTCTGTTGGGATTCAAATCTCTGTAAATGGTTGGATCACTTTTTAGAAAGGTTTTTGAACCCCGTGTCCCACCTTGTGCTGGGTAAGGATGCTGGAGACAGAGATGGGGGGGGGGGGGGGGGGGGGGGGGGGGGGGGGGGGGGGGGGACTGGCTATTTGGTTGGATGGATGGATGGATGGATGGGTGATAGATAGGTGATGGATGGACAGATGGATAGATGGATGGATGGATGAATGATAGATGGATAGATGGATGAAAGATGGATGGATGGATGGGTGATAGATAGGTGATGGATGGATGAATGGATGAATGAATGATGGATGGACAGATGGATAGATGGATAAACAATGGATGGATGGATAGATCATCATCTTTATTTATAACGCACTTTTCAATAGCCAAAAGTGCTGTTCACATAAAAAAATTTAGAACATCATTGACCCAAGCAAGGGCCCACAAGATATAAATTAAAACAAATAAAAGCAGGAGATAAAACCAAAAATGATAGAAAAAAAAGTAAAAATGAATAAGAACTGGCTAAAATATCTAAAAATCTAGCTAACTCACGTGCTGAGGAAACGCCACAGTATAAAAGTGGGTCTTCAGCCAACTCTTAAAAACCGGCAGTGAGGGTGCTTGTCGGACCAAGAGTGGAAGGTCATTCCACAGCTTAGGGGCCACAACTGAGAAGGCCCTGCACAATGGAGATGGATGAATGATGGATGGATGGATGAATGATGGATGGATGGATGGATGGATGGATGGATGGATGGATGGATGATGGATGGATGGATGGATGATGGATGGATGGATGATGGATGGATGGATGGATGGATGGATGGATGATGGATGGATGAATGGATGGATGATGGATGGATGGATGGATGATGGATGGATGGATGATGGATGGATGGATGATGGATGGATGGATGGATGGATGGATGGATGGATGGATGGATGAATGAGGGATTGATGGATGGATGGATGGATGGATGAATGAATGATGGATGGATGGATGAATGATGGATGGATGGATGGATGAATGATGGATGGATGAATGAATGATGGATGGATGGATGGATGGATGAATGAATGATGGATGGATGGATGGATGAATGATGGATGGATGGATGAATGAAATGATGGATGGATGGATGGGTGATTGATAGATGATAAATGGATGGATGAATGATGGATGGATGGATGAATGATGGATGGATGGATGAATGAAATGATGGATGGATGGATGAATGAAATGATGGATGGATGGATGGGTGATTGATAGATGATAAATGGATGGATGAATGATGGATGGATGGATGGATGAATGATGGATGGATGGATAAATGAAATGATGGATGGATGGATGGGTGATTGATAGATGATAAATGGATGGATGAATGATGGATGGATGGATGGATGGATGGATGGATGGATGGATGGATGGATGGATGGATGGATGGATGGATGGATGGATGGATGGATGGATGGATGGATGGATGGATGGATGGATGAATGGTTTGTTACACTAAGCACCAGTGTGATACAGGTAACAGCTAACTAGTGAGCATTAAACTCTACACCCTCAGGAATGATCAGAAAGAAACAAAGAAATTAAATGAAAACTGATTTTTTTAAACTGTCAAACGACTAAATGAGACATGACTTTACATTTTCACCAGATCTGTTTTTTCCTTTTTTGGAATGTTCGACTATGCAGAGAGAGCCTGCTGATTAAAGCACCAACAGTCAAAGTCAAATTAATGCAGAAACTTGCATTAATTTAAATGTTTAAAAGAAAGAGATTTAAATGTTTTATTTCCACTCAAGCAACAGTTTTTCTAACAGCGTTGGCATAATCAACTCCTGCTCTACGATAACTCCACAACTTTCTATCACAGACCAAATCAGTGCATCCCATTAATTTCTTTGGAACCGCAATTTCCTAACGGCGTGAGTAAGACATCTTCATGGGAACCAAATCGACTGTTCATTAATGAGAGGAAGCTATATCTAGAACCAACATCTTTAATTAACACTTCCCCAGCACTTCCTGTCTTTGATCTCGCTGTTTGATTTATGCCTCTGCGAGGAAAAGGTTGGCGGAGGGTTCCACGAGACGTTCGGAGGGGATGAAGACGCTCTATGAGAAAATGATGAAAGTGAGGTGCCCCGTGATGTCCGGGAAGTCTCGCAGCATCAGGACCTTTTCCCTTTGTGTCAAGGGGCCAGCTCAATTACCAGTCAGCATGGCTATCTCTTTAATAGCCCGATAAGGCAATAATCCACAATCCATACCATTTTAATGACTTTCTGTCTAATTAGGAGCTGCTTTACAAAAGATGGACACATCTGAGGCCTCCCTATTGTCCCCAAAACTCAGACATGTCAGCGTGACCGGCGAGGGCTTATTAAGTAGTGTTTAAAAGTATATTACAGTGTTTAAAATCATACAAAACAATCATAAGATTTATTATTCAATGTCATAGAGGTCAGAATAAGAAATTGTTGTTTTATCTCTTCATCTGGAAATGACGTACCCTTAAATGTTTTTATAATTAAACATTTCCATTTATTGTTTACTTACATGGAAGACTGGATGCAGAAATCTTACAGCAGATGACGACTTATTTGTCAGCATCATGTGAAAAATGATAAAATGGTGTGTGTGGGTATTAAATAGTCATGTGTTTGTTAGTCTTTAGTCCCCTCTAGTGTTGGGCTGTAAAACTGTTTGACTCTACTCACAAACACAAATTAGAATAAAAAAAATCTAAATTATCAATTAATCTGATCATACAGAGAACAAAATGGGTTTTATAATTAATTTAATTGCAGACATCTAACAAAAACATACTATGACGGTACCACTTGACCCCCAATTGACATATGTATTTTTACTATTTCAATAATTAAAAAAAAAAAAAAAAAAAGCAAAAATAAAATCAAGTCAAATGTTTTCTTCCCCAAAAATATTCACAGAGCATATTTTATATGAATTATTTGTTCTCTATGTTTATAACTGAGTAATTCTGCACTGTAAAATCTAATTAGTTCAATTTAATTTAAAAAAAGCATGCAAACCGATTGCTCTTAAAATAATAAGTACACGGTAAAAAGTATTTTTGTGTTGGAGCTGCTAATGCTTACAAAGTAAAATGTACTTAAATGCCAGTTACTATAACTTTGGCCCTGTCCACATGTAGCCGGGTATGTCCCAAAACGAAGATATTTTTCTACAATTCGACCTGTCATCCACACAAAAACGCAGATTTACGCAACAAAAACAAATCTTTTTAGAAACTCCGGCCAAAGTGAAGATTTGCGTTTTCTCCATTTTAAGCATTTATGTGTGGGCAGAAATAACCAGAGCTAAGCTGCTGTTAGCGGCTTCGCTTTCTTTTCCTCCTGCTGCCCGCAGATAAACGGAAAAGAAAGCGAAGCCGCTAACAGCGGCTTAGCTCTGAAGAAGGCTGCAGATTGTGGTCGAAACATCAGTAAGAAAAAGGTAAAACAATCTCTTTTCTGTGTTAAAAAAAAGAACCAAGTGATACATAGAAGATGAGAGGCACCTGGCTGCAGACCTCCACTGTCAGGTTGCTTCCGGTGCAGGCTCCACTGTCAGAACGACCTCCACTGTCAGGCCTGTCAGGGCGGAAGTGCAGACTTTTTCCCCATCAGCCTTAATCCAATAGCCTAGTGAACTAGACGAAATTCTTGCTTTGCAGAGTTTGAAAAGCCATCCTATATATTCACATATATAGGATGGCTATATAGGGTGACCAAACGTCCTATTTTCCCCGGACATGTCCACTTTTCACCGTCTGTCCGGGGCGTCCGGGGGGGTTCCTATATTGATAAAAATGTCCGGATTTTCATCCAGGAGCCGGGTTTGAATTACGGGGAGGTGGAAGCCCTCAACAACACACCCAGGGAAGCCCGAAAAAA
>SSNS01000059.1:1501399-1540470 GCA_006937985.1 Aphyosemion australe | reverse complement strand
GAAAAAAGATCCTGTTTCTACCTATATTACATTATTTATATGGACTCTCAGCGCACCGGGGATTCTTTTGTGAGGAGAGGACAGATGCTGATTGTTGAAGCTGCGTCCTGCGTACGGCCACAGTAACATTCTCAAAGTGGCGCCACCAAAAAATATAATTAACACGCGATCGTTCATGTCCGTTCATATAATCTTCTGTCTTACTTCTGTCTTTTAATCGTATCTTTTATTCGTGTCTGACACACTTCGCAGCGGAGCGCGTCACCCGTGCGCTGCTGATTTCACCTCACCCGCGTGGCCGAGCAGCGCACACTCCCCTATTTTTCAGCCGGTAGATTCATTTGATCTGTTTACTTCAAAAGCAACTCGAGGTGAAACAAGAGGAAATCAGGAAACAGTTTATTCTGGTGGATTGAGAGGAGAAGCAGGACGATCAGAGACAGACAGGACAGGAAAATATTCAAATAAAAAGGAGGAGAGCGAATAAACCGAAACTGCATTTGGGATTTTATTTTGAAATATGAAGACTGGAAGTACGTTTATGACAAACAAAACAAAAGTTTACTAAATAAATGACAACTACATATGAACTATAGAGAAATAATTGATAGATTTTACGTAATATTAAATAATTAATGCATTTGTGAGGAGAGCGAATCAACCGAAACTGAATTCGGGATTTTATTTTGAAATATTTTGAAATGTATCCCGTGCATTTCCCGTCCTGACAGGCCTCACAGTGGAGGTCGTTCTGACAGTGGAGCCTGCACAGGAAGCAACCTGACAGTGGAGGTCTGCAGCCAGGTGCTCTTGTAGAAGATACACACAGAACGAACGCACAAAAGAAGAAATAACTGGAGTTTTAGGTTTCACGTCACTGTCTGTGACAGAAATGCTGACGGCCCATGTGCGACCTGTGTTTACACTCCAACATGGATGCCCTCAGAGCTGTGCTCGCGTTATCAATCGTCCAAGCGCTTCTTGTTGACTTTATACTCAAAAACTACATTTAAGAGCAATTCTACCTCCTTATCGGTCCACACAAGCTAGCTAGGCGCCATGTTTCATGTTTTGTTGAAGTAGAGCAGGAAGACAAAATGGATAGAGGAACTACTGCCACCTACAGGTCTGGCATGCCTATGAATGTGCTTAACAATGCACTTATGTGGTTATGTGTGGATGGAGTTTTCTCTAAAAACGAGGTGGTGTGGATGCTATTTTTTGGGAGGGCGGATATTCGTTTTTAAAGAAACGTGGCTACGTGTGGACGAGGCCTAAGACAATCAAGTACCTATTACTTGGAAATGTGCTTACTGAACTTGTATTTCTTCGTTGGATGCAGTAGTAACTGCAAGCACATTTTTTTATACATTTTACTGTTTTTTCTTAGTTATTGCATTTAAATGCATTTTACTTTCTACGCATCAGCATCTCCAACACATGATGACCTATTCTATGTGCTTCTCAGATCCACAGCTGTATGTTTTCCCATCCGTACACAATCAGTGTTTAACCAGAATCGCTGATTAGGTTGTGACACATTTTACTGGGAACTTAAAATCTGCTACATCAGATCTTTTATTTTCAGGGATTTTCTGATGATTTTAGACAATATGATAAACACAAGCATATTTTGGAATAATGCAGAAGGTCACGATTGTTCATAACAGGATGATTATTGTAATAATTTACACTTTTGCTTGAATAACCTTTACAGCAAAGAAACGTGTTGATCTCCCCGAAGCAGCCGCCCCAAACTGTGAGCATTAAAAGCCAGAATAAGCTCATAAATGCCCTTGTTCACCCTTTGAGCGGCTATGACTCATGAACATTTTGAGTGAGACATTCTTCATTCTTGACCTGAGCCAGAGGCGTGCTTCTGCTGACTGTGATAACAGTGTGTGAGACGAACCACAGGTGCATTCTTAGATTTTGTCAGAATAAAAAAAAAAAACTGCCACAAATTTCCACACCGGTTCGAGGTCGAGTTGGGGTATAAAAGACCGACAGACGCGTTCCTTCCTCGCAGAAACGGTTTGACGAAACGCAAACATGCTCAGGTTTCTGGTCTTGACAAGTCTCGCAGCCTTGGGTAAGAAAACGACTGCGCACATGTCTATTACTGATCCGTGTTTACTTTGTGTGTCACTGCCTACCAGCCACCAGTGGTAACGCGGGCCTGTTTTTGTGTTTTTTGAACCAGTGCTGGCTGAGCCTGAGCCCAGGTTCCTGAAGGACAGCATGGAGAGGGTTGTTGGAGGTGAGGTTGCTAATCCCAACTCCTGGCCCTGGCAGGTAAGAAACTATCAATATGGAAAAAAATATTAGAAAAATAAATAAATTAGATGTAACCGTACCCGATTGACACCTAAAACTCCATTCTCTCCTCAGATCTCTCTCCAGTACAAATCAGGCAGCAGTTTCTACCACACCTGTGGAGGAAGCCTGGTCCGTAGAGGTTGGGTCATGACAGCTGCTCACTGTGTGGATGGGTAACTTAATCATTAACTACAAAAATGCTTCAGCTCCTATTTGTTCTGAGTTTTTCTTTATTATTTCTGTGACTCAAATGTCCCCGTCTAGAGCCCGTTACAGTAATGATGTGATTTATTTCTAAATGTCACCAGAATGAAGAAACGTGTCTCGTTTCTATCTGTCACGTGTAACAGGATGTGTTTATTTAAAAATTAATTTAGTCTAAGAAAGTTACTTATTTAATTCATGCTTTTTCTGTCTATAATATAAATTCATAAACTTTCTTTGATTTCTTCTTAAAAACAGGGGCTCCAGGACATATCGTGTCATTCTTGGAGAACACGACCTCAACGTCAACAGCGGCAGAGAGCAGGTCATTGCTGTCAGCCAGATATACATTCACCCCCAGTGGGACTCTAACAGAGTCTCTAACGGGTGAGGATTTCCTTTGAATCTGACCTTTGTTGACTCTAAAAGGAATTACGTCTTTGATAAGTGTTGATGTGCTCGGATGAGAAGCGAAACGTCTTCAAGAAACCAAAGAAGTCCAGTTGCCTTCATTTGAACCCCTTTGGGTTGTGTTGAAGTTTGTGTCATATATGTGTTAGCTTGTCTAAACCTAAATCAAAGATGTCCTCTTTAACATTTATCACATTTACACGTTTATTCTAATCTCAGGTATGACATCGCCCTCCTGAGACTTTCGTCTGATGCCACCCTGAACTCCTACGTCCAGCTTGCCTCTCTGCCTCCTTCTGGTCAGATTCTGCCTCACAATAACCTCTGTTACATCACCGGATGGGGACGCACCTCCAGTAAGACTTTGGACGGTTTCACTCCAGCCTGATTACAACTCTTTTCTTCAAAGCTAAATGCATCAATTTCATGTCTCTCTGAGCAGCTGGTGGCAGCCTGTCTGCTCAGCTCAAACAGGCCTACCTTCCCGTGGTGGACCACAAGACCTGCTCCAGCAGCGGCTGGTGGGGCAGCACCGTGAAAACCACCATGGTGTGCGCTGGTGGCGCTGCTGAGGCCGGATGCAACGTGAGTCGTTTTAGAAGTCCAGAAAGTTGTATTCTGCTCCAAGAATACAACTTTTTTAATTTGTGCAGCAAAGAGCAAACTTAAATCTTATTGAGCTTGAATTTATTTCTTTCAGGGTGACTCTGGAGGCCCTCTGAACTGCCAGGTCAGCGGTCAGTATTACGTGCACGGTATTGCCAGCTTTGTGTCTGGATCGGGATGCAACACTCCCAAGAGGCCCACCGTCTTCACCCGTGTGTCTGCTTACATCGACTGGATGAATTCAGTTAGTACATCTAGTTTATTAGAACACTAAGCAGATTGCTTTGCGTGTTTATTAAAAGTTTGCAGATTTTTGAAGCCTAATTGTTTTGACTTATTCTTATTTTCAGATCCTGTAAAAGGTGTTGCAGCACGCACCGGCAGACAGCAGATTTGATCATGTTTATATCGACTAAACCCACTCACTTATAGTCTCTACAGCAATAAACTTGATTTAACTTTGTGTAAAGAGTCATTTTTTCTTCTTCTTTAAAATCAAATCCTGTTTTATTATGTATCAAACTATCTTCCCCCAAAATGAAAAAGCTCATGAAGAGGATTCATGGGTTTATTCCATGAAAATCAGGAAAAAATGAGTGTTGCCAAAGAAGAATGAAATGAAACATTTGCTTGAGGATGGAGATTCTAGGAAAAAATGGTTTTAGTTGGCGAAATCAGTGGGAACATGCTATCTCACGTAATGTTGATAAAGTCTAAAACAGGCAACAGGTGTACTTTAGAATCCTGCCAAGCCAAGCTGAGGACTTCACATTTAAGTGAAGGTCTTCTCAGGGTCTAAAAACACTGAAAAGCTGCAAACATGCTAGAGAGTTTTAATTCTTCTTCTGTGCCTCTTTAATGTGGAGTTCCGCAGGGCTCAGTACTTGGCCCTTTGTTTTTCTCTCTTTAGCTGTTGCCGCTTGGTTCTATCTTCAAAAAGCATAACTATGCATTTCATCTGTATGCGGATGACACTCAGGTTTATTACAATGCCTTGAAGAGGTCTGGATATCCGGTACCTTTCTTCATTTCGTTGATTTTATCTTTGATGTGTACGATTTATGGATTTGAATGGTTTTTAACTATTTCATTTAACCTACTGTTGTCTATTTGCCTTGACTTTTAATTTTTCTTCTTGGTTGTTAGCACTTTTGCTGTTTTAAAGTGCATTATAAATAAAGTTGGCTTCTTCTGCTGCTCACCACTCTCACAGCCACAAACAAAAAGAAACTTATATCAAAGCTGCTGCTGAGAGATTCAGACTCTCATATTAAATGATACAATAAATGAAAGGGTTAATCACATTAAATGTGTTAAGATGCATTTTTATAGGTGAGATTTGTTTGTTTGTCAGTGTTGGCTTAGCTGGAGCTCAGCTTCAGAGGAAGCAGCTCTGCAGAAAGAATAGTGGGAGGTGAAAAAGTGCCTTATCACTCCTCGTGGCCTTGCCAGGTACAGTATCGCACAGTGGAGCAGAGACATGGATAAGAGGTGCAAGATCCTATTTTAGTCCACATGTGATGGTGGCGAGAAAATCAACAAAACTGGAGTATTTGGGAGCTTAATGTGTTTCAAAGTGCATTTGATTGATTTGCATAAGTCGCTTGATTAAGAGACTCACGCAAGAAGGATTTTAGGATATTTGAACATCACTCGCAGTCTCTTAGCTATCATGGGCATCAGCTGCAAACGTCTCACACAGGAAATAAAGGCTGAATGTGGAAAAAGCTGCAATTGTCAGAATTAGCTTTACAGGTAAAATCCTCACAAGCTGTTAGCTTCCATTAATCACTTTATCACATGAAGTTTGTTTATTTTTCAGATCAAATCCTAAGAAAATAAGAGATTTCTGCTGCATGTTAAAAATGAAAAATATTAAGACTTGTCTGTAAAAAATAATAATCAATCCTATTCCAGGTATTTTCTTTTGGATTATTATGACTGACCATTTCTGTAGAGGAATGCTAATTCACAAGAGTTGGGTTTTGTACTATGGCTGATGTACTTTGATAGATGCATTTCCTTTAGACTCTTTTCCTGCTCTATTATGTGTAACCTTCCTTGTTTCTAAGTGGAAAGGAATAAAATAAAAATCAGTTCCTGCTCCATGCATGCGGTTCTTGGTGATCTGGTTTTGCACAATGTAACAGAACAGGTCAAAGGTGTCAAAAATGTTCATATTCATCCTAACTGGAACATGGACAGCATTTCTTCTCCGTCAGTCTCACTGTTACCTAAATAAATCTGTTTGATATTGTCAGACAGCATTATGGGTTGGTTTTCTTTGCAAAAAAACAAAAAAACATCTCAATTTATCCACTCTTGATGCAAGAGTCCTTTATATTTATCTTTAGTAATGATATCGCTCTCCCAGGGCTGTCTTGTGTAAATTTCTACATCAATAATCTGATATAGGTGAGATCCTACATTATAACATCTCTACATCACTGGACCATATTTCCCTAAAAGGTTCCAGTCTTGTCTCTGTACTCTCAGCTGATGAAGACATGTCTA
Organism: Aphyosemion australe; assembly: GCA_006937985.1. Classification (NCBI taxonomy): domain Eukaryota; kingdom Metazoa; phylum Chordata; class Actinopteri; order Cyprinodontiformes; family Nothobranchiidae; genus Aphyosemion; species Aphyosemion australe. The sequence continues at coordinate 1,534,416 of SSNS01000059.1, read as the reverse complement.
ACAATGTGATGCAAGCAAACCTGCCCATTGTGGGCCACCAGATGTGCAGAAGCTCTGGCTGATGGGTAGCACCGTTGACCAACGTGATCCGTGCTGGAAGAGGCTCTCAGTCTGTAAGCAATGTGACAAATAATCAGAAAGGAATTGTCTTCCTGTCAAAGTAAGATAAAAAAATAGAACATTCAGCAATCCAACTTGTTCCTGTGACAGTAAAAAATCTGCCGTGTCACAACATTTCTGTGTAACGATGGTAAAGAAGCTCAATATTGTCACTGAAAACCAGTTTTAACACCATTTTTTAACAGCACTAATAATGGGACATCTTCAGTAGAACTGTCCTTTAAGATGGACGAAGGGACTAAGTGTTTGTTCCTCTGTTCATCTGTCAGATCTGGCATATTTTAGACATGTACGAAACATTTATTTATTTTCTTATTGTGTGTTTTTTTCTTCATGAAAGCCCAAAGTCCACAATTCTTTCATAGTGCACAGTGAAAGGCTTTGTCAAGCTGCTCCAGACTAGAGGAATCGTGAGTGTTTGCTTTTGCAAGTCAGTGAAAAACATAGAAGAAGCTAAAACTCCATTGATCTTTTTTGTCTTTTTTGTCTGATCGATTAAAATGTTACAAATAAAAATGTGATCTGATTATGCTGATGTTATTTTCTTGCAGGGGTGACTTTGAAGACCCTCTGAGCTTTAAAGTAACATTCCGCAACTTTTACACCTTAAAATTAGGCTTCTTTGTAAAGTTTTTGCATCATACTATTATCTATTATGTTCATTTTCATACCTGTGATAGTGTTGGGGGGTCCCACGTCTGTTTACTGCGCTATACAGTTTTTGTGCATCGGGTAAAGGCAGAAGTACTGACTGAGTGTCGTTTTACGGCAGAGTATGGCAAGCCAAAGGGATAAAAAAGCGCGCGTTCTAAACGCGTGTTATGTCCGCCAAAATGCGCGTCTTGAACGCGTGTTTTGACGCCAAAGGGGGCAAAAACTCGCGTGTTCTAAAAGCGAGCATTATGTCCGCCAAAACGCACATAATGCGAGTTTAGAATGCGCTTTTTTTATCCCTCTGGCTTGCCATAATTGTATAACGTAGACTCTGTGTTTAGCCGTGGCAGATTCACCAAAGAAAGCTAGAAATCCCTTATCAGAGGAATCTAGGAAAAGAAAAAGAGAACGTGATAGAGCAAGAGCAAAGACCAGAGTTATTATTGGGCCGTCTTTTCCTCGCTGGAGAGCTCTTTTAGAAAGAAAGGCATGAACTACGGACTCTGACCTAGCCGTGCTGCTAATGGCTAGGTAAGTAATAAATTATTTCAGCAGGGTTATTGTGTTTGGTCGGGCATAAAGTTGTTATACAGTCCTGATAAAACTATTTATTCAATGTGTGGAGGTGGAAAAGTTTGTTTTCGTTGTGTTGCCTGATATTAGGAATGTAAACATGCCTCTTATGCCCGAGAGAGAGATTTAATGTTACGACAGTGACGTTACGCAGCAAGCCTCTAGAGGGCGACAGAGACCATATAACTGCAAAGTTGCGGAATGCTGCTTTAAGGAGAATAAAACTTGGTGCATCCATTGGATCGACAGCTTAGGTCTGGGGTGGGATGCAATGCAGTCCACGGTCTTCACCCGCATTTCAGCCAACATCACCATGGATCACGAGTCAACACGAACACAGTCAGTGCCAACAGTCTGATGCAAAATAAAAGAAAATACAAATAAAAAAAAGATTCATGCATTTTCTGTTTTTCTTTTTTAGTTCATCAACAATTCTCAAAAAGGAGAATCATTTGCATCAGGTGCAGCTCTGCTTGTTTTCCTGCAACTTGTTTTCAATCAAAACCAATCAAATTAACTTAACTGGCTTTGCATGAAAATTACTGTTTGTTTTTATGAGTTGTCTAGCAACCTGATGCCATTTTTGGTAATGCAGTCAACTTATCGTATGCTCTTGCAAATCATGACTGACCCAAAAAAATAGGGTGTGATGCAGTTGCATCAATTTAGAATATTATGCAAATGCTCCAAAATCTCCTGTTTCATCAGCATTTCAATACTGTCGCCAGTCAGCAAGCCAGCCTGTGACAGATTTGGGACACTACACAGAAAAAAAAGGAGGGGGTGATACAGTGAAACAGACTTTGGTTTCTGACACGTCAGCTCTGAACGCTGATATTCATGCAGCATTTGTTTTCTTCTTCTGTTCCTCCTGCTGTTTCTGAAATAAAAATGTGCTCTCCTTAGCTTCAGCGTCAAGTAAAAAAAGCTGTCTCACCTTTTCTGTTGCCTGTTCTATAGGTTAATGCAACACCAGAGACAAAAGTGTGCATTAAGAGCTCTGGCGTTAATAGAGGGCAAAATGGAAGTGTGGGAACTGGACATGTGTTTTCACTTAGATAAGGCAAGAATGGAAAAAAGCACTCAGAACCTCGTGATGATGCGCAGTATTCAATAAACGTTGCATGTCTAAAAGGCTCCTGCAAAGTCTTCATTAACCCTTGCACTTTCATTTTTCATGGTTTTATTTCAGAAAATGAAGTAAATGTCAGCAAATGTTGGACTTCCTTTATTTTAATCTGGCTTTCAAAATGACATAATCCCAAAGGCTGTGGAAACATTCTATTAATCACAACCTATGAGTCTTTACTCTCATTAGAATTCATAAAATCGCTGTAATCTATGCATCTCGCTGGACTCTAAAGTTAGAATAAAGGCTGTGTTATAAAAGAAAATGATTAATTCACCATTTTCTTAAATTTAATAACACAACAGGTTTGATAAATTTACCAAAAACATTATTTGCATGCTTTCAAATGTTGTCCAAGGGAAAAAAACACTGTGATCATGCCATTAAGACAATCTTCACTGATATTACATCAAATATCTGGTATTAGAAACCTGAAAAATTTGTATATCATGCAAAAGTTAATTTATTTTAGTAATATAACTTAAAAGGTGAAACTAAGATATGAGAAATGAGCCTTTATTTGTTATGATTGTGATGATTATGCCTTACTGCTTATGAAAAGCTCAACATCTCAGAAAATATTGTGAAAAGGTTCAATATTCTAGGCTCAAAGTGTCACACTCTAATCAGCTAATGAATCTAAAACACCTGCAAAGGGTTCCTGAGCCCTTAGATGGTCTCTCAGTCTAATATGAATTAATGAAATAAATGAACTTTTGCACCATTTTCTAATTTTTTGAGTTTCACCTGTAATATTATAGATTGATGCAAGAAGCTCAGCATCATTTCCAGATAAAAGAGACATTTTTCTCAGGAATCAGAATGAATATAATTCAGATATGTGCATTCAAATCAAGATAAAATAAAACTAGATCTCAAGATTTCATTCCCCTGATGCATGAAGAGCTCCAACTCCTGCTTGAGTAACCTTTGCTGCCCTGCACCTACACTCTGAGGATGTCAACTCTGCAGAGCCTCATGAATACTTATCAAAGGCTTAAAGTGGAATATTTTCTAGGTTGTTCTTCAAAGCGTCGAAAAGGTGATCTTAATCTATAATAATCAACAACTTTTCACCTGCAACATGAAAGGAAAGATCCACGGAGTCAAATCTCCTCACCGGACCTGTTATCTACGCGTTCACCTCTGGGGCTGACAGGTGTGTGTTCATGATGTGGAACTTTAATGTGCACGCCTTTAAAAGCCCCTTGAAGTTCATTAAAGAATATGTTTTGATCCAAAACTAATATTTAGACTTATTTTCTGCAGATGCAGATTTCATAACCCAGCTAAACATTGGATTTTGTGTTTAAAATGTTTTTTTCCCTCCAACAAATCACCAACTTCCTCTCTTCCCGTTTACTTCTCACACAAGTAAAGACGACTTTCATTCACACTGACTTTGCAAACTAAAAATCACTCAAATGTGAGTTTTAACAGGAAGATTGGACTTCAGAGCAACGCTGGTGTGTTTCACTGTTTGCAACTCTGTGCAAGAGTTGCATTTGACACATTGCAGCAATCTTTACATCCTGGAACATTTCCCTGAGCGAGTTAGGAACCATTTTTATGGGAAAAACATTTTTTGAAAGGTACTGGAAATGATTACTGCCAGCTATTCTTTGAAATCAGCCCAGCTAGTGATAACCGTGAGATGAACGCAGGTGGACTTGTGTTCCTACTGGACACGACGCACACACCTCCATCAGCTGAAGCCCCCCTCAGGGTATAAAAGGGTCGTTTACAGAGGTTTCAGAAGCAGAAAGTTTCAGGTGACCTCAGACATGTTCAGGTTTCTTCTTTTGACCTCTCTCGCAGCCCTGGGTAAGAACTGCACTGCTCTTATTGATTCTCCGTACACAACCCAAATGCTCCTACCAGCGTGAAGTTTTGACTTGTTTGTTTCTCTGCTTGTATTTCTTTTTTTCAGTGCTGGCTGGGGTTCAGCCCGAGCCCAGGTTTCTGGAGGATGAGGACAGAGTTGTGGGAGGAGAGGTGGCCAGACCCAACTCCTGGCCCTGGCAGGTATACAGCTCAAGAGCTGTCCAATGAAGCTCTTCTACATCAGAGCATAAGCTACAGAAGGCTAAAATAAATTAGCAAATGATATCATGATTATAGTGTTAAAATCCCTTTTTTTCCAGGGAGATTTTAAAGCTTTCTGCTGTCTTTTATTAGATTTCCCTTCAGTACCAATCTGGCTCCAGCTTCGCCCACACCTGTGGAGGAACCCTGATCAGACAAGGATGGGTGATGACTGCTGCTCACTGTGTGGACAGGTAGGAGCTGAAGTCATCACAGAAAAGCTGCAATGTTTTAAAATATAACAGCTCATATAGCTTCAGTTGATGTTAAACATTCGTTTGAGTTTAAATTTGGAAGCAACTCATCTCTATACTTTGGTTTTCCATGTGACCACAGAACCATGACTTGGCGTGTTGTTCTTGGAGACCACAACATCAACTCCCACGAGGGCAGAGAGCAGTACATGAGCGTGAGCCGCGTCTACGTCCACCCCAACTGGAACTCCAACAACGTCGCTGCTGGGTTAGTTACAACATGACCCATACCTACTTATAGACATCACAAACACATTTTGTTATGGAGCATTTAGATGTTTTGGAGCGTGCTAATGTAGAGGTCGTTTTGAGGTCAGTGTTTGCAAGTTCTTGCATTTTTAAATTATTTTTACGGCAGACTTCTATAGAATTGTGTTTTTCTGAGTAGTCTTACAATGCAAAAGTTATTTTTCCAGATGAACTCGTAGGAAAGAGCAGCTACTGGAGATATTTGCAGACTCGTTTTTGCTGAATGTGAAAATAGTCTTTCATCCAGGGAAGTGCACGGCTCCAGGAGAGAGCTCAGCTAGTAGAAGCTAACCATTAGCAATAGCAACTCCACAACATGGTGGAACACATTCAAGATTGTGTTATTTGTGGAGATAAAACATCAACGCTGCAAGGAAAATGAGCAAACAGAGGCAGTGGAAGAGTTGCGTTGCTGTCAGCCAATCAGAGGCGATCTGAGTATGATTCCAAAACCCTGCCCCCATTCCTCTGACAATCTTCTACTCCATGAAACAGGAGCATGAGAGTTTAAACTCACAAGGCATCCATTCATTTTAGAGACAACAGCAAATTTATTTTGTGTGTGTGTAACAGAGGTGAAAAGGAGTTTCACCAAAACTGATGTTTAGTGTTGTCTGTGTTTTGGAGCCATCTACTGGTGTTTAACCGCAATAACACACAAGAGTCTGTTCAGGGCAAAAGGACAATTAAAGCCATACTATGCAACTTTTTCATATTTTTAAATCATTTTCTTGAGCCAGTTTGTGCTAAAATGACCCTTTACAGGGTTAATGAAATGTCACTCAGACCCCCACCGCCCTCTGTGGCCAGAATATCGCATTTGCAACTTCAGAGTGCCGGTCTGGTCTCTGTTGGACTTAGTAAAATGGAGCTGACATGCCTGGTGCTGCAGTCTGCTTCCAGCATGTTTCCTGCATGTTTTAGATCATGAACACAGCTGATTTGTTTGATTTAGTGATGAACCGCTCCTGTAGACACTAATTCAATTCAGTTTATTTCTATAGCGCCAAATCACGACAAGAGTCGTCTCAAGGCACTTCACAATGTAAACATTCCAATACAGTTCAGTTCATTAAGCCAATCAGTAAAAAGGTTTCCTATATAAGGAACCCAGTAGATTGCATCAAGACACTGACTAGTGTCAGTGTCTTGATACAATCCTCTAAGCAAGCATGTAGCGACAGTGGGAAGGAAAACTCCCTTTTAACAGGAAGAAACCTCCAGAGGATCCTGGCTCAGTATGAGCAGCCATCCGCTACGGCTCACTGGGGGTTGAGAAGACAGAGCAGGCACACGCACACCCCAAACCCACCCACCCACACACACACACACACACACACACCCACACACGCACACCCCACACCCACACACACCATATATATCAAGTAGTGTTTCTATGGCTACACTGTGATTTCTTAGTAGAAGTTCTATTTAGTAAGAGAAACTTTATTGTCTTTATCTGAGTGAATCTATAATTAATTCAATAGGTGAACTAATAGTAGCACATTCTATGTTAAAGAAAGTGAGATGTAATATCAGGAGAGGGAGAATGTTAAGTGGTTGGCAGCAGTGTGCCAGCCAATGGCCCCCTCCATGAGGCCACCACAGCTCAGCAGAACGCCAGTGTAGCTTCTTCTGGGGAGAAAAACACTTAGAGAGAAAATAAAGTTAACAGCTGAAATAACAGGAAATAATGCAATTATAGAGTGGTGGTAGAAGAGAGTAGCAGAGTGTGGAAAGTGGTCAGTATGTCCTCCAGCAGTCTAAGCCTATAGCAGCATAACTACAGAGATAACTCAGGATAACCTAGCCTTTTAGATGGAGGCATGTGGGAGGCAGGGCCAGGGAGAAAAGTCTTTAACGACTGTAGTCCCCGCTGTACACTCCACCTCCCTCTGCTCCCCACTCGTCTAAACCTGGGCTAACATCAGAATTTAACCATAAGCCCTATCAAATAGAAAAGTTTTGAGCCTAGTCTTAAAAGTGAAGACTGAGGAGACATTTCAGCAGTTAGATTTAGGTGTTAAAAAGACGAACGCACAGCGAGGAGATAAGTTTCACTTTTGGTTTCACTAACGGACACTAGGGGGTGCTAAAAGCAAGCCAAAACTGCATAGAATCCCTTTAAATTACTGTTAGCACCTCAAGTAGCTAGCGGTTAGGGTTAATGACATAGTCATTATATATCATTAACAAGTTAAGCTACTTAACTTAAAATTGCTTATTTTATGTTGTTTCTTTGCTTTCCGTTGTTTTATATCCCCTCATATTTGTGTTTTTTCGGTAGGCCCTGTTACTGTTGTTTTATTGCATGGTCTCTGTGCAGCACTCTGGTGGGCTGCTCTGCCCTGTGGAAAGTGTTTCATGAATAAGCTGGAACTTGTGTTTGGAACTTCTCACGTCACGTCTTAATTAAATTTCTTTGCGCCCCCTTTCTTCTCAGGTACGACATTGCTCTGCTGCGTCTGTCTAACAATGCTGTCCTCAACACCTACGTCCAGCTCGGCAGCCTGCCTCCCGCCAACCAGGTTCTGCCCCACAACCACAACTGCTACATCACCGGATGGGGACGCACCCAGAGTGAGTTGGGGATCATTTGCATGATTAATAACTAACAGAAACACAAATGCTCTGAGTTTATAGAGGACATCTTTGATGGTTTTTTTTCCTGCAGCTGGTGGTAGCTTGTCTGCTCAGCTGAAACAAGCCTACCTGCCTGTTGTTGACTACAACACCTGCGCCAGCTCCGGATGGTGGGGCAGCACAGTGAAGAACACCATGGTCTGCGCCGGTGGTGGCAACGAATCCGGCTGTCAGGTGAGCCACTTCTGTCGTTTCATTAGAACTAGTGTCGACGTTTAGGAAAAGTTTTGTTGTTCACTTCTAAAACATTTTTGAGGCGTAAAACTGGGAACGTTTGGCGTGAAGCAGCAGTTAGAGTCAGATCCACCTCCATAATGATGGATACGCTTCCCGCTGAGCTCTGGCCTGACCCCTTCATCTCAAGAAAGATTCTTTCAAGGACTCGCACAGAATAACTCGCTGCATCAGCAGCGCCATAAGTCAGTTGCAATGATCCAAGCTGGTGCTTAAGCTGCACAAAGTGTCAAAGTGTTGCAGACTCATGCTCTGCACTAAGCAGCTCTGGGCTGACGGAGATCAAAAGTAGATAAAAGGGAAAGGAGAATGAGATCGGCGCTTTGGAAGGTTCTTAGATTAAAGTCAGGGATTATAATTCAATCACTTACGTGTACTTACATGAACGTATGCAGGGTGACTCTGGCGGCCCTCTCAACTGCAACGTCAACGGTCAGTGGGTCGTTCACGGTGTGACCAGCTTTGTGTCTTCCTCCGGCTGCAACGCCTACAGGAAGCCCACCGTCTTCACCCGCGTGTCTGCTTACATCAGCTGGATGAACAGCGTCAGTATAACTGCTCTGTATGCCACATTTCAAAAGAAGAGACCTGCTTTCAACATTATCACTCACCAATTACAACTTTCTTTTTCAGATCATGGGTTGAGAAGAGAAATGGTCTCCATGGAAATAAGAGAAGACTCTGGATTCACTTCTAAGTCCATCAAATTAAAGTGTTCTTTAAATGATATTGATCTCCCGTCTTTATTTTTGGCAACATGTTGTGTAGGATGCAACAAGCGGTGGTAATTAAAATGTTTACATTTGTACTAGAGCTCAGAAACTGCCCAACTAAAGTGATATACACAATGTAGGAAGGAAGCTATGCAAGAGGATATCTGAGTGAGTTTTGCTGCAGGTTGATTGCATAAATCACTAATTACAATTCTGTTATGAGCCATAAATTAGGAATTTCTGCATATTCAAATGCAAAACTATCTTTTTCATGACAAATACTCCAAAAGTGCAGAACACCTAATGGAGAATACACAAAATCACACAAGAGGAAAATAAATGCACGGTGGTTTTAGCATCAGTTGTTGCAGGTTGTAGCTTCACTAAGATGAAACACAAAGATGCACAGAGGTGTTAGATGAGTTTTATATTACCTACACGCCTCTCTGCTGATCTGATAATTAAATCTGGAAGTGAATCAGAAAGATAATACTGCTGATCAGGAACTTAGGCCGTGGGAAATCAAGTCCATATATATTACGTGTGAGTGGGTGAAAGCCACAGTGGCCATATGGCTGTGATAATGAACCACATCCTACTGTGAATACCTGTCATGTTGTCTTGTTGTTAACACAGAAATTATGTAAATCTAAGCTCACTGGTGCAACTAATTTACATTTCGACTGGGCAAACTCTACTAAGAGCATGTCTATTTTCTTTTTACTCATTTGCTTGCCATAACTGCTCCATCCTGTTGATCCACTGAGGGCTGGAGCCTATCTGCTGCCGGCATGCTAGTCCACTGCAAGTAAATAAAAGTCAGTCATGCTTACATTCATTTTTAAGATCCAAACAAGACCCCAAATTACTTAACGGGCAAGTGATAATAGTTCTATAGTCTTTGCCAAACAGCAGTTTTATTCTTGACGTTTTCAGTACCTTCCAGAATGAGCCGTTTCAGGGCTCTATCACTTTAAGAAAACAAGCTGGAGTTGGCCACGCCCACCCATTCCCCTGCTCAGGCTGCTATAAGCTGAGAAGCTCTGATATCAAGGAGGTGGTCTGAGTAGAGCCACTGCTTCTCTCTTGCACATGAGAAGTGGTTTCTATTTAATTTCCCCGTTTGTGATGTCACAAATGAAGACGTTTCAAAACAGCTTGTTTTAGGCACATAATTCTTGAAACCAAACACTGACAGAAAATGGATGAATGTTCTATTTCATGTTTGGCGTGGAGTAGAGGCCCACACGGCATCCCTAAAGGATGCAAAAGATGAGATTTGAATATAATGTTCTCTTAAAACCCCATGAGGACCAAATATAAGGAAACCCTTCTCAGAAAGAAAGGCTCAGAAAGGCCTGCTAACTGCTGAACCTCCATGAATGAATATTTATGTTTCACAAAGTTTATTAGAATATTTACATGATGACACATTTTGTCATTCTTAAAAATATGCCTTGAACCAAGAGAGAAGCAGCTGACATTCTATCTGTCTCCTAGGGCCTTAAGGTCAACAAGACCAAAGATGCAGCCCACACAGATGAGTCCTGGGTGATGGACATTAGTATGAGTGGGACCACTGGTTAAATGTCACATGCATGTGTGATGGAACAGCTGTGTGGGGGCCAGTCGTTCATGTTGATGCAACTCATGATTCAACTAGATGAAGCCATTGGATTTATAAATAAGGTGATGACTAATTTGCTAATTAATGCACTGTGGTTAAATGCTCCTGAATCAAATTGCAATTGATGAAATTTATTATTCAGTTTTTTGTTGCAGAGATGCACTTTAGATAACAAAAGATAACTTGTGAAGTGTTGTAAGGGCTTTTGTGAATATCTCATAATCTCTGCATCACCGTTTGAGACGTCCACTCGAGACCACAAAACTAATTAAGGATTAATATGGAGTTAATCAGAGCAGTCTTAATGAATAATAGCATTTTATTACCAGCTTCTTAGCAGGTGAAATTAAATCAAAAGGTCACTGCATCTGAAAAATCTCAGGAGGAAGTCGTGACCGATGCTTTACTAAGAAGCAGATCACTTGTTGAACCACTTATAGCTGATTGACAATCTTATGCTGAAGCATGCTTACCTCACATGGTATAAACACAAACTCTGACTAATATTCTGCAACAACATCTCACAGACAGCAGCTGTTGGTATGGTTATATAAAAAAGAATTTTGTGTCTCCACAGGGGAGATTCTGCCTCCCCAGATCTGCTCAGATCATTAAATCACAAGCTTTAGAGCCTGAAAACAAAACAAACTGGCTTTAAAACTGTTGTGATCTTTGTGTCTCTCTCAGGAAGGATGGAGGTCATTTTATGTCATCAAAGACAGTTTTATTTTATTCTTTATAAACAGCAGAATCGTATTTACACACATATTTGAATTGGTCGAACCCTCAAGAAAGAATATTAATATTTATACACATAAGACAGGATATTTAATTGCATTATTTTGTCACAAAACATGACTGATTGTATTATTGCATTCATTATAACAGTGAGAGTGGACATCATATGTGTTTAAATAAAACAAAAATATTGGTTTTAGCATGATTTTTAGTATTAAATATATAATAATAAAATAATAAAAAATAATAATTAGAGGTGGGAATTTAACGCGTTAATTATGATTCATTAATTAGAAAAAAATAACACGTTAAAAAAATTCACGCATTTAACCCTTTAAGCCTGAGGACCCCCCAACTGGGGGATGTTGAAGTTTAGCAGCAAAATCCATGCCCTAAATATCAATATAGTCAAGCTGCACCTCTAAAGAAAGCTCAGAACCTTGGCTACAAGACCATGTAAACCTTTTTTATGTGCTCCAAACACAACTAGAACTACAATCAGATGAGTGATCAGAAATCCCTCTTCATGTGTTTTTGCCTTCATTTCTGTCTAATGATGCTAAATCAAATCAAATTGCACACACATTCTATCAACCCATTATTATTATTATTATTATTATTATTATTATTACTATAAAGACAATACCATTATCAAAATGTTCTTAAAATAGTATTGTACTTTTAGGTCTGTCCTATTTTTGCCAGTGATATACATATATATATATATATATATATATATATATATATATATATATATATATATATATATATATATATTTTTTTTTTTTTTTTTCTCCTGTTTTGAATTGAAATACAATTTAAAAGCATTTTTTTTAGAAATTAAAAGAGCTTGTGTTTACAATAATAATGTCAATGACTATTGTTTGATTCTCTGTCTCATTATTTTTAATTTTAAAAAATTGCTTTCGGAGCAAATTTTCTTGAACGATTAAAATGCTATTAATCAAGATTAATTAATCACAAAGCCTCTAATTAACTAGATTAATTATTTTAATCGAGTCCCACCCCTAATAATAATAAAAAATATCAACAGCTTTCAACAATCCAACTAGTCTGAAGTAATCATGCCTTCGATAAGATTTCTAACATTTCTTTCCTTTTTTCATGTCTAAAAACTGTTAAGGACATAAATAGCCTCATTAATTTGAAAAAGAGACGCCATTCTGTCATTTACCCAGAAGCCACTTCACCATTCACCGTGGCTTCATGTTCTGGCTTCAGCTCAGATCACCCACAAACATAAATCAGATTAATGACAACCGATTTATTTTCATGTCCTTGGTGCAAAACTATAATTACTGCAGGAAAGAGTTGTGCTCAGAAAGCACAGATTGGTGGATAACCTGGTGACTTCTTTAAACACATTGATAACTGCCAAGGAATTAGTGAGTTTGCTATAACTTATAGAAAATGAAGCGAATACCAATCTGTCACTCATTAACCTAAAGGTTTAGAAAATGAGGGTCCATGAGGGTCTTCTCAGCCTTTTAATAAACTCATAAATGCTCCATAGAGACGTGTGAATGTGTGTTTGATGGGTCCACAGCGCCACCTGATGGAATCAGGGGAAACTGAAACACAGCAGACAGCTGGTCCCCGGTTTATTTACCCGATTCTCAGCCATCATTAGCTGCATGCGCCAGGTCAGCGGAGAGAGAACATGCCAACGGTAATTAACCTCACATTTAACCAAAGCGTTGCCAGAAAGAAGGAACAAACCTCAGAGCTGTAATTGCCTCTTCAGCCACAGATTAATATTTTCCAACACATTATTATTCAAAAGGACTTGACAGCATTTAAAGCTGTTCAATGAGCAGCTCTCCCACAGCTTCATTATTTAATTCTGTTTTAAAGCTGATAAAATCAAACATAATCTAACTAATGGAGGCAGAAAAGATGAAAATGTTTATATGTAACATGAAATATATATTTTTGAACAACTCCAAAGACCAAACTAAATGTTTATAAATAAAGATTGTTACATAGATTTGTGGAACTGTTTTGTTAGAATAAATTAAATCTGAAAAAGAAAAATGTGATGGAAAAAGAAGATATAGATGCTTATCTTTAGCTACAGCGGGATTGGAGCAGAGAGCACATATCTGATGCCAGGTCAAGCTGCCCTTTCTACTGATACAGCTACTGATACTAGTATGAAAACACGCTCTTACGCTTTGAAAGACCTTCCAACTACTTAGAAGGTCTCAGTCCTGAGAAACATTTATTTAGATTAAACTTTACATTAAAAAACATCACTTCCTTCCTTGTTTAAAGTTCCTTGAAAAAATAGTGCCGTGGTGTGATTTTTGCAGTGAAGCTGATGCAAAACTCGACAGCCACAGCAGGAAGAAGCTTCCTCTAGTTGGGTAGATCCTCCACAGAACCACTGGGGTCATACTAAAGGTGAAAGTCTGTAGACATGGTGTAAGTGCATCACGTTTATCATTCATAAATCCATAAAATACCTATTATATATATATACATCTAACTCATTCATTTGTGAACATTCTAACAATGTTCCTGGTGCATTTTAGCAGCCTGAAGCTTTTTTCAACATGTTTTCATAAAGTGCAATACAATTACTTTGTGGTTTTAGATGCAATTTTAACTGAATATTGCTTTGCATGCATTGCTGTATTTTATATATGCATATATATGCACAAAAGTCCTGGCATGTTGCAGTTTGGAGCCTCTGTTTAAAGAATCACACCATGCCCTCAAATGTATCCAGCTTCTGGGCGTGCTCGGTGTCACCGGGCTGCCTTTTCCGCTGCTTCCAGTCTCGCTGATAATCCCTAAGCACCTTCACCACTTCCTCGTGTCCAAACTGAATTGCGTCATCGACCGGAAGGTTTCCCCACCTGCATGTGATCACAAGAAAAATAAAAAAACACATTAGATTATGAAGAAACAGTTGATTTAGTGCAACTGCAATTGCAGCTGCACCTTTGGAGTGACGTATCAGAGATTCACATCATGGTTAGAAAATTACATTTCAGGACAGATCAGAATAAAAATGCATTTGTGCGGCCCCAGTGGCTGTTAGCAAAAAGGAACAGAAAGTAAACGGATCATGAAATGCACAAATTAGAAAATACAAGGATTTCAGGGATTTTCGTCAGATGTCACTGTCACCTGTCTTGTACAAATGGATCAGCTTTGCAGGTTTCAGTGAGGAACTTTACTACATCACTTTGACCTGAGGATAAACAAACAGAACAAAGTAAAGTTTTATATCAAGGACAGTTTACACAACCTTTCACTCAGAACACAGATATCGCTTTACTGCCATAAAATGTTTTTAACAATTCCATAAAAGCTGATAACAGGAGGATAACGACTGAATAATATACATAAATACCCTATATTGCAGTTTTGCTGCTTTTGTAGAATGTACCTTTAAGGGGTTTTGAGTTCTGTACTGTAGATGCTGTTTTTAGACAGATGACTCTGAGAGATTACCTTAGTTAGTGGAATAGCAGACAGCTGAGAGCCTGGTTTCCAAAAATAGCAGCTGACACAGGAGATGCAGTTAGTGAATGAAAGAAAAAACAGAAACAGATGGAGCTCACCCTCAGCTGCAGCTATGTGTAGTGCCGTTCTCGAGTCGTAGTCTTTCAGATCCATGTCCACAGAGGAAAGAGCACATCTGCAGCAAAATTGATTACAGTTAACTTTCACATTTTGCTGTCAAAACATAAATAAACACATAAAAAATACTTTGGTGTAACACTTTATTTATTCAGAGAAAGACAAAAACATATTCGGATACCTTCTCAGAGCGGAGACGTCTCCACTGTAAGCAGCGAACATCAAGTTGAAAACAGATTTATTCTGCAAATATATTAAAGAGGAATAAATACAGAAAGACAGAAGACCAATAAGAATGAGAACAGGAGACAAGGGGCTCACCCTGTCATCTCTGTCCTGTCTGCGAGGGTCCTGCTTCTTCACAAAGTGCCTCAGGTTGTCGTAGTTGTGGAAATTAAACTGTGAGACAAGCTCCTAAGATGAAGAAATGATGCCTTTGATCATCAATACCTAATCAGTTCAATCTTCTAAGTGGACGAGACACCATATTTCTTCCAGATAATAACAAATTAAAGTTTAAAGTCAAAGAAATATAAAAAAAATTAGAAAATTTCTTCTTTTGGCTCTAAAGCAAATAAACTAAAGGGATTTTGTTGTTAGCGTGTCGTCCCCAGAAATGTGTGGATCAGGTAAAAATCAATTTTTATAGCAAGTCAAGGATAGAAAAAGTTGTGGAAAGATTAAGTTTTAGGCACATATCAAGCCCCACAAATGTTTTGTCTTAACCACATCTTGCTCTTGCCTGGCAGAAGTATATTCCCCGGACACTATTCCCAACCCTGTCTAATGGAGGAGACCAGCACATCACTCCCATGACGTTGGGAATCACCAGCAGGATCGCACCAGAAACCCCAGATTTAGCAGGCAGGCCCACCTGAAAGAGGACAGGAACCTGAATGCACCACTTTTTTTCCAGCAAACATTACTTCCACTGTGTCTGGGTGATTGTGTCACTCACATGGAAAGCCATCTGACCAGAGAAGTCATACATGCCGCATGAATGCATGAGGCTCAAGGTGTTCCTCACAGCCTCGGCGCTCAGGACTCGCTCGCCTGTGATTGGACAGATTCCTCCGTTGGCTAGAGTGGCGGCCATGATACTTCCTGACTCACAGGTCACCTCAATGGAGCAAAGCTTAACGAAAAAAAAAAAGTTACTTTATTACTGAATCAATCTTTGCTGTGTCAAGACAAGTAGATGAAAAGCCTCCTTTATACCTGGAAGTAGAAGTCCAGGGCATCAATCATCTCAGCTCCAGATGGAAAACACTAAAGAATAAAATATGATCATCAGCAAATTATATTTGTGTTTATCTTTAAAGGTGCATGAAGTAAGAATGACATCCGGTGGTCAAATGTGGGTACTGCAGTCCATGTATCAAAACAAACAAGTCCACTCTGAGCAACTGTTGCCAGTTATGGCTCACCGCCAGAAGACTCTTGGAGACGAGTCATACACAGGAAGTCGATAAATATATTTCACTGTAATATTAAGATTTTGGTTACTGAAAAAGTAGCTTGAGATATTTATAGACTATTTGTTTCTAATTCACTGTTAGCATTGTTAGCTCAACATTAGCCTCTAGCCTTTTTTACTTGATATTAGAGTATGACACAAAAGATGCCATGGCTTCTTAAAGCTATAAGAACCAACTTCTGGGCCGCTTCTTTTACTGGCTGCCATTGTTTCTACAACACTGCTGCTTTTTGACAGCCAGCATCAAATTATAAATGCCAGTGCAGACTTGGCAACCCCGTGGGCTCAAATATGATTGGCTCTGGAACCATGAAGTATGGAGGCAGGACAGATTGTGAACAGTGGCCCAACCCCAATTCATACACCTCCACACTTGTCATGAAAGGCAGCGCGATTTATTTCCCTGCAGTAGCTTTACAGTTGATTAGTTAGTGTAAGGACGGGAGCCAAAGCGTTCCACGCAGCTGGTGCCGCGAGGTCACAAAATCATGGGAGAATTAAAACACCACGCGTGCTTTCGGAAATTCACACGATAAGAAGCAAAGAGACAGATGGCAGCATGTATCCAAAAAGCTCTAATGTTTATTTTCTGTTCTGTTTACCTTAGCTACGGTGGTTTCACAGGAAATGACATACGTTTTTTACACTGGAAATCTGCACGACTTTATTTTGAAAGTCCAGATGTTTTTCGCTGCTTTCATGTTTGACCTCCTGTCTGGCCTGATCTGAACTGCGGAGTTTGACGTGTTCTGGAAGCGTAATGCATAAAAATCAACTTGAAACATAAGCATTGCGTCCTTGTGCGTCCAAAACGTGATGCTTTGCGGCTGGTGGAACAAACCTGTCCACTATAACGGCGGCTAATTGTCGCGAAGTACGTTTCGCGACGATTATGCATCCAGTGGAAAAGAGAGGTTGGACTGTTTTGTGATTATTTCACTGTAAAGTTTTTATTTATTGCACATTTATTCAAATACTACATTAATATATGTACGCATATTGTTTCTGAAGCTTCACAGAAATAAAACAAAGCCTTGTGTGACAAAAAAACACAACAAAACTTAAACTTGACTGCAGAAACGTAGACATGAAGATGTCAGCGTTCTTTTTATCTGTGCAAAAAGAAAAGTGCTGTAACAGACCTTCTTCTCTTTCATGTAGTATCCAATGGCAAAATTTCTGTCCCCAGTTTCTTTTTCTGACTGAAACCTGAGACGGAGATGCAGATCGATATTTTATTATCAATAATGCATTGAGTCTGTGGAAATGTAGTTTACCATAACACAGTAACTCTTTCAGCTCATAATATGAATAAATCCATGGAGTTTTCACAGAGGACACACTCACGTAGCATTGCTGAATCCTACATATTCCTGACCGGCCATCTTTTTTAAAAACTCCATAACCTGAAAAACAAATCAATAGATAAACGTGATGCACTTTATAATTCTTGATTTTAACTCAAGGTTGAATTGCATTACTTACATAGTCAAACTTCTCTGCTTTATTGGAATGAGGCTGAAAAATAAAGATTTTATTTGCTTGTGTTGAAATAAATGTTGAAAAAAAAATCATGGATATATTAGTGATTGCATTATTTAGTGTCCTGTTACCAACCAGAGGAAAGACAGGCTGTGATGTCTTGAGTTTAAATGATAATTCACAAACCTGAACTACATGAAAGAAATTTATTTATGTTGGTTTCATAGATAATCTATGAAAAAGAACCAAATTCAGTCAAGATATTTGGATGTTGCATCTTTAAAATAACAAATATTCATTAAATCAGATGTGTTACACACAAAAAGGCTAAACGTTGTTTTTCAAGACAAAAACTGCAACAAAAAAAAGAAGCCATAATCAGTGTTAATGTTTTCATCTCTAACCCATACTCCAAAGTACAAATACCAGTTCTGTTGTGACTTTTCCTAAAAAGAGAGAGTGGTTTATTATTTGTGCTGACTCAGCTTTACTGAAATCCATCTGTTTACCTTGATAAGAGAGCTGATCAGTATGGCGCCAGCGTTCACCATGGGGTTGTGTGGCTTATCTGGGAACGAGAGGAGTTAGACAAACACAACGTGAAAGAAAAGCTCTGGAGCCAGAAATAGTTTAGGAGCCTAAAGCAGTGATGCAGAAAACACAGAATTTAGTGTCAATTAAAAATACAAATACATTCTAATTTAATTAACTAATATAACAATTAGAGTCCTGAGAGGCAGTGGCGCACCCAAGGGGTGGCCAAAGCCCCCCTAGGGAAAATTGCTGGCCCCCTCAGGGAAGACTTCCCCCACTTTAAAAAATCTGAATGAAACAGTTGCTAAATGTTAAAAACAATAAAAACAATAAATGTTGAAATAAAAATAATTCAAAACACTGAAGTGTTATTTTTCCTTTTTTTCTCAAATTTGATGTAAATGTGATGGATACACACTGTTTTAAATAAATAAAATGAAGTAGCGATGCAATGCTAAACACTCCCAGACTTACCATAGGGACCAGTGCCACCATAAAATTTTCACTGGCCCCCCCAATGAAAACATTCTGGGGGCACCACTGCTTAGGGGAGCACTTCTTATGTCCAAGAAAAAAGATAAATGTTCTACACTTATAGAGTGACTTTTAACCACCTTCAGCCAGGTTCTACAGATGACTTTACAATTCGTGCCTCTCATTCATCAGTCCAGCTGACAGCATGATTAATGGAGGATTTTAAACCGAGACTAGGTGGTGATGATGGAGCCTTACACACCTTCCTCATCAAGGGAGAGCATGTTGAACTTGAGTCCACTGGGCTCCATGCCGACAAAACTGTGAACGTCCTCGGTTCCACTCTCGTGGACAGAGATGGCGTACTGCAGCGGCTTCACGCATGACTGCAAGCAGAATGGCTGCTTTGTGTCACCAACAGAGTGCCTGAAGATGAGGTGAAATTATTTCAACATATGTCATTGAAAAAAAATTATAGTTAAAGTAAAACTTTTCCCAATAACAGCATTTAGTTGACTTTTCTGGAACTTTCTGCACTTTTCATGCGGTCTTCTAATAATTACAGATAAATATGACAGACTGAATCTAATTCTAGTCAAAATTATATCTGAGCAGGGGCGGATCTAGAAATTTTTACAAGGAGGAGCAAAGAAGGGGCAAAAGGTCTGGTCAGGGTGGCAACAATGCAGGACCTCCTCATTGAAATGTGTGAAAATCCCTTTTTATATAAATTGATTAAATGAAATATCCACAAAAACACGAAAATGAAGAAAATTTTTAAGCAAAAAGAGAAAAACAAATGTTCCACAGAATAAATACAAAAATAAGTATGTACAGAAGAAAAAATATGTTTGAGTGTATTTTAAGGACATAAAAGTAGGGAGGAAGCTAGGAGGACAAGGCAGTTGTCCCCCCTTGCCCCCCTGTAGATCTGCCCCTGTATCTGATACTAATTTTTTTTCCTTACAAAACTTTGAATGTCCTTCTTGTTCTTTGTCCTTTTGGACATACATAGTTCAACAGGTTTTCTTTTTATCTCAAACTTGAATGTAAGTAGGTTTGGACAAAAATATCAAATGTAAATCCTACCTTTGACCATCCACGGTACATAAGGACACGCCCCACAGTTCTGGGCTAAATTTGGCCAGCTGAGGGATGTAGTCTGCAACCTGAAACCATAATTCACATGACAAAGTCAAATTGTGTTGTTATGTTTGGGAATAATTTCACAGCAAAATCAGGAATTATTCTTTTCATGAGATGAGATAAGACTCAACAGTCTTTGCAATTTATTAAAATTTAAATTCAAATAACAAAAGGCTCTGCCGTACTAGTGCATTATGAGGTTTCAGCGTGTATTTAGACAAAAGCTTATCTGTAAATAACAAATCTGGACATTATACCTATAGAATATGTCACAATATGTGGTAAAATAATTTTTAAGTCTAAATTATCAAAAAATAAATGAAAAACAAATGACTACCTTTCCATCTCTTTGTTTTTGCACCGTTTTGTAGATTTCGTCTATTTTTTGTGCAAATGAATCAAACTCTGGGATGATAAATTTCTTTCTGAAGGCCTGGATCAGCAGAACAACATTACCACCGAAGCACCTGAAAGGAAAACAGCAGCACATAGTTACTCAGACAGTTTATAGGCAAAATAAATAAATAAAACAAAAATATAAAATAGAGTGGAAAGTGTAAATGAGAAAAGACTGTGGTGCTAGATGTATATTTATCATGTTCCTGTGTAGGAGCATCGTAGACATGAAATTGCTTAGTTTTAAGCTCAAACTCTGTTTTCATATTTACTGACAGAAAATAAATATTATATTACTGAACTAGACCATATTTTACTAACCCCTAAAGACATTTCTAACTGTATAAAGTCTTAAGTAATAATAATTAAATAATGTATTTTAGAAAAAACAATTGGAAGAAGAAACACTTTCACTAACACACCAATAAATAAGGATTTTATTTTATAAAAATATTACCAAGTCAACTTTTTCTTCAGCCTGTTTTTCTATTTGTTTATACTTTTAGAGATTATTACATTTAATCAGTTCTAGAAAAAAATGGAGGATTACAAATCCAAAATGTTACAAACTGACAGTAAAATGAACAAAAATGATAAAATCTGTTAGTTTAACCTCATAATTGATCAGTAATGCAAGTATTAAAGGCGTGGAACCCTCATTTAATCAATACATTTGCAGTGGTCTCTGGCAGGAATGAATGCCTTGCAAGCCGTACTCAGAGCAAAAAAGTCCATCATTTCTTGGATCAGCACTGAAAAGTCTGCTGCTGCACAGAGTGGCAGCAGACGACAGGATTTGGAGTCTTATTTCCAGTAGCGGCTGGTGACTTTTTTTTGGGTGGGGCGCTAACCACATATCACCACTAGGGGGCGCCAAATTACCATTGATTCTTATGCATCAGCGTCACACAACTGACGGTCACAGTAGCACTTCCAGCAACAAAGTTGTTCAAAAAGTTTTGGAATATATTAAGCATGTTTTTGACAAAAACATGCTTAATATTCATCCATTCACCCATATATTACACAAACTGCACACACGCTTAAGGGGAGTAGGCTAAATCTAATCAATAGAAGCCACTTTCAACCAACACCCAATAAGCTGTAAATAAATGTGAGTCCGTAAAATAGACGCTACACCTATCCAGAAAAACACACAGTCACGTTTAGATTAAAGCCCAGACTCACAAACAAGAAGAATAGAAGTACCACTCTTAGTTCAAAGCGTATGGAGCGGTGCTAGCCGCTAACGAGGCAGCATGCTAATTTCCTGAAGCCAAAAGCTAAAATGAGGCTTACCTGCAGGTTATGGCCATTATCCGTGTGGTGTAGTAAAAAAAATCCACTCGGTTCATGAAATTCTACATTCCAACGTAAAAGCTGAGCTGATCAGACTGTTTGCTGGCATTGTTTTCCTGGGAAAATGTCCTTGTGTAACTTCTCCCTCTGTCCTGCGTTTGTTGCTTTATTTTAATGTCCAGCTGGTCGGGTCCAAGCTCTTTAAGGCCAAGTTTTTCCTGTTGTGTCCTCCTACTAAACGGCTCGCTTTTCAAAGACGCAACTGTATTTGTTTTCTCCATAGTTGAGGTGTGCGCGGCAGCAGCTACAACAACAAACAACTGAACTAGCATGACGCGCTAGCCTGTGGAAAGTTTCTCCTCTGGGCGGGGTGAACAACCTGACCAATGAGCGATCTCCTCCCCCTGGTCTGAGCAGAATTCACCCGGTGAGGTGGTGACGATCGCTACAAGATGCGCCCAAACGCTCTCCTATTCTTTCTCGTTGTGGACGGTTTGGGGAACCACTGCACACGCGCCAGTTAGCCCATATTAAGTCAATGGTAAAGATTGCTGCGCCCGAGAGAGGATATGTGACAAGTACGCCGACAAGTCGGCCGTGTTAAAAGTAAAAAGAACATTATTAAACACAGATTACACACAGCACTTAGTCCATATGGTGTATAGATCGTTTAGTTTACTTTTTATGTTTTTTTAAATATATTTTGTGATTCCTATCTTCTTCTTCTCCTTCCTGTGAGACTGGTGGGGCGGCGCCCTAGCGCCCCCTATGGACGAGCCGCCACTGCTTATTTCCTGTTATTTGAACATCTCTCCTCTGATTGGATAACAGCAACGCGACTCTACCACTGACTTGCAAAAAGGATTTTTTATCTCCACAAATAACACAAGCCTGAAGGAGTTCTGCTGTGTGGAGGAGCTGCTAATGCTAACGGTTAGCTTCTACTAGTCAGGACGTTCTCTGCTAATTCCTGAATGCTAAACCAACAACAACCCTCCCGGTCATGAGTCAAGATGGGTGAATCCATGAACGTTAAGTGACAGTGTGACGTAGATCTGTCAGGCTTTTCTGAACCAAGTGTTTTTCTGTTTATTTTCTATCAGAAGCTAATGCAGGAGATATGTAGGTGACCATTTTCATGTTCAGCCTGCAGGAAAAACTCACAGGGACCGAATATAATCAGAAATAATCATTAAAAAATGTTTTTTCAGAGAACCATACCTTTAATTGTTTATTTCTGTGTTAAGTTGTGCAATATCTATTGTTTTATATGTTCTTTATCCAAAGTAATACAGTAAAAAAGATGGAAAAATGGGCAAAACCGTTTGATCAAATTAAATCAAATCCAACCACAGAATCAAAATAACACCACATAACATAAAATCTAATAAAGATTTATTAAAGCATCATATTAGATTGTATCACAAAAATAAAAACAATGCGCTCTTTCCTTATGGATCTGACTTATTAAAAAAACAACAACAGAGGGGCAATAATGTTTCATGTCACATGCAATAAGTCCTGTATTAAATTAGATTGTTGTTAGAAGGTCAGACTAAAAATAGCAAAGCTATGTCCGTCACCAGTAATAAGCCCGGTGCTGAATGGAAACAAAACTCCAGACGTTCGGCGCTGTGCTGGGAGTTCAGTCTGAGTGTCATCAGACATGCAGACTCCTACTTTTTTAATCGCTTCCACATCAGAGTCTGTGGTACACATTTATTTAGTATTAAAGAGTTGACCTTTTCACCTTAAACATCCCACCTTTCAAACTGCAACGACCCTTCAGAAAAACATCTTTAGAGTTGTATTATCGCTCCTTCCCCAGAGCAGCAGCCCCAGGCTGATGGTTAACTGGAATAACCGAAATTAAATCTGAAAGTAGAAAATCACCCTAATACCAAAAGATCCTGCAGCGTTTGGTTTGTGCTGATCAAGCAGGAAGCAGGCTCTACCAGCAATGTAAAGCACATTTCTAACTATTATCGCATAAATGGAGGCAGCTGGCGCTCAGCTGGGATTCTAGGTTGTTCGTCTGATCCCTGATTTCTCGTTTTCTCATGAGCTTTAGGCAAAAACTGTCAAGTGTGATCATAAATAGGAAAAACTGCTTGAAAAGCACCTAACATGATCATGACTGCATAACCTTAAAAGTTAGTAACCATAATTTCTATTGGTTGATAAGCAAAATGAGACGTTTTCTGGCAAGATGTGAAAGTGCATCAATGCATTTGTGTGTAAAATATGTTTAATAATTGTGTCGTTATTCGTGCTTTTGGTTTGACAAGTCAAAATGCTAATCACGCTGCACTGATTGTGTAGATCGTTGATGTTTGATGATGTCTCACCTGTGAAAAAGGTCTCTGTCCATCATGACTTCACCAACAGACTCCTTCACAGCCTGTCGCAGCTCCTCCGTGCTCTCCTTCAGACGGGGGTCAGACGGCTGCAGGCCGGTTCTTTTAAGGGCCTGCAAATATTAAATTGGGGTCAGCCAAACTGTTTTATTCCAAATTATTTCTAAAGTAGTGCAGGGGATGGAAGAGCTCTGCTTACAGCAGTAAAGTATGAGATGGGCACTTGTTCTTTTCCATCAGTGATGGTGAAGAAAAGCAAGTCTTCCACTCCAGATCTGGGGCCCCTGAAATTTAGGTTCCTGTTGATGAGCAAGGTTCATTTTGTTACTTGTTAGAGGTCTTTTACCGGTACAATGCAAAGTCATTTTCCCCTCAGTACAGGAGTTTTAAAAAAAAAGACAATTTCTTATTTTAATCTCAGTAATCTGAGAAAAAAAGTAAAAACTCTGAGATTAAAATAAGTTTTTGACTTTTTCTAAGATTAATGTCACGTTATTGTTTATGCTGTTTCTTTTTGGAAACTCAATTTTCTATTTTTGTTCATTATTCTAATTGCTGAAGGTTACAATAATAGCCTACTGCCTTTGTCTATTTACCTGTATTATATTTTCCTATTCTCTAAGTGCATGTGCTGCCTTATGGAGTGAAATTCTCCACTGTGGGATCAATAGTCTATTCTATTCTATTCTATTCTATTCTATTCTATTCTATTCTAAATCTTTGTTTTCTCTCTTCGACAAATATATAGAAGAGACATTTTGGTCATATTTAAAAAACAAAACATCATTTTGTTTCTATTATTAGGTTTTTACATTGAAACAAAACTTTTGCAATAAGAGTATTGATATTTATTTTATATGGGATGTTGATATTTGTGGAAACATATGTAAACAACATAAATAGATCTAAAAACGTTACAGGTATTTTTAGTGTCATTCTGTAATTATTCCACGAACATTTTGAGAAACTGCTTAAAATATTTTCGTACATTTACAAACATTAGTTTGTTTTTATTATTTGTACCCAAAGAGCCATTGAGGGAGGTCTAAAGAGCCACCCCCGGTTTAAGTAAACACTAAAAAGGACAACATTAAGGAGATTAATAACAGATATGTTTTTGAGGACTAAATAATATTTCTGTTTTTATGATTTGTTAACATTTTAGCTTGATTTTCATATTTTTCTCAAACATTTTCTCATAACAGATGCTGTCTCTGTCGTTTTCTTTTGCTTTATTCCATTAACAACAGTGAATAAACACTCACCATGTATTTATTTATCACAGACGCACTTACGTTTTAGGATGAGAACGATCCGAGTGCGAAAGCGTCCGTCGCTGCGGCACCTTGATGTTTAAACAGCCTGTTGGATGAATAACAAAAATCTTCCTGGTGGCGTTTTTATTTTTGGCAAAAACACGAACAAAGTTTGACAAACGCTGCGTTAGAAGTCCGTGCATGACGGCAGAAAGCAGCGAGAGTAACAAAGTATCCTCAAAAAATAAAACTAACGTTAGGAGAACAGCACAACAGGTTCAGGTGTTCAGAGAAAGTTGGAGATAAAACCCAACGCGCCTCGCGCGCTGCTCGCGCGGCGCGGCGCGCGCACGCTGAAGTCGAGTTCAATTTGCTGCCTTCAGGTGTCGTCCGTCGGAATTGTTACAACTTTCACTCTGATAGCAATTCCAAGGTAAAAATAGCTTATTATTGGGGAATATGTGTGTAATATGAATCAAAAAACCTTAATAACAAGCATAAACAACAAATAAATACAACAGCTACGTGACTAAACGTTTGGTTCATATTTTACGAGGAGCAATTGAACGTCACAATGTTTCTGACTGACAGATGCAGCAGCTGACACTTTAAAACACTAAAATCTTTTATAGATCAGTTATCTGGACATTATCCTTTGGATGAACTAATAAAAACACGAATCTTAATTTAAAAGAGGAGTTATTAAAATTATAATGAAAACAAACAAACAAATATATGGTTATTTAGATTTGGATGCTGCAAACATGCACACTAATAGCTTTTCATGATAATTGAAATGGCTGTGTCTCATGTAATGTGATCTATTTGACATGTAGAGCTCCAAGTGTATTGTTGATGTATGTAATATGGCAGGCTATTTGTTTATTTATTTACTAGATTTTGACACTTATAGTTTTGCAGCTTCATATAAATTAATGTGGATAGTAAAACAGAGTGAACATGATTTTACAAGGTTAATTTGGGGTTTAAAGCCAGACTAGTCATAGTGTGAGTTTCTCTAAATAACCATGGCATTACAGATTCCAATAATATATTTTAATTACAGTATTTCAATAAACTTTGATTGATAACCTTCCTGTTTTACAGGCAACAGAAATACTTTTGTATCAGTTTCACATATAAAGTTTTCTTTTTTATTTTAATAGGGGAAAATACTATGCACATGCAAAAGTATAGTGCATGTTTCTTTCAATAAATTATCTCAAATGTACACTGTAGACATTAAAAGCACTGGTGTGTACAAAGAAAGCAATGTCAAATCTTTGCATGGCCACTGTATATAAGTATTATATATAATATCAGGTTAATGCATTAAAATGACAAAAGAAGGTTCAACACATTGCATAAATTTCTTCAAAACCATTTCATGTTACACACTCTTGGAAGGACGTGGCAGCACCAGCTTCAGTACAAAATCAACTACACATGAAGGTAAGTAGGAGATGGGGATCCAGAGCAGCTTGGCGTCCCAGCCAGCGCTGTACCGAGTCCGTGGGTGGGCGGCTGTCACAGCGTGCTCCATGCAGCTGGTCACTTTGGTGATGTCTGAGTCACAGATAACCGTCATGATCAAACGCTGGATCTTAACGACTGAAAGAAAAATCACGTATTAGGTCATTTTTTTTCTTTACTGCAAATAAAATTCAGATGTAGGATAAAATCCCAGATACAGTCAGTTAGACATGCTACACCTAATTAGAAAAGAAAGTGAGCTAACAGCTATTCTTACATTTATCCAGGTACTTCTCTCCATAGCTGGCTTTTACTTCAGGGCTGAGCTGGTTCCACAGACGATGCAGCTCACTCTCGAGGGCATCAAGGCTGGTCATGGCTGTTTTAAAAAATCCTGGCTCGATGATGCACACTTTGATTCCAAAGTAGTGTATATCTCTCCTGAAAACAGAAAAAATGTCATGTAGAGTAGAGTTATACGCATTTGTTTTCATATCTGAATGCTGAGCTTCATACGTTTTCAAGTTTCAAGTTGGCTGAAACTGTTTGTTTTATTATTTCTGTCTGTTTGTTTCTAATATGCAGCTCGCATGTTAATGACATTTGTAGTTTTGTCCAACAAACTCATTAAAACACCCTGTTACAGCCAAGGGCTGTAACACACCCTCTGGCTGTATGAAGAGGAGTCTAAAGTTTTCGATATGCTTTCCTAAAGTACTCTAAACTCAGAAACGTTGGACTTCTTGAAATTGTTTAAGTATGCCTTTTTATACTATCTCACTGTTACATTAAACATGAAATATTCTAATGAACAAACATATATGAGACATAAAAAAAGGGTCTGCATTAATAGTTGAAAAGTTTTACATTTCCTTGATTTTATAGCTCAATTGTTTCCTTAGCTTCTTGGTAAATAACCTGCATTTTTATAGCACCTTCCAGGGCAATCAGTCCTTCACACGCTGGTAGTGATGAGCTACACCGTAGCCACGGCTGCCCTGGGGTACACTGACAAACGAATGCTGCCGCCACCTGTTCCTCCAACCACCAGCAGCCAAAGCGGGTTAAGTGTCTTGCCCAAGGACACAACGACTGGGATAGACTGAGTAGAAGTGGAACCCTCCGGTTATGAGATGGGCACCTAACTCCTCCGCCACTTGTCACCCGTTCTTGGGCCATGCACACACGTAGCCGAGGTTTTGTAAAACTGAAGATCTTCCCAGGTCATCTAAGGGTCCACACAACCTCGTTTTCACCAAAAAATCCAGTGAATTGCGAAGCAGATTCATAAGCATGCCAAGCCTGTAGATGGCAGTAGTTCCCAAAATTGTTGGCATTCTTTGCCCAAAAACATTCCTAGGATGTGGAACAACTAGGTGGAGGACAATAACTGTTGTTCTTCACCTGTGGTCTTCTAGATAGAGCAGTTATTTAGCGTGTAAAAACAAGCAGACGAGTTAAGTGTCCGGTTCGCCACATAATCAGAAGGTTGCAGGTTCGATTCCAGCTCAGTCCATTGCTGTTGTTGTGTCCTTGAGCAAGCGACTTAACCCACCTTGCCTGCTGGTGGTCGGAGGGACCAGTGGCACCTGTGTACGGCAGCCGGGCCTCTGTCAGTGAGCCCTAGGGCAGCTGTGGCCATGGTACCTCTCTACCACCAGAGTGTGTGAGGGTGAATGGCTGAATGTGTTGTAAAGCGCCTTGGGGGGTTCTAGGACTCAATAAGGCTCTATATAAAAAACAACCAGACCATGTATGTGATGTCAGAGCATTTTTGTCGTGGGCAGTGATGTTGAGAAACCTTAAACCCAATGTCCACAAACAAATGCTCAAAACAGAGAATTTGCAAATCTCCACTTATGTCAGAGTTTAGTATATCTTCACTTTTGTATGGATGATGGCCAAACTGCAGAAAATATCTTTGTTTAGTGGGCTACGTGCTTACAGGGTCATGGGTCTTGAAAATAAAATTTTCTCCACTGTCTGCAGCAATAACAGGACGAGTCACCATTTTTGGTTCAAGCGTCTCACCTGAGGCAATCAGAGAAACTCTCCACTGCAAACTTGGAGATGGCATATCCACCACCATTCGCCGCCACCCTCCCCAGCACTGACGCAACATTTACAATCCGTCCACGAGCCTTTTTGATAAGCGGCAGGAAGGTCGTTGTCATGCCGATCACGCCATCCATGTTCACTTTCAGCGTGCTTTGATAATCCTCCATTCTCATCCACTCCGAAGGTCCCATGGGTAATGAACGTCCAGCATTGTTCACTATACCCCAAAGTCCTGTCAGGAGAATAAAAAAAGAGAATTTCCAGTGCTAGATATAATTAACTGATGTCCTGTATAATCAATAATTTGAGTCATTTCTCACCTTTATCACCGACCTCCTTCTTGGTCCACTCCATGGCTTTCTGGATGCTATCCAGGCTGGTCACGTTCAGCGGGACGGTTTTCAAACGAGGACTCGCCGCTCTTTTCAGATCATCGGCTCCCTTCTCTGTGAGGCAGCCGGCCAGCACGTGGAACCCTCTACGGTCCAGATTCTTACACAGAAGGTTTCCAAACCCCGTGTCACAGCCGGTGACAAAAACGTACTTATCAGAGAAGTTCTCGATCTCCAGGCTGTCTCTGTACAGCCACACAAGAATCCACAGCACTGCAAAGGTGGCAGCGATGTAATACCAGGCATTTTCCCTGTAAAAGACCAAACAGTTATAAACAGTAGCACTAAAGCTCCTAGGTTCAAACCGAAGCTAAAAATAGTGCTCAGCGTTGGTATTCCTTACCCTAAAAGATCGTAAATAAACTGTGTGTCCATCTTGCTTTCAGGTGCGTGTTTGTGGCTCTGATGGCTGAAAAAACATTTTGTCAAACATAGAAATAGAAGTATTGTAAGGAATCCCATTTAACCACATTCCTGCTGCTATTCACCCATATGGAACATTCTTGACAGCTACTGAACACAATAACGTGATTCACGATAGCTCAAGAGTTAGACGCAGAACTGCTTTGGCTTCTGTGGGCACATGAGAAATCTTTAGATAATACGCTTAAGAAAGAAAAGAAAGGCATTTGTAAAGGAGACCCAAGGGGATTACATTATTTTAGGGTACAATTTTAATACCCATGACAGAGCTGCTTAGCTCACTGCTGCAAACTAATTAGTTTGGCATGTAGTAAGTCAAACAGCATCGTAAATAAAAGCAAGACTGAGATGATCTTGTTTGAACCTAGTGGTTCATCAGCAGTGTTGTCTGCACATTTGGACTCATTGACACCTTTTGCTAGAGCTGCTGTCACAAATTTGGGTGTCAAGGTTGACTCTGAGCTCAAAATTGACAAGCAGTATAAATACAGTGGTAAAGTCATGTTCTTTCTAATTAAGGCAACTGGCAAAAATGAAGTCTCTTTTAGTGAAGGGGGGCCATGAGAGATTGATTCATGCATTTATCTTCTCCAGATTGGACTACTGCAATGGTCTTCATATCAGTATGAGTCAGGTGTCTCTCACGCTTAGTTAGATCTAAATGCTGCTGCTCACCTGCTGACTGGCACCTTAAGTCCTTACATGGGCATGCACCTTGTTATCTTTCTGAACTTCTCAAGACCTAAGATCCACCAAGACGCCTAAAGTCTGCTGACCAGCAGCTACTGCACTGCAAAACATTTTTTTATAATTAAAAAAAATCCTGATTTTTAAACAATTTTTATGGAAGCCCATTCTCGCCACTCATATAAAAAAATGATTATCTCATAATTATGACATAGCTATCTCATTATAATGAGATCCTATCTCATAATTATGACTTAATTATGACTCAGCTAGCCAAGTCATAATTATGAGATAATTTTTTTTATCTGAGTGGCAGGAATGGGCTTCCATACACTTATCTTATTTTTAGTCTAAAAATAAAATTAAATCTTCTCTAGAAAAATAGAATTACTTAAAATAAATATTCTTAAATATGATCCAAATTTTTTTGTTTTGAGTAAAAAAAAGAAATCTACCAATGATTTCTAGCCAAACAAAAGTCGGTAAAAATCTTAACACTAGCAAAAATAATCTAATTCTAGGTTTATTATATTTTTTACTTCTTTTCCACATTTTCTTGTTTAACAATTTAAATGTTCCTGTTTTTACATCATTTTCCTTTCAGTTAACAAAACAAAAATTAAAACAAAACAAAAAGACGACATTACCTTCTTCCTCTTGTTGAGAAGCGATAGATCTTCACGCTGTTGGTGTTCGTCACTGGCTACTGTTCAGCTTTAGCCCAAAGTGGCTGGTCAAAGAGAAACTTTGTCCCTCAGGACAAGTCTGCTACTAGTAATCCTCAATCCATAAGCATTTCGTTTGTGTGTGTGTGTGTGTGTGGAGGGGATTAAATCCCCAAAGAACGTTTTTTGTAAGCTTGGGTTTCAGAGAACTTTTGTAACTCGTTCAGACTCACAGAAATCTGAAATGAAACAAATTTTTGTTTGTTGCAAAAGGTAGACAAGTTCAGAAAACTATTTTAGTCTATTTTTCTTACTTTATATAGAACTAAATCATTTGGAAAAACCTTTTAAAGAAAATTATGATGATCCTATAGAGGAAAATATCTGATTTGACTAACTTAGATTGCTTGTCTTGATTTAAACCAGCAGAAAACTAAACTTTATACACTGTATTGATACTTATGTATTTTTGTTTTTATGAACCCCCCAAAAAAGTAGAAAATAATATTTCTGCTAAACAGTTTACCGCTAGTTACAGGAAGGCCAATTAAAAACGTTACTTTGGTAATTTTGTGCATACACTAATTTAAAAGTATTTTTGTTGCAGCTTAGAAGTTTAATCAGTTACCAAACATGTTTGTAATTATGTGAGTGACCTTCTCTGCAGATTTCATTGTGACGTAACTTTTCTCCACGTCACACATTCCATGGATTGTCCAATCTTTCCAACAAGGCAAATATTTATCCAGCTATTGTATTCAGAGGGTTATGTAGGGACTTGTTGCAAAACTTTGTCCAGAAATAGTGGAACACTTTTCCTTTTGTAACAAATCCAATTAAAGTGTCGGACAAACACAAGTTTGCTCAATTCTAAAACCAATGAATGCGTCATGATGTAACAGAGCTCCTTGATGGTTTATTTATTAACATTAAACCTGACCATTACATGACAAGATTTGCTATAGTAAACTATAGCATACATTTCTTAGTTAATTGAATTTTGTAAGAAAAAAAAATCTAAAGTTCCATTTTTAGTAAAAACCATTCCAAAACTACATGACAGCAACAAAATCAGCCCACTTCTCATTCTACTAAAACACGTTTTGATATGTTAGCTACAGTGCAAACAGCAAATCCAGAGGTACCTCAGACAGAAAATGGGAGTAATTTGTCTGTGACGCCTTAGAGTTTTTATACGTGAACCTTATTTTCTCACTTATTAAATGTCTATTCAGCCTTTGCCCCAAAATAAATAACTATTACAGAAAAACAGCCTGACAAAAACGGTTGAACGTATTCTTGATTTTCCTCAGACATCACAGTGTGCTCATTCTTCTCAGCGCTGGTGCCAAACTAAACACCTGGCCAGTAAAACGCGTTTCAAATACAAAAGAGAAATGTCCACTTTTGTCCTCTCAGAGCAGCAGGCAGATGTTGAATGAGCTCCATCAGTCTGGATTCTTGTTTTATTCCAGTTGTATTGAGTTGTCCCAAACACACGGACATGTTTATGAAGCAGCAGACTGAAGCTGGCCCTTGTGTACGTACTCCATAGCTGTGGCGATCGTTCTCATGTCCATCTCAATACTGCGAGCCCAATTCTCAACATCCCCAATTTCCTGTTTGAAGGAGAATTTACAGGACAAAGTTAGTAGCTGGCACCTTGTACAACTGATAATTTAACATTCACATTAAAAAAAATAATGTGCAGCTAATTTACGGGCAAATGTGAGCTGACCCCCTTAATAAAACAGATCTGCTCTTTGCCAACTTACTAAATGAAAAGTACTGTGAGCCTTGATAAACAGGCATTATTTTTCAACTCACCAGGGAAAACTAAAAAAAACAGAGTAAAGTATTTTCTTCTTTAAATCAGCACTTCAGAGTATATAACTCACCTTTAAAGCCTGATTGAAACCCTCCACCATGCTGATCCACTGAGCGGTTTGCTTGGAGAACTGGCTTGCCTGTACCTGCAGCGTCTTCACTTCATGGTCCAGTTTGCGCTGGTTTACGTACGCCTGAGCGACACTTGGATAAAGCAGAACACAAGTTTTGGCCTGAATGCTTTTTCAAATATTACATTAGGTGTTATAGAGCAGGGTCTCAAACTCCAATCCTCGAGGGACACAATCCAGCAGGTTTTAGTTGTTTCCCTGCGCCAAACACTCTTGATTCAATGGTTTAATTACCTGTTCAGCCTGTGAATCACCTGCTGATTTGAAGCTGGGACACAAGTAAAACATCCTGGATAGACTGGAGTTCAG
>SSNS01000059.1:1264237-1501379 GCA_006937985.1 Aphyosemion australe | reverse complement strand
GTTCAGGACCCCTGTTATACAGCCACAGTTTCACTAAGGGGTAAATTTTATTTGACCTAAAAAAGAAAAAAAAACTAATAATCTGACCACGTCATGAAAGGGTTCTACTTCTAATCTTTTACATAAATCAACAGAAGCACAGGTCTTTCCATCCATCTCTTGCTGTTTAAGCTGATTGCCTCCGTTTTCTCACATCTTTCACAACAATCTCAATCTTACTTGTGTTTGTATTTTATTTAACCACTGTTATCCTGCCAACTGCAGCAATTAATGTGTGCAAATTATTGCCCAAAGCTAGTTTCAGTTTAACTAGTGAAAATGTTCATACAAGAAGATGGTTAAACATATTATTTGTGGATTCCCACAAACACTTAAACATACCCATGCATTAATTCTACCTATTTAACTTTGTTTATGCCATACCCCACGTTGAGATGGTCTACTAGGGCTTCGGTCAGACAGGTGGCAGCTGCTATTGCTTCACGTCTGCGTTTCTCTAAGCAAGAAGAAACAAGAAAAGCACAAGAACCTAAATCAGGCTTCAGCTAACTCCTTTATTAGAGGTTTGTTTTTAGCATTAGCAGCATTAGCATTTAGCGTTAGCTAACTGTGAGGTCCTTTCACTCACCTTGCAGCTCCTTCCGCTCGTTTTGCTTCGCCTGGTGCTCCTTTAGCAGCCGAGACAGCATCTTCTTTTTTTGTCGGAGTAAATACTTCGTCAATATCGATGCATTTATCTAATAAACCTTTTATTTAGCTGACAAATGTATCACCTGACTAGCAAGGGAGTCAGTTAAAGTGTCACGAGACGTAGCTCGAGGAAGTGGGATGGTGTGTCGTCAAAGGGCGCCATCTATCGGTGCAGTTCTCGTGGCTCATTGTGCCTCTCCGTTGTTTTCTAAAAACTAAATCAACAAACCGTTGGGACAGCTATTGAATTTTAAGATGTTGAACTGTTTAAAACTGTGTAAGCATTTTTAATTTTATAGTATTATTTTAGAAAAAAAAAAGCTACAAATATCAGTTTTTAAATAGGTTTCGCATGAGGATGTACTACATTGATAACTTGAAAGAGGAAATGAGCAATACAAACTAATTCTGTGTGCTTTCAATAATAATTCTGCTTCAGTCAAATATCAAAATTTAAGTTTTTGACAAAAGGAGAGGAGGGGCATATTTGCCAAATAAAATCCTGACAAAAATAATAAATGTATTCGACCTTTCCTCTCCGATCAAACTGCCAAACCAGTTTTATCTTAATTCTTTCAATTCAAATAAAATAGTTTCTATTCAATGTCATTTTGCTATGTGGTGAACTTTATTGTGAAAATCGTGACCCGGAAGAGCTGCTCCTCTTTAAGCTAGCGGGACGTAAATGTGGCTTATGGCTGATTCCTAACTGTCAACATTCTGGATTTATCTGAGGCAGAAGACACTCCTTTATTTCCTGTGCTTGCCAGGTATCGACATTGTATTTTATTTTTAATACTAACCGCGTATTGAACAATTGTACTGGTTTAAACAGTCGTCTGGGTTGCGTTAGCATTACTTACGTGAGTTAATGAATACTTAACTCAGCCTCGGTTCTCGTTCTGAACGTCGACGGACAAAGTTGCACCAAGCTAAGTAACTTGTCTGCTAATATAAAAGCAATAAGACGGTGTATTATTAGTGTTTTGAAGCTTATTTAAATGATTCTATAGTGATTTTTCTTAGCCTTATAAAAGGCTATTTGTCTAAATGCTCACTGGCTAACAAGCTATAAACATGACTGGTAGGGCTAAAAAGCTACCAACATAACACAAATAGCCTAATAAATGTTATGATGGCGTAGTTTATCAGTCATCCACGTGCAGATAAGACCTGAGGACAAATGCATTTACAATTACACCCAGACATGTTTAATAGGGATCATGCTTTGAGGAATATTTCAGTCTAGATGGGTTGAGTGAAACCATTTAAGCTCAGTTGATAATGGGATTTTCTGTTATGGAAAGTACTCAACAAGTTCTAGGAATAGCAGGGATTATCCCACAGGTATAATATTGTAGAACTACCACTAGACACATTTTCCTTAAGATGGAAGCGCCACATATACATGTGGGTGGAGTACATGATGCTGCAGATGTTAAATAAAGTTATTATTTATGCAAACTGAATGTTTAAAATTCCTGAAATTTGAAAATTGTATCTATTTTTTATGATGAATCTGCCTCATGTGCACATTTTTTCACTATATCCTTTTTCTTAAGATATTTCCTGGGCCATTGCACCCTGTCATATCTTCTTGTGTCACGAGACAGTATTACAATACTGTAGACTAACAGCCTACTTTCTGTTTCATTAGGATAACAGCATTGCCTTTGCCTTATATGCAGGTTGTCTCTTTGTAGCCAAACTACAATCCACTGTTATGGATGAACCATGAAGGCCCAATTGCAAGTCACTGGTGAGTTTTCATCAATGCAATGTGTAAAACACAATTCTTATGACAATGTTATAACATTTTATTGCATCAAGTAGCTTGATTTCAGCAGTTGAAGTTGATCTTTCCACACTTGACCCATCATGGTCATTATCTTTGGCTGGAAAATGTATTTTCTCATAAGTAATTGGGAAAATTAATAATTTCCTAACCTTTACACAATGGTACACCCCTCATACACTGATTTAAAAGTTCAGTTATCTACATAGAACCTTCTGAAAAACAATAAACTTGTGATTAAGAATAAAAAAGTAATAATAGCACGAAAACAATAATCAAAGATCCCAAAGTAATAATCATGAAAAAAAATCAAGCTCTTAATTTAAATTAGATTTGAAATAGATTATCTATCAGAATTAAATTTAAAGGTGCAGTAAGAATTCTACAGTGAAGTAACCACAACATCTCAATCATGTTGGAAGGGAGATTATATTGAAACATTTCCTTCTCAGCCAGCTGGGTGGAGGCCAGTTTTTCTCTTTTTAAAGAGGCCAAAGACGGGCATAGTCTTTGTTTACAATCTTTCCCACCTTCATACTTCCTGTTTCCAGAGCCAGTCATATTTGGCCACTTTCACATCTTGGTGAACCTGGACTGGACTGGGTTGGGTCAGCCCAACCCTGTGTGGCCAGGTTTTGTTCACACAGCCTTCTCAGGAACGCAGATCTTTCTGAGCATGTAGGCGGGGCAAAAGACGCGTGGATAAGTCTGTGGTGTCTTCCTTAAATTAGTAAAGAAAAGCGGCCGTGAGCAGTGTTGCTTTTGGAGACTCTGACATGAAGCACACTGCTTCCTGCTCTCTCACTGAGACTGCTGTGTGCTCTCACAGCTGTCAGTCCTCCTCCCTCCCTGTGGTTGGAGCGGTAGGTCCGAGCTGCAGATGGAGAAGATGTTTACCTCACTGCATGCGAGAAGCTGCCACTGGCTGATTCTGCCCGCTAATCAGAGACTCCCTCTAGTTGGTAGGCGTGAACTTCAGCCGGCCGGTAGTCGGTGTGTTGGCTGAGCACCAAGCTGACAGCCGGAGAGCAGGTCCAAAAAAATAGTTGACTGAGCACAGAAAACGCACAGATAACCCAGATGTTAACACAATTACCCTAGGGCTCGACTGGGCCGACCCAGATGTGAATGCGCCATTTGAGCCCGCGAGGTTGTCAAGTCTGCACCGGCAAACACAGCGTCCACATATCATTCAACACCGACTAGCAAAGAGCAGAGCTGCATTTCTTCTTTAAATTGTTCTTTCAGGTGCTTGTCATCCCTAAATGATTGTGGATTGTATTTTAAGTATAGGGCTCCTCGATTGTGGCAAAAGTTATACTCACAATTATTTTGATAGTTGAGATCTTGATTATTTGACACGGTCTTTAATTAGCATTGCTAACATTTTTATGATTTCAGACATTTTTTTTAACTGAGACAAATTTCTCCTGTGGGAGTCAAATGAAGCGGTGCTGTAAGGGAGTGTGTACAGTAGTGCAATGCAACATGTCGCCTAGACAGATGAACTATTATTATCAGCGAGGAGGAGTAGCGTGAGATCATGAAGACAGCCAGTGTGTGTCTCACGCTCATTGCGTGAGAGTTGGCAGCCCTGATAAAATAAATATTTACTTTGGATATGGTTTGCTGTATTTTGAATTTATTTAGCTTGTAAAACGACTGGTTTTGTGAGTGGGTGAAAGGTTTATGATGAATTAAATGCTTGGATTTCATTTTGGTTTATGTTTAAAAACCCTCAACTCCAGAGTAATATGAAGATTTGGTACATGTTCTCTCACTGCAGCCTTAAAAACAATCCTAATATAAACATAAATGTATTGTATTGTAGTCCATGTGGTGTTTGTTCTTTTTCTAGTGCTGTCAGCTAAGCTAAAGGAAAACAAAAAGAACTGGTTTGGTCCCAGTCCGTATGTGGAAGTAGCGGTGGATGGCCAGTCAAAGAGAACTGAGAAGTGCAACAACACACACAGTCCCAAATGGAAGCAGGCCCTCACAGTGTGAGTACAGCTGTTGTTCATCTTGTCATTTGTTTACATGTTTCCCTGAATCTCTGAGTCTTACTCGTCGTTATTTCTCTGTAGAATCGTGACTCCAGTCAGCAAGCTGATTTTTCGTGTTTGGAGTTATCAGACGTTAAAAGCTGACATCCTTTTGGGGATGGCTACTTTGGACATTAGTAAAACCCTCAAAGCCAACGATCTGAAGTGTGAGTTTACACAAACGTGTCGTATTGTTTATTCTTTTCCCACTGCTGGGCACAGAGCTGATATTATAGCCTTTTATGGATAATCCCCACAGATTATTATGTATATTAACAACTTGGATCATTTATTAATCTCGACATCTATATTACCATATTTATGTATTTTGTGTCCTCCACAGTGTGTGAGGTGGTGCAGACGCTGCAGCTGAGCTCTGACAGAGACCCCCAGGATGCTGTTGGTGACCTGTCTGTCTGTCTGGACGGCATGCAGGTAGACCCGGAAGCCTTTGCTTTGGTGGAGAGAGAACAAAGTAAGAAAACACAAGTGAATATATCTGTTTTTTATATCAATTTACTTTTGTTTGATTAGTTTAAACAGCAGGTTGGCATGCCTCAGATTGTTGTCGTTACACGTTTTGGCCACTAGAGAGCACAAGATTTATGTATACAGCTGTAAAATGTTCATTGTTCACATTTTGTATCACAGGCTCAATCTCCTGTTAGTGAAATTCACTTAAAAATACTTTTTGGGAGTTTTTGGTGTTCATTTAATTATATAAAAAAATATTCATTCTGCCTTTTCTCTCCTTTTCCCTAGCCTCTCTTCTAAATGGAGTCTCAAAACAAAATGGCACCAGCAACAGGTCTCATAAGCTTTTAATTCTAGGTTTAAAAGGAATCAGAAAGCATTCTAACTTTTTACATCCCGGATTATTTTGAGAGGAAAAATAAATCAGTAATCATTTTTGCTCTTTTAGATCAAGCAGGGACACGTCTCCATCCAGCGACTCAGACGAGTGGGTCATTGTTCCCACTGATCTTGCTGTCCCCGGTTCAGACTCTAACTCCCCGTCTCCAGGAGGCTCCAATGCTTTACGTCCCCCCAGACCTGCCAGACCTCCTCCTTCTATGCCACATAAACCTGCTTCCTCACCGAGTAAGAAACACGACCTTTGTGTGTGCTGACATTTGTCACATCACACTCAGCGCTGCAGATTCACTCAAGCTTAACTCTTCTGTATTATTTCTGCTGCCAGCCTCCTCCAGCAGTTCTTCTCCTAGCGAGCTGAGTGAAGCTCCAGCATCAGATGGTTCCTCTCAGGCATCAGCAAGCGGATGTTCCGACCAGCCGGATGACTCGGGAGCACGAGCTGCAACGGCCGTTTCCTCACAACAACCAAGTGGTCCCAAACCAGGCAACGCCATCACTGCAGCTCCAGCTACAACAGCTCCCAGAATTACTCCTGTTAACAACGGTCCCCTGCCACCAGGGTAAAGAACATCTCTCAGATTTAATTCATAATTCACTGGATCATGTATCTACATTTATACTTGACCCGTTTCCTGTTGGTGTGTAGTGTTAATAAATACTGCTTTTATACCCTACAGCGGCAGTGCCGTTTTAGCCAGTAGCAATGACTGATTCAAATGTAGTTCAGACTTTTAACCTGAAGATGGCGCCACACTGACGGTTTTAAAGTCCCAAGTCATTATCACACACTGGTGAAATTACATCTCTGGTGGTTTAACCCCCCAATCCAACCCCTTAATGCTGAGTGAGGCGAGGAGGCATTGGGTCCCACTTTTTCCAAGTCTTTGGTATGACCCGACCGGGAATCGAACCCTGATCTCCCAGTCCCGGGGCGGACACTCTACCACTAGGCCACCGGAGCTGGCAGATAGGTTTAGGCAGAATATTTCTATTTTAAATAAGATGCACTAAAATAAGGACTACACATGTCTACTGCACTATTAGACACTCATTTATAAAGTTTATGAGCAAAATAAAAAGTTGATTTGGGGTGACTTGCTCTTTAATCACTCAGTTTTGCTGCTAAATAATGCAGAAAATAGTTTTCCTTCTTTCATCACAACCGTTTTGTTCTGATTTACATTGTTTTTGCAGATGGGAGCAAAGAGTGGACCAGAACGGACGGGTGTATTACGTGGACCACATAGAGAAGCAGACCACATGGGACCGGCCTGAGCCTCTGCCTACAGGGTACCAAAAACACATTTACACATTCATACATGAACACACTTACAGCCACTTTTGATTTACTCTAAGTGCTTGTATGTTTTTATACACATTACTTTTTATTCTGCAGGTGGGAGCGGAGGGTGGACCCGATGGGTCGAGTGTATTATGTCGACCACATAACACGAACTACGACGTGGCAGCGGCCCACGCAGGAGTCGGTGCGGAACTACGAGGAATGGCAGCACCAGCGCAGCCAGCTCCAGGGAGCGATGCAGCAGTTCAACCAGAGGTTCATCTATGGGGTAAGAGACGCTACTTCATCTGTTTCACCTGAGGGCTTTACCGTGGTTGTGACTTATTGCACGAGTCATGCTCCAGTCTGAGCGCTGAGCTCATGTCTTTTGTGTTGACTCTGACAGTGTTTAGTTATTTCTTTTTGATTTAAATGACCTTTTAGTCTTTCTTTGTGTTCTTTTACTCTCCTAATTGTGTGTTAAAGCAGAACTTTGACCCATAAATGTTTCTAAATGTGCCGTTTGTGTAACTGACTGGCTTCTCTTTATAGATTAGCAGCCATAAATATCTATGGATGGATTTTTTAAAGTCATATAGTGAGGAAGAAGTAAATAGTGTCCAAATGGAACAGGGTTAGAAATGATCTGATATGTTTAAATGAAAATATTCCGGTTTGTGTCCCGTCTCCTCTCCTGTTCAGCTCCAGGACCATCTTGCAGCCACAGCAACTAAAGAGTTTGACCCACTGGGACCTCTACCACATGGCTGGGGTAAATCTAACTGATAAGACGAGAGTCCATTGTTGATTACACAACAAGAATGAGGTGTTAGTTAAAAGTGAATTTGTTGTGTTCTACTGTAGAGAAGAGAACAGACACCAATGGAAGAGTTTATTTTGTTCATCATCCGACTCGGGCGACTCAATGGGAGGACCCGAGGACACAAGGGTGAGTAGAGCAGACGCCGCCGTGTCACAAGTCTGCAGCATCAGCTGATGCACCCTAACCCTCTGCTGTTATTCTGCAGTGTTTCTAGGCTACTCCTGAGTTTATGTGTCCTCTTTTCATAAGTCAGTGTCTTATTATGCGTCCTCTCATGTTTGTTTCGTTTGTGTTGCTCAGGCTGCTGAATGATAAGCCCCTGCCTGAAGGCTGGGAGATGCGCTTCACTGTGGACGGGATTCCTTATTTTGTCGACCACAACAGGAGAACGACGACCTACATCGACCCCCGCACCGGGAAATCCTCACTGTAAGATTAAACGCAGCCTTTAGAGGAGGAGACCTGGCTGCAGCCTGTGGAGCTTTTGTAACTCTGATCTTTGTGCAGGTGTTGTGTTTAGAAACATCTCCCTTGTACTGTTTTTATCCCCCCTCAGTGAGAACGGCCCACAGATCACCTACGTCAGGGACTTTAAAGCCAAAGTGCAATACTTCAGGTTCTGGTGTCACGTATGTACTTTTTAATCTCTCAAATGCAACAAATTTTGTGCTAATTTAACCTCATGCGTTATAATATTTGAGAATTGATATGGGAAAGATTTTCCACCAATTATTTCTATATTTTTTTCTTAGCAATTGTCGATGCCTCAGCACATCAAGATCACGGTCTCCAGAAAAACCTTGTTTGAGGATTCTTTTCAGCAGGTGAACTTTCTCTTTATTTCGTTTACTTTAACGCTGACGTTTTCTATTTTTATGTAACATTTTGTTTGCATTCAAAGATCATGAGTTTCCACCCCCAAGATCTACGGCGGAGGTTGTGGATTATATTTCCAGGAGAGGAGGGTCTGGATTACGGAGGTGTAGCCAGGTAATCTCAGGTGTATCCTGCTCTATGACTAGTAAGGCGTGGGAAGGTTTCACCCAAATCGTGTTGAATTTAGAACAACACGCCAGCTGAGGATTTCCTCATGAAATCGGGATCACCCACATATTTCTCCACCTGACTCAGACACCTGATCACCTGTTTAATCCTCTTCTCAGAGAGTGGTTTTTCCTGCTTTCGCACGAAGTTCTCAATCCCATGTACTGTTTGTTCGAGTATGCTGGAAAAGACAACTACTGCCTCCAGATCAACCCGGCCTCTTACATCAACCCCGATCACCTCAAGTACTTCAAGTTCATCGGCCGCTTCATTGCTATGGTACCTGTTTTTATTTGTAAACGGTCAAATAATTTAATTTGACGTGCCAGTTTGGTGTGGCAGGACATCATCTAACATGTCTGTATCATTTCTCTCTAGGCCTTGTTTCACGGCAAATTCATCGACACGGGTTTCTCGCTGCCTTTCTACAAACGCATCCTGAACAAACCGCTGGCTCTAAAAGACTTGGAGTCCATAGATCCAGAGTTTTATAATTCTCTCATTTGGATCAAGTAGGTGGCTCGTGTGTGTAACGGGAGGGTAAACGTGGGCAGCAACAGTTTGAACTCGCATTTGATTTGGTGCAAAGATAAAAAATCCTGGCTTTTTTTTGAAAACTAAAATGTAAACAAAAAAGAACTAAACATTAATTACCTCAGTTTGTGATTTCTGAAGCATGTTGATGCTAATAGTGATTTTTTTTTTACCTGTAGGGATAATAATATAGAGGAGTGTGGCCTGGAGATGTTTTTCTCTGTTGACAAGGAGATCCTGGGTGAGGTCACCACCCATGAGCTGAAACCAGATGGAGGAAACATCCAAGTAACTGAGGAGAATAAGGAGGAATACATCAGGTACAGCTGGATCGTGTCTGCTGCGTCTCGCCTCCTATAATGCATCGTTCATTTAACTGGTCTTTGTGTCCAGGCTGGTGGCAGAGTGGAGGCTGTCCAGAGGTGTGGAGGAGCAGACGCAGGCCTTCTTTGAGGGCTTCAATGAAGTTCTTCCACAGCAATACCTTCAGTACTTTGATGCTAAAGAATTGGAGGTAAAGCTCATGTCTGCATCTGTTCAAATGAAGGAAAGTTTGATGCTCAGGCTACTTACGATATGAGAAACCTGATTATGTTTCATGTTCTGCATTGTTTCCCCTTTTTTAGGTGATGCTCTGTGGGATGCAGGAGATCGACCTTGGGGACTGGCAGAGAAACACAATCTATAGACATTACACTCGGGGGAGCAAGCAGATTCTTTGGTTTTGGCAGGTTTGTTTGATAACTTGTAAACTTTATTTCTACCGGATGGATTTTAATGATCCTCCCAGGATCACCTACAGCTGATTCACCTTTGGAGTCAGCCCAGATCTAGATGAACTTCACAGTTAGTTGACATCAGCAAACACAAAAATGGGAACATCTTTGTCAGTTTTACAAATATTAAGCTAGGATATAATGTGTCTGTAGCTGAGGGTCAACCCCAACCAGTGTTGTGGTAGTTACTGAAAAAAAGTAACTATTTACAGTCCGATAGGTGGATTGGTGCAGCGTCTGCAGTGATGCGGGCGTTGTACCGGTCTGCCGTGGTGAAGAGAGAGCTGAGCCAGAAGGGGAAGCTCTCGATTTACCAGTCGATTAACGTTTCTACCCTCACCTATGGTCACGAGCTTTGGGTAGTGACTGAAAGAACGAGATCACGGATACAAGCGGCCGAAATGAGTTTTCTCCACAGGGTGTCTGGGCTCTCCCTTAGAGATGGGATTAGAAGCTCGGTCATCCGGGAGGGGCTCGGAGTAGACCTGCTGCTCCTCCACATTGAGAGGAGCCAGTTGAGGTGGCTCAGGCATCTGGTTAGGATGCCTCCTGGACGCCTCCCTGGTGAGGTTTTCCGGGCACGTCCAACCGAGAGGAGACCCAAAGGAAGACCCAGGACACGCTGGAGGGACTATGTCTCTCGGCTGGACCAAACAGATGGAGTGCTGTGATTGACAAGACACAAGACTATTCAGGGCTGCTGAGGCCCCTATGGAGCGCAGCTAGACCGACATGCAGAGCAAAATCCTTTTGCTTCTTCTACTCTCTGTCTAGATTTCTAGGTTAGTGAGATGCTGCACTTTTGCAACATTACCTGAAACATCTACATATGAGGATCTTGGTTTAAAACTTAATTTGATCACAGATATTCTTTTTAAAAATAAAACTAGATCACCTCCACATTTTATTAATCGTTATTCTTATCAATCTGTTTGCAGTTTGTGAAGGAGATGGACAATGAGAAGAGAATGCGACTCCTGCAGTTTGTTACGGGAACCTGTCGTCTTCCTGTGGGCGGCTTTGCTGATCTAATGGGTACGAGAATGGAATGACGCTTTCACACCTGCACACATTCTTTTAGGATTCATGAATGCTTCTTTGTTTGTGATATGTATACAGGAAGCAACGGCCCTCAGAAGTTTTGCATAGAGAAAGTAGGCAAAGAAAACTGGCTTCCACGAAGCCACACCTGGTAAGATTGTGTTGTTTTTTTATACTTTTGTTTAACAAAACATCCTTCAGCTGCAGGCATGACATGATATTAAACAAATGAATTCCAAGCCTTTTCATATTAGATATAAAAGATATTTGTGTTGTTTTGTTTTTAGCTTTAATCGCCTGGACCTCCCTCCATATAAGAGCTACGAGCAGCTGAAGGAGAAACTCATGTTCGCCATAGAGGAGACGGAAGGATTCGGACAGGAGTGATGCAACAGGAGTTTAAAAACAAAACAAAACAGAGCACTTTCCAGCCTAGAGATGATTATAATTTAGTTTTAAATAATAAAAAAATAATTTCTTCACATCAGACCTGTGA
Organism: Aphyosemion australe; assembly: GCA_006937985.1. Lineage (NCBI taxonomy): Eukaryota > Metazoa > Chordata > Actinopteri > Cyprinodontiformes > Nothobranchiidae > Aphyosemion > Aphyosemion australe. The sequence goes on along the minus strand of SSNS01000059.1, from coordinate 1,489,980 downwards.
GTAATCCACCCTAGCCTCCTTTTCACCTGAAGGAACCGTACTGCACTCAGCCCATCCAGACAGCGGCGACGCCTTTCTCGCTGTCATGTCTGCACTTGCAGCTCAGTTTCTACACGTGCGTCGTGGAATTCTGTGCAGTCATTTCCTGGGAGCCAGCTTGTCTGTGCACCACTGAAATGAGCGAGGAGACACAAATGTTGACTTCAAATGTAAAAATCAACATCTAAAAGCAACACGAAAGCCCCTTTTCTGATTTTTTTTTTGTTGCTAAAAGGTGAAAATATTTGATATTTTTCTAATGACTGACTCCTGTGGCGCATACGCAGATTTTCCTTTTAGTTTACTCTTAAATTCTATCTTCTTGCAATAATATTTCTTCTTCTTTCAGGATTGTTTCATAGTTTTGTATTGAGTTGAGATGTTAAACTAGTTTGCACATGGTTGTCTGAGCGCTGGGACTCTTGTGGTTGGTGAGAGGATATTTTTATGTGCAATAGTTTTATAAAAAATCACTTCTGCCAACGATAGAATCAAACATGGCTTTGTTTGATTAGTTCATTGTAACTAGACTGTGTTTAAATCCGATATGAAGTAGAGACATTTAGCATCATTTTAATCATATCGGACGAGATTGCATATCAGCGTATTAGACCATCATCTTACTGTCAGTCCCAGAGAAATTGTGAACGTTACTGATGACGTGGGACCTTGTGTCGTTAAAGGTCACGACCTCATCCCACTGAATGGTAGTCAGCTCTGCTGGTTGTAAAGAGAAGCGTCATCAATAGTTGTTTTGATTGCAGCTTGTAGACGTCTGTCTCTAAATCCAAGATTAGTCTTGAAATTTTCAATCTAATGCAGCTTATGTAAATGCATAAAATGAGCTGTGACAACATTTCGATTACCCAGACAGTTGGAGCCGTTTGAGAGAAGTCCACTCTGGTGAACCCTAGTTTTATAGGGCGTGAGCAGCTTTTCTGTCGTATTTCAGCTCCTTTAGTGGAACCAGACTGCTTCAGGACCTAACCCTTTAACTCCATTTTTAAATTTACCTATTGCATAAGTGATTGACAGTTGTCTTAGTAAACATTTCGCCTGTTAATCATGAAGTTTTGTTGTTTAAAATCAAAACTACTGATGTTCTTATTAAGGAAGCTAAAATCTTTAGTTTTGTTTTCATTTTCACTGGATTTGTTTTATTTTATGTTCTGTCTTAAACTCAAGATGATGGCGGGTAGGTTATGGTTAAACTGGTCTCAACATGAAAAACCAGTCTGATCTGCACTGGGAAAGAAAAATTAAGTGTTTAGCTGTTTCATTTGTAGGATTTTTAGATGAGATTTGTGTGAATTCAGAGCAGCACATGTTGACTTTGTCCAGTTCATCTCCATTATGCAGCGCATGGCAGCAACTATCAGTCCAGTGGGAGGATAAATAGAATGGAAGAGTTTACCATGTGTGCAGACGTGTTTGGAAAACTGAATTTAATTTCGGTTTTACTTGGTGCATCAAAAATCTTCTTGCTTAAAATTAATCGAGTTAAATTTTTCAATGGGAAATATTGTCAGAGCTTTAAATAGTTAACATAATATATGTGTCCAGCATCTGAAAACACAAACGATGAAATGTTTCGGCAATTTCCCTTTAATTTTTTTTTCTAAAATAATAATAAAAACACAGTTTTATATTTTGCGTGAAAATGTTCCCCTAGATAAATCAGTAAATCATCCGTATGTTCTTTCTCCCTCACCGAGGCAGCGCTGCTTCACTTTACTCATCACTCACTTTGTCCCTGACAGCGTCCAGTGCTCCACATCATCCGCCACTCCAGCCCTGACTGGCTTTAGTTCATTTTAAGCACAACAGTTTAGCTGCTTGTGTGCAATCTAACAAAAGATTTGGGGGAAAATGTTAACTCATGTTGCAACTAATAACAGAACATTGTCGTTTAAGCTGATTGCATTAACCACTAATCTCTTAATTATCACTGTGTTGAGGTTTATGGAGGCTGATCGATGTATAGAAATATGCAAATGTGTATTTTAGTATTACAAATTGCATTATAACCCAATGTCGATTGTGTAATCGCTGGTTTTTCAGCTATAATTTTTTGATAAGTGAAATTTAGTGGGTGAATATTATTTATTAAGACATGAGTTTCATGTTTAAATGACCTGGATTCATTGGTGATAAATAAAAATAAAATTGAAATGTGGAATGTGTTTTCATGTCTATTTAAACTTTATTACCTTTAAGTCAGTATTTAAACAGCATGACAGAGATTTAAGATAAAGTACAGAAATTCCCAAATATGGATAATGACTCTTGTTTCAGTGAATTTAATTCATCTGCTATGAATACTTTTTTATCAAAATATTTTAGCTCTTCCACTTGTCTACTTTGCTCATTTTAAAGCATATTAATAAGGACTTGACAAATGAGTCAAGAAGCAAAGTCCAAAGAACTGAAGAAAGTGTGTAATAATTATCGATCATTTTTTAAAAATTACAATTTTTATAAGACTTTGAGTCAAGTACAAGCTAAATATGTAAATATAAATATGAAAATAAAAGACCTCATTATTTAAAAAAAATTAAACGTTCATAGGTTTAAATTAAAAACACCTAGGAACCCTTGATATGGTGCGTAAGTCCGTAACGCGACTACGGAGCATGTTCAGTGTGACACACTAGCCGCATGTCCTACATTTATTTGTGTCCTCTCCATCCAGCTGTCAGTCATGGCGGGTCCTGACCTGATGAGAACTATTCTGTATACAATCAATAATATTTTACAGCAGGAGAAATACAAAGCGGCCTTGGCGGTTGTGAAGGGATTCAGGAACGGAGCCGTGTGAGTGAAAAACAACAAGTTAGCTTAGCTTGTCCTCAAAAACATGTAGCTGATCAGAGAACCACAGAACTTGACCTTTGGTTCTGTTAGTTGTGTTTGACACTGAGATGCCATAAAGTGTGTCATTAATACCATTTACAGTAGCAGAATGGCGTTTTGTTGGAGAACATTGGACTATTAATGCTATAAGAAAGTTTTGTCTCAAAAACAATTTAAAATCTGAACACAGCTCAGATAATCTATTACTTCTATAACAATTGTATGTGTGGTCTCTTGGTTTTGTTTTCCACTTTTGGTCAGAGGTTTAGCCATTTCTGTTAGCAGCTTTGCTAGATTGTCTATTTTTGAAACCTATCCAGAATCAGAGTCTGCTAATAAGCCATAATTGAATAGAAATCCCATAAACGAGACAGCAGCTGCACTGTTTAAATGGTTTTGTACGTGATTGAATACATAAATAAATAATGTTTTATATCTTTAAGATATGGGGCCAAAATCAGAGCACCACATGCCTTGGTAATGACGTTTCTGTTCAGAAGTGGAAGGTAAGAGACTTAAACCATTTTATCTTTCTCCCCCCAAAAATAAAGCAGCACAACAAATCATGCCTCTGTTTTATTTTCCTCCGTTGATAGTCTGAAAGACAAACTCTGGGCCATTTTGAAAGCCACACACACCCACTCCAGGAACCTGGCGTGCTTTGTGTTCACGTACAAAGGTCTCCAAGCCTTACAGCAGAAGATCCAAGGGAAGAGCTTACAGTCACACTCGTTTCTGGCTGCCTGTGTTGGAGGATGGTTAGTGTTTGGAGACAACAACAACATTAATAGCCAGGTATGAAAAACAACAAATCATAGCCCTCCATTGTCTACTTCACTCTGTTTCTGAACCTGTCTGAAGAGGTTATACAATCCTAGAAATGGGAAATCAGTCTTAGATGATGTTCATTCAACTATTTCATTTACCAGCTACATTTTTTGGCACTTCCTTTATCCACCTGAAAAATATTTTACCCCACTTTAAAATATTAAAAAGTTGCAAAGTGTCCCTTTAACATTGCTTTTATCCAAAAATTCCATCCATGACTTTGCTTTAAAGAGGACATATTATGCATCCTTTTGTGTGGGTCTTTACTTCCTCTATAAGTGTAAAAACAAACATCCATCCATTTTCTGTCAGTGGTTTTAGAAATTATCTGCCTAAAACAAGCCGTTTCAAAACGTCCCCGTGTGTGATGTCACAAATGGGGAAATTAGAATAGAAAAACTTCTTGTGCAAGAGAGAGCTGTTGCTGGAATAACAGTGGCTCTACTCCAAGCCCCTCCTGGATATCAGAGCTTCTCAGCTTATAGCAGCCTGAGCGGGGGATGGGTGGAAATGAAAATATGTCACCTTTAACTTTTTGTAATCTTGTTTTTTATATGCTTACATGTTAATAATGTTCTTTTTTATATTATTTTATATTTTGTTCAGCATATTTCTTGCAGTTCATTTAAAAACCACGACTCTTGTTTGTGACAAAATTTATTTTCTACTTTGAAAGCATACTTCCATCTTTTTTTTTGCCAGGCCTGTTTGACATTTTCCTTGGTTTACCAGAATGTTTCTATTTTAGGGCAGAGTGAACATCTTCCAGATGCAGATTCATTTGTTTTCTGATCAACTTTTGACAATCTTTCTTTAATTTTCCCACTTAGATCAACTTGTACCTGCTGTCCCGGATCCTGTTTGCTTTGTCACGACTGGCTGTTGAAAAAGGACTCATCCCTGCACCCAAACAGGACCCTTTCCCGCTCTTTGCCACCCTGGTTTGGGGAATCGTCTTGTGGCTATTTGAGTATTATCCTCACACACTTCAGCCTTCCCTCCAGTCGTCCATGAATTACCTGTATCATGACAGCAATGTGTGGCACGACATCTCAGACTTTCTGGTTTATAATAAGCCAAGGACTGTCTCACCAAAATGAAGACTTAGTGTTTGGTTTTCTTCATTGATTTTCCCTTTATGATGGATGGGATTAGCGCACTACTACAATGTTTTATTTTTGTTGCACTTTAGGTTTGAATCATCTTTTTGTAATTTTTTATTGGTATAATTTGCTGCTTTTTGTTAATTTTAGCAAATTTTCATTCCAAAACCTAAACAGCAATTTGGTCAGCCACAGAATGAACTACAACGCACCCATGCTGACCCATCAAAAATGCGATTTGGACGGGTAAACTCATGGTCTCTGTAAGGCAGTCCCATTTATAGCAGAACTATTCATTAGCAAAAAGGAATAAAATGAAAAAAAAATTATAGTATGCCTTAAAAAAAAATATTTTCCAAGAATAAAAAAGCATCAGCTACAAGTTTCAAAGTGCTGATAATCATCATTCTGTTCAAAAATAATGAAAAACATGAATGAAACCCTGATGATCTCATTTTCTGGTCTTATTTTTTAGATAAATAACGACTAACCTTTACTCAAATTTTGTGTGATTATTTACAACGAATCTTTTCCATGACTTAATCCTCCTAAAGACGAGGAACTCCTCCTGTCACCACAGGTGAAAGAACAAAGGGTGTGCATGTCAACAGTTTAGTTAATTTATCTGGAGTGCCTGAAGGTGTGTCATAATTGCTTATAACAAATAAAATCCTGGTTCAGGACATCCTGCTTCTAGTTTGTCTTGAAAAGCCTGAGTCTTTTTATTTATGCAACTGTATCAACCACTGGTGTGAAATGGTAGCCTGGGAAGCCATCCTGTATGTGAATATATAGTCTGGCCATGACCCATAGACAGATCTCAGTCGTGGGGCGGAATCTACGGTTGTCTTTCAAACTGTCTCCTCATGCTATTGGACAACGAACAATGTGCTACGGATGTCAGTCAACGGCGCAGTTCGTCATACACAGTTGAAGAAGATGCAAATACGTACGTTTTCTAAATAAAAGACTTGAGTACCTTGGCTGCTTAAAGAAAAACCCAAGTCTAAAATGTCTAAAGTTAATGCCAAAGCTGTTTCAAATGAGCCGTTGCCGTCTTAGCGCTGTGATTGGACCACCAAATGGATAGAGCGCTGTGATTGGACCACCAAATGGATAGAGCGCTGTGATTGGACCACCAAATGGATAGAGCGCTGTGATTGGCATGCCACCAGACTGGCCAGGGATGCAGGAGGTTCCAGCGGAGCATTCATCCATCCATTATTGGACGTTTATCAGGAGTCGGGTCGCAGCGGCAGCTAGAACGACATGCAGAGCAAAATCATTTTGCTTCTGCTGTCCATCTAGATTTCTAGGCTGATGAAATGAATCTTTCTGGATGAACGTAGAAAATGCCAACTGTAGCACAGTGAGTGCATTAGTGCAGACAAATGATTTGTTTTGCCTGGAGAATATATCCATGGTTTAAATTTGTTGCATTTAAATATTAAGTCAGGTTTTATAATTTTCTATCTTTTTTTAAACATTAGGGCACATGTTATTTAATGCTAAAATAAAACAAACACCTCAGATTCTTTCATTCGGATTATAAAAGTGTAGTGACGGATTGGAAAACGTTGCAACCGTCTACTGTAACAGGAGTTCATCCTTTGATGTAAACTAAAACAATTTCACAATCACAGAAAAAAGAAAAAATTCTATGTTTCGCAGAGTAAAGTAAAAAAAATGCAGATTTAATTGATCTCACCCAACATCTGTGTTTGAATTCATTAATCACCAGGCAGCTGACGTCAGGAGACCAGATAAAGAATGGATCATTAAAAGTAATTACAGTTTGATCTGTAAAGAACCGGTGCTGCATGGACATAAAACGTAATAACCGTTAGAGCTTTGGAAAACAACGATGCAGTATGTCATCATTTGTGGCGTGGAACATGTCGGTTTTTATTCAGGAATTAATATGTTCAACCAGTTTACGATGCAGATTCAAATATCTCTTATATATATATATATATATATATATATATATATATATACACACACACGCACAAACGTGGACTTTGCTGGTACCCTCCTTCAATCAATGAAAGAAAAACCTGCAACGGCCTTTGCTTTCATGCTTTTCAACGACGCTTCAATGGAATTATTTAAAAAAACAAACTCATGCAACAGGCCTGGACAAAAATGATGGTACCCCCTAAGGCTTTGTGCAGCGGTCAGACTCTACCATCATCAATGCAAGGTCTTGGTGAACCATTAATGCAACACTGGATGGAAATAAATCTGGTGACGTTGCAGAAGCTTATCGAAACAATGCCACAGAGAATGCGTGCTGTAATCAAAGCTAAAGGCGGTCCAATGAAATATTAGAGTGTGTGACCTTTTTTTTTGGTGATGACTTTTTTTTAACCGGGTGGTGTATGTGTGTGTGTGTGTGTGTTAAGATTGGTTTTGCAATTCCTTGTATGCCCTAACAAGGCAATACGGGGACACCAGACATCTAAAGAATTTGTCATGACTCCAAGAAAACAATCATCAAAAATGCATCCCTCCCACTTCAGATAGCATCACATCATCAGCAGAGGAGAGCAGCTGGTGCACTTACCTAATAAAACTAGTTCACTGTTTAAGTGCGTCAGTCTGATCAGTCCAACATAAACTCCCACGCTTCCATCAGGTGAATCCAAGAAGATTTGCTTAATCCATGTGTGGGAGTTTTAAAATATGTTTGTCATCGGCTTTTAAATGAAAATGATTTTCCTAAATCATTTTTGCACGCAACGACCTTAACAAGATTTGTCGTATTGTGCAAAAGTCTTAAACCACTCCTATTTTTGAACTTTACAGCCAACGAGATTTTAACCTTATTTCAGTCACTTCTGCTGAACATGATGGAGTTTTGAGCATTGTGACTAATGAATGAGGGCAGCAGGGTTTAGTAGCATCATCCTCTCATGCTCTATGTAACAAATTTCACTTTATCGGTACATAAATAGAATTTTATGTGTCAAATTGAGCTGATTTTGGGATTAGATTCAACTAAAGTAATAAAATAAGGTGCTTGTTATGAGTCGACTCTACTTGTTGACTTTTGGTCTTATAAGTCTGAGTTTTGTGGCTTAACAAATAAAAAATGTGCTTATCAAGTTTGTGAAAGTCTGCTAGTAACAAAAAATGATTAGCATGTTATAAAAATGACTAGAAAACAAAAGTAATCTTACTCAACATTAATCGAAACCCACAGAAATGAAGGCCTGACTCAGTGCCGTGGAATCTATTAAAGGCTTTTTGTGGTTAGCGAGCGCAGGTTCAGGGTATTACTTCATAAACCAGCAACAAGATCGTGGTATGTTAAAATGATTCATGGATTAAAAAATGCTTCCTTCTGCTTCACATCGATGATCACAGGTTCCTCTGGTGTCTGTGTGAAATAGCAGAAATGATCCTGCTGACCAAGTGCTGCCAATCAAGTTGTTTTCTTCAATAAGCTCTAGTATGGTTAGGAAACAACTTAAACATTTGAACTAATTTGATCTAAAATGAAAGGAAAAGCTGGATAATTATGTAAGAATTGTGGAAGTTCAAGGCTTTCACTCATCATCTTGACTGCTTTTTATTCAGTAGGGTTGAGGGATCCAGAGGTCATCATGCACGAGGCGGGGACACCCTGGACAGGTCACCAGTTCATCACAGAGACAAAACAAGTCCCCAGTTAGCGTAACAGGTCTGTTTCTGGTCTGTCAGAGCAAATCCATGCATGCATGGGGAGAGCAACGCCACTCAGAAAGGCAGCTGCCAGGATTTGAACCTGTGACCTTTGTACTGTGAGGTAACAATGCTACTGTGGAAAGGTGGACAAACAAGGGCCTGGGCAGGATTTGAACCTCAGACTCCTGGGTGAGAGGCACGCGCGTTAACCAGTCAGCCAAAGGGGTATCCCTGTGGCCGAGCAGCCCAGGCGCATGATCAATCGGAATACAGTGACAGCATGCTCACCCTGTCACATCACTAACTGCACCACCATGCAGCCCCAAGTTCATCACATTTTCTGAAATTCACCCTGATCCAATCAATTTTGCAAACCAAACTATTTGCTCATATCAAGGATCTCCATGTTTGCATATATAGAATATTTTACTTTTATTTAATCTCATTGCAGCAAGAATGAATATAGAATAGATTAGATATAGAGCATCATTTGTCATTGCACTATAATAGGTGACGTCATTAGCACGACAAAACAGTGAAGCTGCTTTAAGGTGATGATCTTTCAATGTGAAAAGATAAAAACTCCTATAAAGTAAAAAAAGTATAAGTTAGGGACAATTTAGAGTCTGATTAGCCTCACATGTTGCTGTAAAAGTTAATGCTGCATCTAGAAGAAGAGCTAAGAATAATTTGTTTATTTGACGCAATAATTCAATTTACATTGATTTGGCGAAAATAACGTAATGATAACATTTAGGGGGAAAAGCGCTCATAAACACTGAAAACCTGTTTGCCGATCACTCAAAGTAGCTACTGTAACAGTTCACACACAAAGAAACCAGCAGCACCACTTAATGTTTTGTTGAAAAGGGGCGGGGCTGATTGCTCATCAGATTTGTACAAATGTCGCAGGGCTGCACCGTGTTCCTTTATGTGTTTGGTTACGCATAACTTGGAAACAATCAAGGACACCAAACCAGTTCATCACCTGTACGTGAAAGTGTGCAGAGGGAGGGGCTGAGGGCTATATAAAGGAGGATGAGGACTGCAGGAGCACATCTTGTTGTTTTGTAACTAAGACACACCGACACATGGAAGGTGAGATTTGTTTCAGGGATGCTCGTTCTTTGACTTTTGTGATTTGACTCTTTGATGTTATTTTTTTTACTGTTGTGTCTAAAATCTTTGTTTTCCTCCTTGTAGACTTGAGTGTTCAGTATGTTAACCTGGAACAAGCTGAAAACCATGAAAGACATAGAACAAATGGCTTCAGCAGCTCTAACGCCCTGGTGGTCCGGAGAGGAGACCCGTTCAGGATCAGCGTCCAGCTCAAGGGCCGACCCTTCAGCCCCAGGATGGATACCCTGAAGATCAAAGTCACGCTTGGTAACCCATTCTTAAATTTAGTGATTATTTATTAGGATCAGTGATGATTTACAGCAGGTTTTTCTGTGCATCCAAACCAACAATTGTTTCCTTCCTCAGGCCGGCTGTATGTGACAATGCCAGTCACCTTCTCCAAGAAGGCTCCTTCCTCCAACTGGAACGCCTTTATGGACCCTAACGACCTGGACCTCCAGAACCCCTCCATCTTCATCTGCTCTCCTGCTTTCGCCTCAGTGGGCTGCTACAAGTTCCAGCTGTGCGTGTTCACACAGGAGGGCCAGAGGAGCTGTGCACTGGGCGATTTCATCCTGCTCTGCAACCCCTGGTGTCCTGGTGAGTGTGAGCACACGGGCTAGCAGCTGATGCTGAAGCTACAGTCAATCAATGCAATGTTTATTTGACTGGATTTGCATAAAGCTGCAGTCAAAACAACTCCAGTAATCCAAGCATTAACGCAGAAGTCTTGAGGTTTAGCTGAGGTGCGTTACATTATGACTCAGAATCTAAAATAACTTTTAAGGAACATTCACTCTCACCTTGCACAGGTTTAACTTTCTGAGCTTTTTTATACTCTGAATACAGTTTTTTTTGGAGTCTCAGATGAATTTTTACAAATTTTAAGTAATAATTGCACTAAATATTACAATTAAATAATGATTTTTGAATAAGATAAATTGTATAAATGACACTTTTCTAACCTTTTTGAATATAAAAAACTAGTTTGAGCCATATTTGCTGATTTTTACAGCACTTTTCCCTTCAGACTTCATTTCTCAGTCACACAGACACACTGATGAACACGCGTTAGCTAATGTCTGTTGTCATCTCGCCTAAGGGAACTTTGACATGTAAACCTGCAGAAACAGCTGCTCCATTTCACCCAGTGTAATTTTGAATTGAATTATTAAAATTTACACACTGAACAAAAGTCAGAATGAACGTTTCTCTTTCAGAGGATGCTGTTTACATTCCATTTGAGGACCAGAGGGAAGAATACATCCTGAGTGATTCTGGATTGCTGTTCATGGGAACTCCGGCAAACCTTGTGTCGAGACCGTGGTCCTTCGATCAGGTAGAAAAACACTTTTTCACAACTTATTTACCACATAAAACTTTTCATTTAAATAATTCTACGTGTGTTTGCGTTCCCTTTCCTTGTAAAGTATGAGCCTGGTGTTTTGGAGGCATGTCTGGATCTGCTTCAAGTCAGCCCACAGCACCAGAAGAGCAACAGAATGGACTACCTGAACCGGAGCAATCCCGTTTACATCAGCCGGGTCGTCTCAGCCATGGTGAGTCCTAATAAAGCTCCTCGTGGGAACGAATCCCAGTCCACACACGGTGTTCCCTCTCTCAGCTCCTGTGACGTCATGTGGCTTGAATTTAAATTCAATCACACACACCTCTTGGCAGGTTTTCAACACAAAAAACCTCACACTGCAGAACTCTGCAATTATAGCTGTGAATCAGGGTAGAGTCAACCTGCCGGGGTGAATCAAATGAAGCAAAATGTTCCGCTCTAGCTTGATTCGTCATCTTAAAGTGTCAGTTTGGTTTTTTTACTCTAGATCAACAGCGAGGATGACCGCGGAGTGCTGAAAGGGAACTGGTCCAACGACTTCAAAGAAGGGGTCAACCCCTCCAAGTGGACAGGAAGTGAGGACATCCTGAGAAAGTGGGTGCAGACTGGGAACAGCCCGGTCAAGTATGGACAGTGCTGGGTGTTTGCAGCTGTCATGTGCACAGGTAATTAGTGATAATGACATGTTTTCTTTAAAATTTTTACTTTTCACAATGAACGCTTCAGCAGTCACCATGGCTTCCAGGACACCATGTTCAGATATTTGTACCGTCACGTAACTGATGGCACCTGTTTTCATTACGTCTGTCAGTCATGAGAGCCCTGGGCATTCCTTGCCGCGTCGTCACAAACTTCAATTCCGCTCACGACACCAACGCCAACCTGGTGATAGAAGAGTACTACACGGAGACGGGGAAGAAGCTGAACTACAGCAAAGACAGCATTTGGTCAGTAGTGAACAAAATCTTAATAACAACATTTATTTATATTTTTTTATCTAAACTGATCACTTTGGACCTTCTCAACAGGAACTTCCATATTTGGGTTGAATGCTGGATGACCCGCAAGGATCTGGGGTCAGATATGGACGGCTGGCAGGTTCTTGACCCGACCCCCCAGCAGAGGAGCGATGGTGTGTGAGGAACATTTTGTGTTTAATGAATTTAAATTTGTGAACTTTTTAAATAACCTCCTTTCCTTCGACTCGTTCCAGGAGTGTTCTGCTGTGGCCCGGCGCCAGTCAAAGCAATCAAGAGTCAGTGCATCGACCAGAAGTACGACGTTCCTTTTGTCTACGCCGAGGTGAACGCTGACGTTCACACCATCATCGTGGACCAGGGTCAGGTGGTCGGCTTCAGCAAAGACACGGAGAGAGTCGGATCCCTGATCTGCACCAAAGCTATCGGCTTCCCACGACTGCACAACATCACCGGAGACTACAAATTCATCAAAAGTACGAAACACAAGGCGTATCTATACATCCATCTCGACTATTTTAACAAAGTATCCTAACGTTGCGTTTTATTTAAATTGCAGATTATTCGTCTACAATTTCATCAAGGAGTTCCACCTCCTCTACACTAAGCAGAGGTAAACTGTGATTTTGATTTAAAATCACTAGTTGAAAGACGGCGTCTCGTTAAAACTGCTTCTCTTTATGTTTAGCCTCATCCCCGGGGGTGGAAGTCTTCCTGTTCCTGGATAAATCTCCAGTCGTCGGAGAGCCGATTCGCTTCACGGTGAAAGTTAAAAACAGGCAGAAGGTGGCCAAGAGGATGAAAGTGCACCTGAACGCTCAGGTGAAGGAGTACAACAACAGCCCCTCTGACACCTTCTGGGAAAACCACGGCATCATGCAGCTTGCACCCATGGAAGGTAAAGTCCTCAGCATCCCTGTGATTCTTCCAACGTGTTACTTTTGGATTTAAAGTAACACTAGTGCATTTTTTTGTGCAGAGGGTCCCCAGTGTAGCTTTTTTTTTTAAAGGAAACCTCCAAGGGTTAAGAAGTTTCACGCTTCTCCCTCCTACTGGTTGAAAGTGGAATTACGACGGTCGTAAACGACTCTGAAGCAGCCAGCTGTAGCTAGCGCTAACAATGAGCTAATGCTAACATGAGCCAGCTGATCCTAAATAAGTCATGAAGTAAAAAGATCCACTCTGTTGGACAAATAAAATATTACAGTAGCAACAAAGCCAGGTCACCATCAGTTTGTGATCTCGTAGCCTCCTTTAGCTCCCTCAAACTAGCGTAGGCCGCGCCGATGTTCACTCTGGTTTTAGCTCTTTGCTTTACCTCCATTTCTTGCTCAAAAATCACTAAAACCAGTTTGAAAGCAATAGCTTAAAGTGTTAAAAACTCTTCCGTGTTGCTTTATTGCTGAATTTCACACAATCTTTTCTTTTAGTCAAAGTGCTGCAGCAGCAGATCCTTCCATCCCAGTATGAGAAAGTGGTGGGAGACAAGCTGATCAACCTGGCGGTCGTCCTGGAGGACATGGCCACTCGTGAGCGCTTCCTCAGCTCGGAGGAGTTCAACATCACCGGACCGGGGATCATCATCCAGGTAGTCACGTCACTTCCTCTAAACTGCAGGGAATTGTGGGAATATTGTGGGTTTGCTTATGTTTTTATTTAACTTCAGGTTTCCGGTGAAGACTCGGTTGTGGTGAACAAAACTCAAACTGCCGTCGTGACTTTCATCAACCCGTTCTCTAAGCCAGTCAGTGGATTGCTGACGGTAGCCGGGGCTGGATTAGTACACGGAAAGTCTCAGTTCAGGTGGGAGTTTTATCAACGCAGCTAACATATCTAATAGAGGAGTGTCCCTGAACGCCTCATTATAAAACAGCATGTCTGTTATGGAGGAATAAGTGTGTTACTGCTGCGTGAAACTAAAACATTGATTTAAATGTGAAGATTTAAATGTTTCTGAAGAATTTGACTGATGTTCTGAATGTTTTATTTTTTTCTACAGGATGGTCTCGCTGCGTCCAGGTGGAAAAGTCTCACAGCGCGTCACGTTCACCCCCACCAGGGCTGGAGCAAAGATGCTGCACGCCAATCTGTCGCTCTCCAACGTCAACCTCACAATCAGAGGCTTTAGGACGGTCTCCGTCAACACTGTTTAGCTCCAGTCTATTCACGTGAATGTACATTAGTTATTTATTTTGATATCTATTATTCTTATTTATTTGTCTGGTAATTGTAAATAACATTAATAACTAAATATATGCACTAATATTTAAAAATATGCTATTTAAAGAGAAATTCTGAGATTTTTGTCTTTTTTTTTTGTTTTATTTAAAAATAAAAATAAAAATGTGACACATCTGTGTTCATTTTTCTTACTCCCATAAACCAAGGGTCCGCAACCTGTGGTTCTGGAGCCACAATGGCTCTAAAAAATGATACAACTCATGTTTTTAAATATAGATATAAGTAAAGTTTTCTTTTTTTTCATGGAAAATTTGAATCGACTTTTTTCCACAAAAAAATGGTATTTTATATCTGTTTATTTATATTTTACACCATTTCCCATAAATATGAACATCCTGCAGGAAAAAAAATCCAGTTTTATTTATTTTTTCTCAATAATGAAAAAAAAAATAGCTTTTTTCCTTAAAGTGACAAGTTTCTCATGGTAGATGTTTACAAATGAGAAAAGAAAGATTTCTGATTTTAATCTCAGAAAAGTCGGAATCCTGACTTTTTTCTCAGAACTCTTTTTTCAGCAGCCCTCTTCTGTAGATATTTATCAATAAATGATAAATTATCATCTTTTATTAGGTCGTGCAAATGTTTCAGCTCTAAGCTAGTTTTATTTACAGCTTTAAAGCTGTTTGGACCGTAAAGCTTGCACACCTGTCCTTAAAACTAGAATCTGGATTTATTATGTTGTAGTTCAATTTTTGCCCTGAAGAGGGAGTCCTTTCCTCAAAAATGAACACGCCATCTCAGTTAAAAACTCTTCAAATGAACATATTTTGATCTGTTTATCTCTCAATCCCTGTCATTTAAGATGAAACCAGACTCAAATCGTCCCCAAAATGCATTTAATTTATTTTTATTCATCTACTTTAACCATCTGTCAAAACACAACAAAAGCATTATATACAAATCATAGCTAAGCTGACAGGCAGTGTAATCGGCACATGCACAACCACACCAGTTCATCTATATTACAAACAAGTTAATGGAAAATTAAACGGAGACAGAAAAAATAAATCAATGTACAACCCGGAATAAAAAAGGTGAAGATTCAAGCATGGATCTAAAATTTGCAAGGACGATTTCTTTGGTCTTTACAGATGATTTATTGTTAATTTCATGCTAAGCAGTCCCTCCAGCTCCTCGCTCTGAGGAGCTGAACCTTTAATAAATAGCTTTCATCATCATGACAGACTATTTTAATAGCCTCTAACGAGAAGATGTTACGGGACACTGTTCTAAAATGTCTCATATTTACACACCTGCTTTCTAATTTGAATGTAAAACAACGAAACAAGCAGTATTAGCCCTTTAAAGAGTTTAAAAGTGTGAAAACAAAGTGAGCAGAGCTGGAAAAGCTGTAGAAAATAAATCAGAGACGCTCGCGGAGCTCATTCAACTGGAAATCAGGATTTGCATTCAGTGCAACACAGTTAGAAAAAAAAAGCTGAGATGAACCAGAAATAAAAAAAAGAATAAAAACTGTATTTTTATATGTAGATTTAATACTTGCAGTACTAACCATAGTTCCCTGGGTTTAGTTATGATTTGGTCCCTTATTTTACTTCGGATGTGAGCACTTCTGGCTTCATGCTTGCGTGTCCTCTTGGAGCGTCTCACAGTTCCTTTATCCTGGTGTCCAGCCGTCCGCTGGGGCGCTCACTAAAAGCATCCACGCTGACACAAAATCAGTCTCTGCAGGCACCTTTGTGCTGCACTCGGGAGAGTTTTTAGTGCAGCTGTCGCCCTCTAGAGGTAGTCCAGCTCCAGTGCATGGGTCAAAGCCTCCAGATCAGCCCGACAGGACACCCTCCAGAATGGCATGTTCTTCTAGTTAAACACAACGTAATAAAAAATAGCGTTAATGCAAACGTGAAGCAAGTGTGTTTCTGCACGTTCTGTGGCAGCGTGGATGTGAAATATGCAGCGGTTCTGGAGAGAACATCTGGAAAACATGTTAGCTTAAACGGTAATTGTTAAAATATATAAAAAAAGAACGCCTAGCTGCCAAATCAGGACAACTTTATAACATTTAATAAAGAAACAGAAGCTGCAGAAATGGGGTTAACTGGTTATTTGTGGCCCTTTTTTCAGCACACAAAATAAAATCTACCAACCTTCTTGGCTACGGTCTCCTCCTCGGCTCCGTCTCCGATCACCACGTAGACCGCTCTCCGGCCAAACCTCTGAGAGACGCGCTCAAAACAGCTCTCCTTTCCTTTGAAGGCAAAAGTAAAAGCGGAGAGTTAGCTAATCTGCAAAAACATGGGAGTTAGAATAACCGGTTCGTAAAATGATACGAGTAAAAGAGATTAGGGAAGCTCAGTGGATCTCACTAAAACTTTTTCCTCACCAATTTTGGTGGCGCTGTAAATGTTCTCTATTGGGAAAGCTGAGCCGAGACCATACAGTAAGACCTTGGAGAGGGCTGGGATAAGCTGCGTGGTGGTCACCAACACGTTCACGCAGTTCGGCCTGGGTCAGTGAAAATGACACGTTGGAAGAAACAGAAGTTGAATTGATGAGGCGTCATTTGAGATAAAAATAAATAGCAAGCAGCTGAGATGTGAAGGTAATTGTCTCTTTGTGAGTTTGTGGTAGAGGGAAGTGACCTGGAGTTAATGAGAGCCAGAGCTTTGAGGGCCTGAGTCAGCCACAGGTCAGTCAGGACCTCCATCTCTCTCCTCAGCTGTAGCCATTCTTCTCTCTTGGGACTGCCTAGCAAACCTGAAATTAGAAATTAGAAGTGGTTTGAAGTTTTCATGTTTTTTATACAGTCAGTTCTTGAAAATGAAGGAAAAGTGTGTAAAAAATAACCAAAATTGGTTACAGCAGATTTCTGTCCCATTCACTCCTACAGAAAACCAACTTTTAACCCATTTTAAGGTGAGATTTTAAACTTTCACAACATTAATTCATATTTAACATCTCAAAACACTGTTTTTTTTCTAATTTCATCTCTTTTTGGTGAAGCCGCTTGTGTAAATTAGAACCTTTCGAACTAAAAGACCCAACATAACAAGATAATCGACGCTTAGATCGATCCAGATTAGAGGAAAACTTTTCATTTGTATTTTTACGGAGTTTCGTGTCTCCAAAGTGAAAATAAAATCTGAAAATATGCAAAGGTGCTTTCACGTGTAACACGATATCAACTGCAAACCACAGTTAAGACGATAATTAAGGGGCACGGCTTCTGGAAAAAGTACAACACCCAAAAAAAGCAGGTGACTATTAATTTACTGGAGCTTGACACAATGTTGATTTTAAACATACAGTGATGATAGCAATTTGTCATGTGTTAACATTGCAAATCTTAATTGGAGACAGCTGCATTTGACACTGTCTGCGGTTCCTGCCTCAACACTGGTGTTAGTTCTGCTCTTGGCTTGCTTTGTGCAGCTAAACTCACTGATTATAGAGCAATTTGTTGTTCCTGATTTGTATTATTGCTGCCAAGAAACGACATTTTTCCATTTATTACATATTTCACTATAAAGTTATCGCAAAGTCCAGAAAATCAGAGTTGAAACGATTCTCCCGGGAACTTACCACCAACATTATTTTTGTACGTGTTGTAGATCTCCTTGACTCTGCGGTATCGGAAAGCCAGTTTCCTCATCCAGTCCACCCCTCCGTGGACCCCGGATCCCAGACACAAAGAACCTGCTCCTGCCGGGCTCTGGAAGCCGTCCGACCCAAAGTTGTAGGTGCTGCAGGGTTGAAAAACGCAGGAAACACAGGATTTAGGTCACAAAATGATTACTTTTCAGATTACCGCAATGTTAAACTCACTTTAGTTTCTCAAGGTTGAAGTTCTTATTTTCATAAATACATTTTCTGCCTTACATGAGGCACATTATGACTTTTTCATAAGTTACGAAAGTTCTATGTTCGAACATGTTTATGAAGTTCTCATATAAAGAAATCTCAGCTGTTTTATTCTTGATAGCTTCAGAACCTCTCAGAATGAGCCGTTTCAGGGCTCTGTCACTTTAAGAAAACAAGCTGGAGCTGGCCACGCCCACCTATCCCCCACTCAGGCTGCTATTAGCTGAGAAGCTCTGATATCCAGGAGGGGCTCAGAGTGGAGCCACTGCTCCTCCAGCAGCAGCTCTCTCTTGCATGTGAAAGGTGGTTTTATTCTACTTTCCCCCGTTAATGATGTCACAAATGGGAACTTTTGGTAACGGCATGTTTTAAGCACGTAATTCCTAAAATTAAACTCTGACAGATAATGTATGGTCTGGATGAGATTTTTCCATGATTGGAGTGATTATAGAGGCAGTAGAGACCAACATGGCAGCACAAAAAGATGCAAAAGGTGAGTTTTGCACAATATGACCCCTTAAAATCGTGAGCAAAGGTTGGATCAGTTTTAAGGAAGTGCAATCAAAAAACATTCCGGGTCAATCCTTTCAAACAGAAAAAAGTATTAAATCCATTCAGTGATGAAAGGATAACTACAAAAATATATATAAACACAAATGAGGGTTTGGTAAAACAAAAGTGTCAGAAAGACTTTGGTGAAGTTAAGCTCCCTCCTAAAAGCCCCCTGAAAAAATACCTGAACTGAAGGGTATGGAAAGAATGGAGGGAATGAGAAAAGACATTTTGATGAGAAATAAAGACGCAGGATAATCCTCTGACATACTAGACACTGGTAGAAGTAGAGAAAATAAAAGTCGTGCACAAGCTTGCATGCTCGATCTCACACGGACGCACACTGGCTCTTTCATTTCATCTCTTAGCAGATTTCCTCCCTGTGCACTAAAACTCAGAGGGCAAGTCTGGTTCACGGGCTACAAAAGGAACTGTCAGAGTCATTCAGAGGAAGTCTTCGTACAGTAACAGTAGAGGCTGTACCTCAGGTCCTGTCCATTGTCGTCCGATGCCACGTCATCAATATGGACCTGGTCACATTCCTGAGAAATGAGAAAGAAAGCAGATACATCAAGAGATCTGTTTCAGAGTGAAGCCCGTCCACGGGAAAGTTTTGCTTTTGTTATCCTGGGCAAGTCTCGGGGGGGAGAGAGAGAGAATGAGAGAGAGAGAAAGAGAAAGACAGAGAGAGAGAAAGACAGAGAGAGAGAGAGAGAGAAAGACAGAGAGAGGGAGAAAGAGACAGAGAGAGAGAGAAAGAAAGCGAGAGAGAGAGCGAGAGAAAGAGAGAGAGAGCGAGAGAGAGAGACAGAGAGAGAAATAGAGCGAGAGAGAGAGACAGAGAGAGAGAAATAGAGCGAGGGAGAGAGCGAGAGAGAAATAGAGCGAGAGAGAGAGAGAAAGAGAGCGAGAGACAGAGAGACAGAGCGAGAGAGAGAGCGAGAGAGAGAGAGAGAAAGAGAGAGCGAGAGAGAGAGAGTGAGAGAAAGAGAGAGCGAGACAGAGAGAGAGACCACAACAAAGGGTTAAGAAAGGGTAAAAATGAAAGACAAGGAAGGAGGAATGAAGGTGTCACACAGAACATGGAGGCACCAACAATTACTGAAGGTCTAGTGTAAACAATGAGCAAGTAAATACATTCTTTATACTCTTCCAATATTTACTCAGATAAATCTTTTTTTAAACAATAACCCATTGTCTTTAAGTCACTGAAGGGGCGGCTGGGGGTTGTTTTTCTCTCTTCACCAACCAGAAGGGCAAGAAATAAAACCGCACTGCTGATTCAACGTGTAGCTGTAGCTGAAACACCTCTAGCAACATCAAGATAGGTTAGAAATAACTCAAACTTTAGATAAACATCAAAAATAATAAACTGAGAATAAAAAGTTACAGGAGACAAAATCAAGCCTCTAAATCAAATCTAACATTTACTCTAGCTTTCACTTGAAAAAGAAAATGCTCAAATATAAACATTTAAATTCCCAAAGCAACACACACACACACACACACACACACACACACACACACACACACACACACACAACCGCGTCCTGCTATTCTAAGTGACGCGCGGAGACCCGGGACCGACGGGCTCACGATCACGTTTCAGTCACCCAGACAGAGACGCTACCTCATCTCCCGTACATTTAACCCGCTGGCTCGTCGCCACGTCCCGCTCAGGTGGGATTTGCTCCATCGGAGCTCCAACCGCTGACCGATAACTGCAAATGATCGCTTTTTTATCACCAGACAATCAAACTGAGAAATGCAGCAAACTAAAAATCAATGCAACCACACTGATGCGTTTTGGAAAAAGTCCCCATGTCGGTCGAAATTCAACAAGAACGTTTATTAGTCAGGCGGTGATGCGACATTGTCACATTTTGTTATTATCACAGCTGGAACATCTGTGGTTATTTACAACGTTTCAGACAAGATAATTGAGCCTCAAAACCTGGAGCTGTCAGTGAGGTGACGCTTAAGAGATTTACTCAGCCCCAACAACAAAAGACGGCATGAAAACGTAGTTTTCAAATGGCTTTGTTGGCTCCTTTCCCTCTTCTTGGCTGCTCCTCCTCCTGTTGGGACTAATTTTTCCTTCTGGATGCTCGGACACACACCTATAATTACAACACAGAGTGTCCTTGTTCTCCTTCGCAGAGTTCCACTTTAATCTTTCTTCTTAAGACAGAACAAGGCAGAGGAATGTGGGATGAAAAACACAGTTCAGTCACCATCAGGTACTGAAACTGCTGTTTTTCTTTTTTCCTTTGAGTCATCACTTTTAGAGGTTGCATCAATGCCGATATTAGATTAGGTGCACTTATAGTAAGCACATTAGATCCAACTGTGGAGCACTTATTCTAGCAAAAAAATCCTTTTAATATTCTTGCTGTTCTGTCACTCCAGGCAGTGGCGTCCCTAGAAATTTTCATAGGGGGGCCCAGTGAAAATATTTTGGGGTGGCTCACTAAAGTGGCCCCCCTGGTAACTGGGAGACTTTAGCCTGTAGCTGTGCATTGTTCCTTCATCCTTTTTTGTTAAAAAACTAAAGGGCAAACTGTCCTGTATGTACCCTGAAGTTGTGTACATGATGTAATCTGACAGAGGCATCCCTCAGACACGTTTTGGTCATGCGTGCCCACTTCTGGGTGGATTTTGGAGGACACACTTTTCAGAGTTCTTAACCACAGACTTGAACCAAATCCTGTCGTGGCTCTTATTGGGGCCCTTGAAAATCAACTAAATCTTAATGATACCAAAAAACATTCTTTATCATTTGCCCTGCTTTTAGCTCACTGTGCTATTTTACTCAAATGGAAAGACACCTCCCCTCCCTCAAACACAGAGTGGCTGCAGGATGTCATGTCTTGTCTAAAGCTAGAAAAGATAAGATCCCAGCCAGCACACATAGGTGGGCCCCACATGGGATTTATATGGGCAAGATGTATGGGTCCCAACAGGGTTTGTCTGCGATTCCCACAGGGGTTTGCCAGTGTTTGAGTCAAACCCTCTTAAAACCCGCGTAGAGCCTGTTAAAATCTATGTGGGCAAAAATGTTTCTGGGGCAATCCCCATGGGGCCACCGTGGAAACCACAGACAAACCCTGATGGGACCCATATGGTTTGCCCATATGGGGCCCACCTATGTGTGCCGGCTGGGATGTTCATAAAAACAAACCCATGGCACTTTTGAAGATACATGCGACCTCTTCATGCAAGCATTTCCAGTTTTGTGAAAGAAATAATGGTTTTGAGTGGCTAAACCTGGTCTTGGTTTTACATGAAGGTGCCACCCTTGTAGTGACGGGGTGGGTGGGATGTCTTTTTGTTTGTTAGTTACATTTTTTTGTTGATTCTACCCAAATTTTTCTTATCATACAAATGTACGCATATCTTCCTTTTTGTTTATGCTAGACGTCAATGGCTAAGTGCAGCTGTTGACGGCTATAAATAAACTGTTTGTATGTGAAAATAAATAAAAACATTTTTGCATTAAATAAAAAAACAATAGCCCTAATCATCCAATGCATTTACTTCAACACAAACATTAAAAAAGACATTTCATTTTTTTTAGTTATTGTTTTAAATTTGACTGTTTTACAGTTTTAAAACAGTTTAATTTACCTGTTACATTTTTTAAATGGTGAGCCTCAATGACATAAATTGCTATTTATGAAATAAATTATGGAAATTGTATTCAAAATAATTTAGTCACTGGCTTTAATGTCTCGATAGAAGAAGATGAATATATGGTTTGTGTTTTTCCCTGGAGGGGAGGCCAGTGGGGTGGCTAACAATTTTCCAGGGGTGGCCATGCCCCCATCACCGGCCACCTCTTGGGGGTGCCGCCGACTCCAGGAGGTGAAATTGTTTGAAAATTGCTCCAGAAAGAAATTCTAGTGAATAGATGAGGGGATTTCTACCAACAGACGTAAAAAAAACAAACCAAAATGTCAAACATGCGTCAGGGAAGGCTTCCTGGTTATGCCAACTCGGTGCTGCATTTTTTCCAGCTTACTGGAAAAAGCATCACAGTTGTTGAAAAGTAGAGATTTAGCGTACCCCGCTTCATGACTGCTATAATAAACAATTGATAACGAATAAAACTCCATTTAAACCAGCCAGTTTGTTTATGAACACACGTTTAAGGACTCACCTCCAGGTCGTTGAAGAAGAGTCTCGAGTCGGCTAGATTGAAGATCATTTCTTCCATCCACAAACCCAGAGACACAGCTTTTGAAGAGTCCTGGTGAACAGAAGAAAATGGAGATATTTAATACTCTTGATATTTCATCCCTTTATGAAGGAATGCTCAAATCAAAGTGACACTCTGAAAACAACAATTAGTCTCCTGGTGGATTAATGTGTGTTTGTGAATCTCTGATTTTGACCTTTAGGTCAGCTTCTTTGGTATTTTACTGAATGATGCATCTTACCACAGACATTTTTGTCCTTGATTATTGAAACCGATGACCAAAACGGGGCAGCAGGTTGAATCAAAACTAAAAACACGAGTCTAGACTGACAGAGTTTGGTATTCAAAAAAACCCATAATCAGTTAAACTGAAGTCTCGAACATCATTCCTCCTGTCTTCGTGTCAGTGCAGCTGCCTGCTTTTTTATTTATTTTTTCTAACAGCTTCCTGCTCATCAGCCTGACTGACATAACTAGGTTTCAGTGGGAGGTTAAGTGTGAATGTGTTGCTGTCAGTCAAACTCGCTGCCAATTTTTTTTTTATCTTTATTATCGATTTTCTGGCTACATTCAGTCTGGCGAGAGTTCCCGTCTCTTCTCGCCTGAAACCCTTCCAGGTTCCACTCAGTTAATTTGAATTGATTTGATTTACAACAGAGTGTCAGATTAAAGTCTGCAGAAACGTTCGGAACAATGTTAGCGGTTCGGTCGTTGGGAGGCTTAAATGGCTGCAGTTCTGCTGAATTCGACACGACGTTTGGAGTGTGGTCGTCATTTTTGCTTCACCCGTTTGATGGACCAACAGACAAATAAACTAAAACAGCTAGAGGCGTCCACCTAGCTTTGAACTCGGTCACAGATGCATGCACCGACAACTCCAGACATTAAAAACCTGTTGTTGTTTAAACTGGCTGCGTTCCAGCAGATCTGCGGCAAGAGGAAGTACGGCGTTAGGTGGATTCAGCATCTTGGGTATCACCACCTTGATTACTTTATTTACTTCTCTCCCTGCAAACACTCGGGTGTTCTGTTACAACCAGCTCCAGTTAAAAAGTCAAAAATGAAATATTAAAACGATCAGTCACAGAAACGTATGAATCATAACGTAGGCCGCCAGGCTGCAAAACAGCATGGGCATGTTGTCGTTTGAGACGACAAAGGTAGGTGTGCGTGCAGGTATGTGTGGTGCATTGTTTTAAAAGCAGCACTGGCAGCGAGACAGATAAAGGAGAGAAGTGTCAGCCAAAGGTGAACGTCTTATTAATGCATCTGAAATGACAAGCGGGGGCTTTTTCTTGGTTCACAGTGGAAAAAAAAGGGCTTGATGACTCAAGAAGAGCAATTAAAACACATCCCTTTTCTAAAAAAAGAGGTAATCGGAGACAAAGGGCAAAGAAGGTTCAGCGGGATCAATGGGGAGGATCAATGAAGGGAGAAAGGATGAAATGGATGTAAAGGGGATGCTAGTAATCACCTTTCTCTTTAGGCGAGAGCTGATACCACACACAGAGACAAACAAAAGCCTTTTTTAATTTAATCTGAAATAGAACAGAGAAAAGTAAAAGCGCCTAAAATATCACGTCTCACCTTTACTCTTATGATTTACTTTATATGGAATGCAGCTGTGGGAGGAGAACTCACATAGACCTGCTGCAGAGCTGCATGATGAATGAGAAAAGTGATGAGAGGATATTGGAGGAGTGGGTCCAATCCTCATGTGGTCCTCGTGTTTTTTATCCAAGCATTTAATATTAAAAGCTTAGTTGGTGGTGTTGATGAACCCTAACCCTAAAGTGAGCCTGTATTTAAATGGCCTGTATTTATAAAGTGCCTTATACGATTCTACAACCCCCCAAGGTGCTTTACAACCAACCAGTCATTCACCCATGCACACACACATTTACACGTGGGTGGTGATGAGCTACATTGTAGCCACAGCTGCCCTGGGGCGCACAAACAGAAGCGAGGTTGCAGAACGCTGGCGCCACCGGTCCCTCCAACCACCACCAGCAAGTGCTGATAAATGAAATAAATCGGCTGCTATAATAAAGTCTGGGAAACAAAAGTTGCTAGCTTTTGAGGCCTCTTGATGCGCTGGACTGTAAATCTGTTATTCCGTTGTCATTCGTTTAATTCCTGAGCTGCATGTCTAAGTTTGGATGTCAGCGTCTGTCCAGCTGAGCTCTCCTGGCGTTCTTGTGGTGGGATGCATTTTTGGCACATGAGTCACATTTCAACACGAGGCCCAACTCTCATCTTCTGTATTTCGTTTTTTCCTCCGTGGCAGACAAAAAAAAAAAGATGGAAGGGAAAAGAAAAGAAACAACAGCATGCAAAACTTTCCAGGGGCTGAACCGTCCAGCGAAGCCGCTCTCAAACTCCCACCGGCCTTGTGTCAACCCACAGAGGGATCGTGAGAATTCAAAACACGGCGCCTTGGCCAGAACACAAGAAGCGCACCACTGTCTGCTGCTCGTCAGCTGCCTGTCTTGTATGTAAAGTTCCTGCTGGCTGTCAGTCACGCTGCAGGCTGTCGGGGCAGCTAAACAACCCGGGTGCTTTATGAAAAGAAACACGAGCATAGAAGGCAAAACACAGCCGGGCGTGTGAAAATGTTCAAGGATGTGACCCAAAGGTCGTGGACTTTAACTTTTATCCAAGCAGATGGATGACCACAGACACAAAAGACTTATTTAACTGTAGGGAAGGTGTTTACTGTGGGGGTTTTGCATGTGCAAGCCGCTGTGAGATCTGATGAAAACACCGTTTATGCTAAACGAACGTGGTTGAATCATACCTTTCCGAACCGTGAGGAGAACGTCCCCGTGAGGAGCGAGTGGAAGATTATGATGGTTTCATCCAGATCCCAGATAAACACGCGCTGCGGAGGAATAACAGACGTGTGATGTTAACCACATGACAGTTTGTGCGTAGAGGGGGAAAAAGATAAATACCGTAGAGAAGTGCTGATAATTTTCCAGCGCTGTGTGAGAGAGCGTGTTTACCTCAATATCAGAGTCCAGAGGAGGAGCCGGGTCGAGAATCTTTTTCCTTCCTCTCAACTTGCCATCTGATCCCCTTCGTGCTGGGATCACCTCCTCTTTACCTGGTGTTGGTGGGCTGGGAGGCGGGTGGTAATCCCCTAAAAACAAACACACACATCTCTGTCATACTGGAACCTCTGATACGCCACAGAAAAAAAAGCTGATCTGGATCAATAAATCAGATTTTGAGTAGAAAAATGGCTAAAGTAATACCTGTCTGTGCCTCTGGGCTGTGACTGGGCATCATGATGGGGTGCTCGGGGTGCTGATAAGCTAACGGAGCTGTGATCGTTGCCGGACTGATGTTGCTGCTGGTTAGGTAGGGGCTGTTGTAGTGATGCGAGTTATAATACGGCGAGTACTGACTCTGGCTGTAGCTTGAATATGCAGAAAACTCCTGAAAAGACAAACATCAGGAATAATATTGATGTTAAACTGCAATAAATGATCAAAATCACCCAACAGACCATGAAGATTATTATTATAAACAGTTTGACTCGAGGTTACGCACTTGTTGGGTGGGATTGAACGGGGTCGAACTCGAGATTGCGTGCGTTCCCTGAAAAAGTCCAGGAGAAATCCCACCGCCTAGGAAATAACACAAAAAGGAAATGGGTCACAACGTTTTTTAATCGTGATGCAAGTTGAAAGGGATAAAAGTCATGAACCGGTGGTGTTTCTGACTATCTCGTCTGCATCTGATCCGCTCTGTGGAGCCGCGAGGAGGAGGAAGCAGCGAAACTCTGGTTATTTCCTCGGTGACAGCTCAGAGCTGCAGGAGCTAGAGCGGGATTTATGACTGACATGACGATACAGGTGGGAAAGACTGCTGCTCCTGCTGCTCCTGCTGTGGGAATCTTAATGTGATCAAGCTAAGGCAGGAATGTCTTCCTCCAAGCCATCTCCCCTCACCTGAAAGCTACTGTCAGGTCTATTTGTTTATCTGATTAGGGACATTTCATCTCCACCCACCCCGTTAAACAGCGTTGTCACTTAATTTGTGTTGTGTCTGTTTAGCCACGGGCTGCACAGCAGGGAGAAGAAGACTTTTAGCACTTTTGTCTTGCAGAAAAAAGATTAAAAGGTCAAATCTCAACTTTGGGAGCATGCATGTACCTCCAAGAGTTACAATGCACAGTCCAACAGCGTGCACAATGGGTTATTTGACGAATCTGAGAGAGTTGAATCAGGGTGTGCTTTTGACCCAGGCTTTTACCCGTTTGGGATAGAAGCCGGCCTCCCCGTGACCCGAAGTGGGTACAGAGAACTAGAGAGTTCTTTTTTTACCAGTTAGGTCGAAGTTCTGAGAAAAAGCAATTTGCATGAATGTTGGAAACAAGCCAAAGAGGAACAAATATGTTTGTAACAGCAGCAAAAAATAGTGCATTGTGTGCAGCTTCTAATACCAGGTAAAACCAAAACATTTCCCAGAAGGTTGGGTTTCATTAACAGAAATGCTAAAGCTTCCAGACGGACGGTTCGTTAATGACGCCGTCCAAAAAATCTCCTCCGTCATGCTCAACTTTTAGCTCACAAGTTTAACGTCTTCATTTTCTGCAAAAGCAGGGGGTGAAATTTTTACTAACGTCAAGGATGTTCTTGTGTTTAAACTAAAAAGGGAGAGACTTAAACGTCACTCTGTGTGTCTTATTGGACCAAATCAATCCCAAATATGTCTGAAGTCATCCGATTAGAGATTTGTGACTAGAAGTGGTCAAAGTTCATAGTTCTGAACCAAGATAAATCATCCTCCAGAACACGCTGTGTTCCTGGCTGCAAACAGAGACGTCACACTGACAGACACCCTGAATGACTCGCTGACATCCAGCAGCAATTCCAGGACTCTCAAAACTCCTAAAGCAGCTTCAGTTTCAGCAGATCCTGTCATGAGGGGTGTGTCTTATATTTAACCACCTGCAGATTAAATCTGAACAAAAGAAATTCTACAAGTAGCCTATGGTTTAGCCACTTTTGGATTTTGCTACATAGATTACATATTTTATGCACTAAGAGAAGCCAACAGTAGTCGAATAACTGGTCTCCTTTTTGATAATTGGCTTTCCTTTTCTTTACGGGATTAAAAATGTCCTGAAACTAACATTTTAGGAATTCCTTTCTCAGGTTTCTCTTAAATTTATTACTGATTTCACCTCTGGTTTCCTATTTCCTCTCATTTTTTATTCTTCACGCCACAATAGATGACAAAAAGACGATAAAACCTCAACAAAAAACACAACAATCTTCAGAATGATAAAAAACCACTAAAATATCACCATTTGGGTTAGTTCTGCAGTGTACAGTGAGGTTTTTGAAGACTTCTGTGGTATTGTGTGCACTGCAGTATAATAGATGACATGGAAACATCCTTAAATCCTTCAAATATTTGAACGTTGTGGCAATTTATTACCCTTTGAAGTTTGCATTTAACGATTTATGCAGAAACGCATTCAAACTAATTTATTTTGTTTGGGAACACTGTCTCTCAAACTCTAATTACTCTGTTAAAAGCTGTTTGTAGGTCCGACAGCGGCGCTCCAACAAAGCGCAGTCTCGGGGAGCTTTGCAGTTTGTCAAAGGGTTCCATCAAAAGCCAGTTTACATGAATATTTACATTCCTGTGTAATGCCTCACATGTGAATATTCTCTTAAAGTGGAAAACAACGACTGTCCTCAAGAGAATGAACAAAAAAAACAAAAACAGATTAGGAATCAGAGTGCATCTGGGAAAGGATTAAATGTGACGTGAACAGTAAATGTCACAACGTTTTTCAGGGGTTTTACCAAAAATACTTCCAAAAATCAGCCATTATTATAAGTTTATGAAGCGAGAAACGTTTTTAAAGTACAAATTTACATGGAGAGTAGAAGAGTTGGGTGTAAAGATGTCATTCACTCGTTATTTCAATGCATTTTCGGTGGTCTCTAGTAGGAATAAATGCCTTGTGTGTCGTTTTCTGTGGCGAAAAGCTCTGGTGCTCCTGTTTCAGGAAGTAGAAGTGAGCCGGAAGATCAGGATTTGGAGTCTTACTCATCAATATTCTTGATGTCTCACCTCTGATTGGCTAACAGCAACGCGACTCTACCACTGACTCAGTTTGCTCTGCAACGTTGATGTTTTATCTCCACAAATAACACAAGCCTGAAGGAGTTGCTAATGCTAACGGTTAGCTTCTGCTAGCTGAGACGTGCTTTGCTCGCTCCTGGATGCTAAACCAACAACAGCCTTCCCCGTCACGAGCCAACATGGGTGAGTCCATGAATGCTAATTTCACAGTGTGGCGTAGATCTGTGTGGCTTCTTCTAACCCGAGGGTTTCCTCATCTGTTTTCTATCGGCGGCTAATGCAGGAAATAGGGGTAGAAGACTATCCATGTTCAGTCTGAGACTCAGAGTGACCAATCATATTTCAAAAAAACAGTTTCTCAGTGAACTTGCTCTTTAATCTCTGAAATAAGCAGGAAAACAAAGTCGTATCATGCGTTGAGAGCTTAAAATGCATTACATGACCACAAGGACATCTATAATTAAAAGCTCCGTAATTAAATTTGAGTTTAACCAATTTTATTAATAGGTTGACAATAAACAGAGATTTAATTTGGCTCAAAGTTGCAGAAATCTGAAATAAAAATCTAATAAATGTTCTTTGTTTATTACAGAAAAAGAAAGTTTATTGATCTGATCTTCTATTAGTACATAGATGGATATAAAATGACCATTTTCCATCAACAAGGACGGCATTTTGTTTTGAAAAACCTGTTTGTACGTTGAGTCTCTCCTGTGTTCCACCCATACAGTCGAAGCGGATCGAGCCGCGGCTGCAACATCAAACCTGCTCACCCCTCCGTAAAACGCCCCTTAACCTCTCCCCTGTCACACACAAGGTCAATTTCACGCCGGTTTCAAAGCCATAAAGTCTTACTGAGCGAGTCATGCTTTGGGCGCCGGACGACTGAGGAATG
This sequence comes from Aphyosemion australe, assembly GCA_006937985.1. Classification (NCBI taxonomy): domain Eukaryota; kingdom Metazoa; phylum Chordata; class Actinopteri; order Cyprinodontiformes; family Nothobranchiidae; genus Aphyosemion; species Aphyosemion australe. The sequence goes on along the minus strand of SSNS01000059.1, from coordinate 1,460,228 downwards.
CGCTCAGCACCGTCACTCGCACTCAATCACAGAAACACACTGACATGTGGAGAGCTGCACACACACACACGACCAAAGATCTACACATCTTCATCTACTCGTCTGTTTATCAGAAAACCCCTCTAAATTGTCCGATTTTATTCCTTTTGCCTGCTTTATTTTTCTCCCTCTCTGTCCACGTTTTCAAATTTTTTTCTTCTTCTGGGAAAAGAAACAAGCGACTGCATGCTGCGTTGTTGGTCTGAGTGGAGAAAGGGGGCCTGACCCTGAGAAAAGAGGGGAGGAGGGGGTGAAGAGACTTTTGACGCCAGGCGCCCAGACCGCAGCTAATGGAGAACAGGTGTGGCGACAAGGAGAGGAGATACGAGGGGGACAGCAGCGAGCACGGATGCTCCTGCAGCTAAAGATGCTTCAGGAGCGAAGTCTGTTGCTTTTTTAGACTAACCGTGTGAGTGAGGGTAGCTGTAGAGGCTTTGACTCGGAGGTGTGCTGCTGAAGTTGGAGTATCCCAGGAGTCCCGTCTGTCCCGGAGAGTGACTCAGACCGTCTTCTGTCTTAATGTCTGGAAGAAAAACATCAAAATATTCACTTTGCCTTCAGCATAATCCATTTTTAGAGCACTTTCCTCTTTTTATTTACCCACATAAACTAGTAAAACAAAAGCTACAGTTTGTGTTTGGGGAACTGGAGTTGGCCTCTGGTTTTATGTATCAGTAACCTGTAAATATATAACTCATCAGGCGTTTTCTGTATATTTCACATGACATGTCACAGATCGTGTTACCTGACACGCTCCTCTTTGTTCCCACTTTTGCTGTTTTTTTAGGTCTTGTTATTTAAAAGAAAGTCTAATTGTTCTTGCATGTTTTGATGTCACTTTACAAACATTTTATGCTTTTCAGCGGTTTATTTAGCGGATGTGTCTCTAGTGTTTGTACTTACTATAAGAAGGCACGCTGTAGCCCTGCGTGTGGTGAGTGTAGTGCGTGTACGGTCCTGCAGGCTGGAGGGCCGGGCTGTACTGGGTCTGTCCGTAGGCAGCCATGACACCGATCTTAGAGAAGAAGGATGAAAAATGAGGAAACTTCTTTGGGACTTCTCCTCTAAATTCTTGTTTTAAAGAGAGAAGGAAGAGGAACATTGACGTTTGCTTCCTCAAATATGAAAGAAATACAATATTTCACTACTAATATGCAAATTTTCTCTTGATTAGAACAAGCAATATCAGTAATTGTCTTTTACCTAAGAAAAATATATATTTTGTTTTTAATGCATGATAAAAATGATAAAAACGTTGCAAAAACCTACCAAAAAATGCCTGACGAGTTTGAACGACTAAGAGTAGCCCTGTGAGTGAGAGGGGAAAAAACAAGTTAAAAAATTAAAAATGAACATTTTGCATCAATACCAACTTAAAAGTAAGTCTAAGGCATAAGAAAACAAAAATACGTCCACACTCATCCAAAAACGAGGATGAAGAGTCCTAAAAAGGGTCGTTTTGCAGAGAGTTTGCACAACTTGGTAATTAGTTGTTTGCTTTTAATGTTTTATTGTTAATTCATTCTCACCTGCTCCTTTAGAGAGAGCTTTCTTCTTTATCCTGTCACACTTCTGCTAGTCGGGTTCCTCTAAAACCGTCAACTCTCCTGCAGAAACAAGAAAAATCAGACATGAAGTTCAGGTTTGGTGATCTTATTAAACTCTTTGACCGTGAAAATAAAAATGGTTTGAAACTAAAAAGATCAATTATGTTTCGCACACCTTTGCCATTTCTACAGTGTCTGTACCCAGAGGGAGTATATCAGGTAAAAACAGGCTGAACACAGCGTCGTGTGGGCTGTTGACAAGTCTCCATGTTTAGGTTGACATAACGAGATGAAAGAGTGACGAGACAGTAGAGCCTGCATTACTTTTTCTTTACTTCCTACTAGTTTTCTTATATTTTATTTGTCGTGTGAAAACATCGGGTTAACCGCACCTGTAGCCTCAGTGGCAGTAATGACTAAAAGGGTGCTGGTCACCTGATACGACACATCCAAGCAGGAAACAGCAGAGTTGTTTCATAAACTCCTTTATGCTTTTGTGCAAAATTCTCTAATAATTACTTGAAAATTTAAGCTGCAAATTTCAGTTTGGTAATATATTCTCCAGCTTGTTTTTAATTATCTCTATTTTAAGATGAAAACATAAAATTGCATAATACGAACCTAATGTGTTAGTAGCTGCTGTCTCTCTCTCTGAGTTTGCCTCTGGGCCAAACTTTGTGACCTCTGACCTCACTGATGACATGACAACAAAGACAGATGACACTCGTGAAATATTTAACCAAAACGGTTTTACTGAGGTCTAGGATACAAGCTGGGAGTCATGAAAATCAAATCACAATTTAGACGATCAAGATCTTAAAAATTGCTTTAATCAGAATTTTAATTTTCAAATCTTAATTCTAAAGATGTTTGTTTTAACTCATGTCAGAAATAGTTCTCAGCTTTGTTTTAAGGGATTACAGTCAGGATTTAATCTTCATTTTAGGCAGAATCAGAATCATGCAACTCTAAAGCACACCGACACACACACATACACACACACACACCGTGTGTGACAGCCAAGGCGCTTCCTGGTTGAGGGCGAGGCCTGGGAGGAGGGTGTCCAAGGCCATGGGAACTACAGGACACCGGAGGGAGGACGAGAGGAGCTCAGCAGAGATGTGGTGAGCCAAGGTCTGAAACTGAAGCTAAAACAAACTCAGCAGGGCCACGGGGGGCCACGAGGCCAGAAGGCCAGCCCCAGCAGCTTCACCTGGGTTCCAGGGTTCTGCTAGACCGCTGCTTCTTTCACGGATATCAAATTCTGGCCTTTGTGCTGCGTATTGTCCTTAAAGTTGAGATGCAATTTGACACAGTTTAAAGGAATAATGACTAACCCACGGGGTGATGAAAACCTGACTGACACAGAACACTTAATTAAGAGGCCGGCACGCTCATGAAGAAACTGACCACTCTATGTAAGAGGGAGCGACAGCTGAAGAAAGATGACTATGAGACAAATTTGTTGTTAGCCGTTCATTTATAGAGAAGAATGGTGTTATTAAACCAGACGTGTGCTAAGCATAAACATGTGGACTGATGGTGGCCGTTATGATTCAATGAAATATAAAGTAAAAAAACAAATACAAGTTTGTGACTGAGACACGTGCACATCCAAGCCCCTGATGTCGTTTTCTATCATCCCTATCTACTTCCTCATTCCAGGAAGTGAAACAGCAAGGAAAACAAGTAGGGGTAGACCAATATATCGGTTGGCCAATATTTACCATTTTTTATTTATCGGAATCGGCCGATATACCTCCTTAGTAAAGCCGATTTAAGGTCAGGCACATCCTCGGGCAGCTCTGTGCTGTTACAGAATTTAATTTAAATGCACGTTAACGTTCCTGAATAACATCTGCATAATAAGAACTCTAAAAATTCTTCTTTTGTTGTTTGATTAACTTTATTTAGATGTCTGACTAACACTCTAACACTAACACTCCATCCACATCCATCAGCTGACCATGTTCTCTACACATCATCGGTATTGGCAACAGAAAAACATCGGTCGACCTCTAAAAACAAGTGTCATTCATAGCTAGCACTTAATTTTGTAACATTAAATTCCACCAGAGAGCGATCTTTTATTTTTGTGTGTGTATCTGCTCTGTCTTCTCAAACCTCCAGTCAGTCATGGCAGGCAGCTGCTCATAACTGAGACAGGTTCTGTTGGAGGTGTCTTCCTGTTAAAAGGGAGATTTTCTCTCCACTGTCGCTACATGCTTGCTCAGTATGGGGTTTGCTGTAACGTCTCTGACACAAGTCAGTGACTCGATGGAATCTGCTGAATTTCCTTAGTTAGGAAACTTTTAACTACTATGAATAATGAACTCAACGCACTAATAAGAAGTTCAGTTGGAATATTTACTTTGTAAAGTGCCTTGAGATGAATTGGTGTTATATAAATAAGCTGAATTGAATGGTGTCTCACAGAAGTCGTGCTGACTTCAGGAACTGATCTTGACTCGGGTGCAGCATGTCTCTTAGCTCAAACGACTCTAAGAGACTCGAGCTACATGGTTTACATGGATCAGTGATCATCTTGTCCAGTGCCTGTCTAAATGTGCACACGTCTGTTTGCAGTGTCAGTATGTGAGCCGTTTCTCTGTCCGTCTCCATGCGACGATAAGGAGTTGCGTTACACACAGCCTGATGGTTTGACCTTTTACTGAAACAGCGCGGCTCTAAATCAGCAGCCTGAAAAAGGTGCCTCGCTGGTCTCTTATCACGCCATATGGGACCCCACCTGGAGCCCTCGATGTGGACAGTCTCTCTAAGTGCCTGGGGGAGTTTAGGGTGGAGGGGTTCTCGGTTGCTGATAAAAGACGTGGAACAAGGGGCCACTATCTGGGTCTGTGTGACACAGTCATGGTTTTCTGGACGGGAAAATGGTGCCATCTGCCAACTACAACCCTCTTTATTCATCTTTGATGAACACACCAGCGAGGCAAGCTGGAGGAATCACCAAAAGTAAAATAAATGACTATTAGTGATTCAATTCTGCTTGATCACCAACACTATGCATTGTAAGATTAATATATATATAGATTTATTACCCAAAAAGTCAGGATAAAAAGAGTTTCCTTCAAATCTTGAGGTTTTAGGTAAAAGTAGATAAAACATGTTCTCAAACTTTAAAGTGTTTCACGTTTTTATTGGCAGGAAGAAACAACGTGAGAAATGTTTCATCAGTTAATCATTTTAAGTGAGTTTGAATGTGATGTAGTACATTTAGAGTATGTTTGAGTACATCACCATGCGTTCATCCTTAAACTGTTTTCTATAAATGCAGAATGTAGGATAAAACTGCAGGTTTCATTTGATTATTTGCTATTATTATTGTTATATTTTATACATTAAATAAAAAAATAGATAAATCATATAAATGTTAGATTCGGGTAAACCAACAAGTAATTAAAATAAAAAATTTTTTTTGATTATTATTACATGTATCAGGCATTCACACCAAGAAATATGCAGTGATTTACTTTTGTTTTTGCACATTTTCATAATTTAGGATGAGACGTAATAATATTGTAAACATAACAGCACTGGTAGAAAGGTAATAATAGCTTTTTGTTCAAACATATCCATAATTTTAAGATTTTTTTATTTATGTAGTTTTTTTTAGGTGTATGTTTAAATGAAATAAACATTTTTAAATGTCTATTAAAGTTGTTTAGTGCTGTTGATTATTTGAAATAAATAATATTAATGAGAGCAACTTAAACTGCAGAGAGTGTGTTTTCATGGCCTTATTTCCCTTTCCTATCCAGCTTGTTTTAGTTGTAATTACATAAAAATTAACGTATATTCACCAACAAACACTGAAAAAATAAAAAATCTCAGCACCAACATTTTTTTCCATTTGCTAAAATAATAAAACAAAATAATAAAGGTGTTTCTACGCTTCATTCACCTGCTGACTAAATGACCAGCTTAAGGACTCTGTGCATGTGATTAATCCTCAAGTTTTAAAACACACACACACACACACACACACACACACACACACACACACACACACACACACACACACACACACACACACACAGATCCTGTGACAGAAACAGAAGGATTCCACAGCGGAGTCTAATAAACTCGAGGCAGCGGTGAACCTGTTGTCGACTCCGTCTGCACTCTGTAACTTTACCTCCAGACTTGATGGGCTTTGCTTTACACTCGAGTAACTCCTGCAACAAACCGGCCACTCCTCGCATCAGTAATCGAAACCTCCTCACACGTTAGTGTGGACTTTTATTAACAGTTTTTGATCAGTTCCTTCCAAAAAAAAAAAAAAAACATTGCATCATTTTCTCTACTTTCAAATTCTTTCTTTCATTTTCTCCACATGTGAGTTCAGTTCACTCCCCGAGTCCAAGAACTTCCTCCCTTTAATTCTACCAAATCTAACAGGGACCACCTACCCCAAGGCCCAGACCACGTCTCTCCTGGAATCAGTGCCCCGGGACGGGGGGTCAGGGAGAGGGACAGCTGGCAGACCTCCCAGCAGCCTGGAGGGGCGGGTGTGTGGTTGGAGGACTGGGCTGACCCCAGTCAGATGGTGGTCTGGCTCCCAGGTAAAAAAAAAAAAACATCTGGTCCAGAAATGGAAAGGGTGGTCGTGCAGACCCTCGCACTTTCAGAAGCAACACACGCTTGACTGCATGAGCTCTCCTGTCTTCTCTAATGAACTCTCACACACACACGCACACACACACACGCACACACACACACACACACACACACGCACACACACACTGAGACACACTGCTTTATTAGTCATTAGGATGAAAAGGTTTGCCCTCAATCAGTCTCTTCTGCACGTGATGGCAACAGGCCGTTCTAGTTGCTACCAGCTGGCCCGACAGAACCAACTGGTAGGTGAGGCTCGCAGGCGAAGTGTCTGATTACTTCTTTACTGATAAATCGAGTGAATGCATGAGTGAGAAAGCAAAAAATAAAAGAATACTGCAAGCAATGATGGGAATGATGTTGAAAAACTGAATGTAGGTAAAAGCTAATGAACATTTCTGATTTTATTCTTTTAAATATGTTTTAGCCACTGAAAGCTTTTTTTTTTTTGCAATGTGTGTGGTTTTATCCTCCTCAAGATGAGATAAGGAGAGACAGAGAGTGAGACAGCTGCTGTCTGCTGACAGGACAGGGTTTATTACACACTCACAGACCTACATACACCACCGCTGGGCCTCCCCAAGAGCTCCCCGGGGACTTCAGGGAATTGAAAAAAATAAAAAAAGAGGGATGAATGGAGGGGAGAGGCTTCTTAGAGTGGAGTCTGATAACTTCAGAGTGTCAAATTGTTTGAAAGCCAACCAAATCCTGAACCCAATAACAAGAAAGTGTGGTTGCACATACCTGCGATGTCTGGCAACACAACGGACGTATCAAATGTGGCACCGGTGGGCTAATAACTAAATATTCACACACGCACGGACACGTGCACGCCAAAAGCTAACTGCACAGGGCCGAGCATGGAGTTGGTGTTTTATAAATGTTTTTCTTTGCAAGATATCAGGTTTCTACAGTTTTAAATGATTCTGTAGAACTTGACTTTTCTGTTTGTGCGGACTGCTGCACATCCCAAATGATCGTCAAGACCCAATTATTGAAGTTTAGGGAAAAAAGTGGTGAATTTGTTATTATTTTGCTATGCAAATGAAATAAATGAAAAAGCAAAAAGAACAAGTACACAGTGTGACGTCATTCACGTCTCTGTCTGTCACCGTGTAGCATCCACGATTGAGCAACCGCTCTGCTTGTCAAAGACCAGACAAACTAGTCGGTTGGTTTAATCATCTCCCCCGTCACTTTTTATTCACTGTGTGCAAAGTGTTAGAATACAGTCAAGTAAATATGTCTAGTGAAGCAAGCACACAAGGCAGATCACAAAAACCACACCTGAACTCAGACAAATTTGCTGTGCACACACAACGTTGGCCAAAACAAAGAGAAAGCTCTTAACTCAGACTTCCGTATCTGGGGATCATATAATAAACCGAGACGACGTACTCCATAACGGAAACCTGTCGCTCAAGTGCAGCAAATAAAACATTTTTCAGATTGTTCCGTTTAGCCCCAAAGCCCCTTTTGCAACCTCAATGTTAAGTAAGGGCAAGCGTTTGACTCCCAGTCGAGAGAGGCAGGACGATGACGAAGACATGGAGAACCAGAGCAGCTGTGAGCGAGAATAAAACTGGTGGAGATAAAGTCAGGAAGAACAGAACTTCCTATGAAAATATTTATCATTCCAAGAACTTTTGGCCACGGAGCGGTTTAGAATTAATTTGTGTTTTCTTAAGAGGGGGTGCCTTGCGCTACAGGATGGGGAATTCTCCACAACCCAGGACTTTCTGGGCTGCTGCTTATTCACAATTTATTAGAGCTGGTAATAAGAACCATGAAGGCTGAGGGGGAGATCGGCTCAGAGGGTCTTGGGTCAGCCTTAGAGAGGGGATCCAGGAACGGGGCCTGGTGTTATTAGGAGACGAACCACAGCGTTAAATCAAACACACCTTCGGTATGTGCGCCGCCCGCCTGCCTCCACCAGAGCCCTGGATGTTATTTGTGAGGGTTAAAATACGGGAGATTTAGTAGGATTTACAACCCATTGAATATCTGAATATGATATCTGAAATAATAACCTCTCTTTGGCTGGCCAGAGGTCTTCAAAGCTCGTAATTGACACGGGCAAGTTTTTTTTAGATTTAGTGAAATTGTAGAAAATTTTAACTTAGCAAATTTTCCTGTTTTTTTGTGCTTTTATCCAATTAATGACATAAAAAGTGAAAAACACAAGCTAATTTATTGTCATCATTCTTCAAAATAAATAAATAAATAACGACAGGAGCCCATTAATTGTTTGTTTTCCAACTGTCCAGCCGAGAGAAATGACTGAATGTGGATTAAATGGTTTGCAAAGGACAGAGAGTGACTTTCTACTCTGAAGGCATGAAGGGGGTCCTTGGAAAAGAAGAAAAAATGATGAATACCAGCTTTGAAAAAAATGCTTAGTGTGGCTCCCCCATAATTTTCTTTAATGACGGTCGCTGCGTGCAGCTGGAGGGGTGTCAGTGATTTGGCTGTAATCTTCTGTAGTTAGGCCCGAGCAGAAAGTGCTGCACTGATTCAAGCAACACCAAGAAAAACAAAGGGGCTCCATTAGAATAGAAGGCCCTTCATGCTGTCTCAACTTACATCTTTATATAAGGCAGTAGGTGACAAATGATCTCTTTGTTGATGCAAACTTTTTACTTTTATGAACAACTCTTTATTATTAACGATAAATTCACTTTTAAAATAAATGTGGAATTATATTTCATTTGACAAATTACCTTGACTATTATTCTTCTTCTTCTTCTTATTATTATTATTATTATTATGATTATGTGTCTAACTGCAATTAATTAAAAAATCAAATACATTATTGAGTTACATAATATTTCGGTCAGATATTTAATTAATCTTTTGAAAACTAAATGTGTCCTGATTTTTTTGCAAACATTAAACAAAAATCACAATATTTTAAAAACATGGCTTTTTAAAAAATGATTAAACACACGTATTTTAAAGGCTGGTGCTTTTTGGGCGTTTAAATCATATAAATGGACAATTATTTAAATAAATGTAAAAATAAGTGGCCTTATTAAAGGTAAAGATGAGTCTTTTATTAGGATCTTGATAGGAAGTGTTGACACAAGCAACCAAACAGAAATAAATTTACAAAACTGGCAGAATAAAGTTTCTTTCTTTTAAAATAAATAAAATAAACCAAACAGTCTGAAATAAATAAAGACACTTTCCACTTACCATTATCTACAGTTAGTCGAATGCAGGAAGAATCCGGTTATCACTCAGTGCCTCTCCATGCCCGGAGAGAGGAGCCTCCGCAGATTTGACCAATGGTCTCGAGGAAAATCAGCGCCGAGCTGAGCGCTCCTGAGCCGGCGAGGGGATCAAACGAGCGCCGCTGTGGGTGGAGGAGGCTTCGGGTGAGACTCTCACACTCTCACCGGTCTCACCTCTGCTCCCCGGCTGCTTCAGGAGGAGTGTTTGCTTTACCGGCGGCGGGGAAGTGATGTTAAGTAAATGAGCGAAGATTTCTGGTTCCTCCTCCTCCTGCTGTTTGTCGAAGAGGCGCGCGCGCTGCGCAGCACGCGGCCGTGTGTGCGCGCGCGTGCTCTCTTTTTCCTTTTATCCCTACCGCTATGGTCATCGAGCCTGAGCAGCAGAGGTGCCTCTCTTCTCTCTATCTCCCCTTCAAGTCTTTGTTTGGTGAAGAGCTCTTCTGCCTGGTGTTTACACAGCGATCCTCTGACTATTTACCAGGACTTTTGCTGCCGCGTGCACCAAACATGAAGCTTTTTCAGATTGTGTTAAAATAACTCCAGGCTATTGACAGCCTTATCAAGAGTTTATCTTTGATCCGTTTCATTGTGTGGGTGTATTCACACTCCTTCCTCTGGCTTCATTCCCCCACTTTACTGTAAACTGGTGGCATTTTCTAATTTTATTTGAGATATTTCCTTGTTCGCATCATTTATAAATTAATACTGTAAATTAAACAAATAAAGGTATTTGAAGAAACACTAAAATACCACACCTAAAATAAATAGTTCTGTTTTTGATCTGTTTTAAATAGGCTAACTGCTGGTAAATGATATGGCCCGCTGTATTTATATAGCGTCTTCTAGAGTCCCTGAACCCCCCAAGGCACTTTATAACATTAGCCTACAATGTTTTTGAGTCTTTTAGGGGAATAAAGTCCACTTGCATGTGGTAAAGTAGATAGTTTAACTAAATATGTTAAAAGTGGAATAGGAGATGTTTTTCTTGCCGTTCAAGCTTTCTGAAAATACCAGAGGTGTCAAAAGTATTCACATTCATTACTCAGTAGAAGCATAGATATTGGGTTTTGAAAGACTTCTGTAGTTGAAGTATCAAGTCAAGCTGTTTTACTCAAGTAAAAGTACTGGTTTCAAAACTAGGGATGCAGCGATACCACTTTTTTCCAAACCGATACGATACCGATACTTGGATCTGAGTACTCGCCGATACCGATTACCGATACTTCTACCACACACAAAAATGCAATGAATTGTAATACAGGTTTTATTTTCTTCTCTGCTTTCAACAGGAAAAGACGTTGAGTTAGATAAAAAATAAAATATATTAATAGAGATCACAAAACTAAAATATTAGGTGAAAAATAAATATTTTCTGTGAAATCATTGCACAGTTTTCTACAAACAAAATGAACTAATTGGCACTGTCTCCAGCTTTCATGAACATATTTATGAACCTATCGCAGCGTCCACATTTAAATTAAAAAAAAAACTATAGTCAGCATTAGCAGCAAAAGTGTGGACTCTGAACTAAGCTTTTTTGGGAAACATGAGCAGCAGGTTCTTTTTGATGAAAATAGTCATCTCTGCATTTTCAGGTGTGAGCCTGTTTCTGCTTTCATTCACACGGTTTGAAACAGCTCCCCCTATTTGTTAATATAGGAACATACAACAGAAATGACAAGTCACAGCGAAGCCACTTTCAGGCAACTGGTATCGGTACCTGGTATCGGTTAACTTTTTTCTGTATCGGTGCATCCCTAACATAAAGTATAAATGTAAAAGTAATGTAAGTTAAAATGTCATTAATGACAAAAGGTTGAGCAGCGCCACAGCACTCACACCTCCAATGCTATATAAAAATCTCAGTTATTATTTGGAATACACTAGGCTACCTGTTTCAGCTGCATATATGCCCATAAATAATAATGCATTTAGTGCATTGCCAATTCATTAAAGAGACATATGTGGATGCAACATATGTTGACATTTAAAATTATTATCCAACCACAATCAAAGTCACTCCATCCGGATGTTGCAACCTATCTGGATGGGTTTTTGTCTTTGTGTTGACAAACCTAAATGAAATAGGGGTAATAAAGTCCCAAGTCATCATCACACACTGGTGAAATTACATCTCCGCATTTGACCCATCCCCATGGTGGGGAGCGGTGAGCTGCAGCTGTGGCTGTGCTCGGGAACTATTTGGTGGTTTAACCCCCCAATCCAACCGCTTAATGCTGAGTGTCAAGCAGGGAGGCATTGGGTCCCATTTTTTTAAAGTCTTTGGTATGACCCGACCGGGATTTGAACCCCTGGTCTCCCAGTCCCAGGGAAGACATTCATACCACTAGCCCACTGAGCTGGTAATATGGCTGTTTTTCAAATATAAGGATTAGCAGTAGAAAGTTGGCTAAATGGTAAATGGCCTGAATTTGATAAAGTGCCTTCTGGAGTTCAACCACCCCAGGCACTCTACAACACAATCAGTCATTCACCCACCCACCCACACACACACACACACACACACACATTCACATGCTGGTGGTGATGAGCTACATGGTTTCAGCTGCCCTGGGGCACACTGACAAAAGCGAGGCTGCCATACACTGGTGCCACCAGTCCCTGCAACCATCACTAGCAGACAAGAAGGGTTTAGTGTCTTGCCCAAGAACACAATGACTGCAACAGACTGAGTGGGGTTCGAACCTATACCCTTTGGTTATGGGGCAGGCACTTAAAGGGAAATTCCACCCAAAAGTAGAATTTTGTCTATTGCTATATCCCCATAGTTAGCTAAGTAGGAAAAAACTATTTGTAACGGCCCAGTCATTCTCCTGAGCCGACAGTACTTGTTTAGCTTTAGCTTAGCATAAAACAATGTAAGTGAATGGTACCAACTAGCCTTGAGTGTAACTCCTCTGCCACTTTTTTCTCAAACATATAGAGAAAACTGAATCCAGAGAAGGGTAGATACCCACATTTTCTACTTAAGAAAGGAAACAAAGTATTTGTACTTTGTTACTTGACACTTTTGGAAAATTCAATGGTCCAACCCCCTTTCTTCAGGCTCCCCTCCAAGCCCCACCTCCAGAATACTGGAAGACGCAGTGCTTGTTCTCAAAGTTTCTGTTTTATGTTTTTGCCCTGTCGCTGGCACCTTTTCTGCCACATTTCCTCACGTACTGCAGCGTGTTACAATTTGGTATGCTAGCTAATATGGTGTAGCTTTTTGGGGGTGAAAAAAAGGAAGTTTTTAGCTTCTTGGTTTATTCAAAATCACAGCAGCACAGTTCCACCAACAATCTTAGGAAAACCCCAGTTCCAGAAACCATGATCCCAGACCTCCTCCAACTTGTTCTCCCCTGTTGGATGGCTCTCCCCACACACATACAGTCGTGTAACCATGGCAACAAACAAACGGCTCTGCCAGCCAAAAGAGGACAGGCTGTGATCACAGACAACAGGTTCTTCACCTAAATGTTTCCCAACAAGAACAGAACCAGACTCTGAACAGAACGTGTAAAACAACTCCTTAAATTACATTTTCAAACAACAAACCCAACAGAACATTTTATCCAGTGCACAAGATAGCCAGGCTCTGTGAGTGGATGTTGATGGTACATTTGACCATAAACCACCAAAATAAAAATTTCAAAGTTAAAACACGTGTTGTCCACCTGAGTGGAAACTTGCGTCTCTTTGAAAAGTACATAAAACAAAAATCAAGCTCTATATTTGTTTCCATGCCTAAGTCACTTTAAAAAATGCTGAAAAGTCTTGCAAGAAGGGGTTTAATTAAATAAAAGACATAGAAAGTGTCACCTAGTTCCTGGTTGCATTAGTGGAAAATGTAACAAATCATGGGGGGTTAACAAAACAGGCCGTCTCAGCAGCACCTGCAGAACAGGAAAGCGGTATTTGACAGTCTGTCTGAGAGTAACCGACATTTCCCTGCAAAGATCCTCTTAAATTGAGACAACACGGTGCAGGTGTTTCATCCTCAGAATGTGTGTGTGTGATCAATTTGTGAGCCATTGTCTTTGTGTGTTTTCTGTAACTTGAGGAAGACTGGGCTGGAACGGCGAGCCATGACTCAGGAGGAAACAGGTTCCTCTGAGCAGGGACAACAGGATGCGCTCGCTGACTTCGTCCCCGAAGTCGCAGACATGGATATGCGAGGCCACCTGAGGTGAAGGATTCATGCTACTTTACATCTGAGCTGATGTTCACATCCTGGACCTTTTCGGAAACAAAGAAAGAACCTACGAAATGCAAAATAGCAAGTTTTTCTGGGTTTCCTGGATTTTTGTTTTGGATTATGATGACCAAAAAAAAATGTGAGAACCAACTTTTGGTTTCACACCTTGTTTCTTCATAAACAAATTATTCAAAGCATAGAAACATCATTAAATCACTATTTAAAATACAATTAAAAGAAATCTAAATTGTGGTTTAAAAATATATCCGTCATCCTCACTTACCAAGAACTGCTTCTTTAATTTGCTTATTTTACAAACAGTCCTTTCATGAATCCCTCTAAGCATGAGCCTGAACCTGTTGCATTTTACTTATTTAACCTTTATTTAACCAAATGAGTCGATTGAGAACCAATTCTCATTTACGACGACGATCTGGTCAAGAGGCAGCAGCAACAGAAATACAAGCTTTGCACCAAAGAACAACAGACAGATAAGATAAAAACAAACAAGATAAAAACAATTAGACATAAAATAAAAACTGTTATCATATGTGCAAGCAATCAAAACAGACTTAAAACAGTCTTTAAGCACTCAGAAGCAGGCACATTGAATTGTTGAAGGTAGATAACGGAACGTAGGTAGTGAGCTTTAGTCGTTGGAAGCAGCAAACTGAAATGAAGAGCAGCCAAAGGAGGTGGAGCTTTAGGAATAGCCATAGAAATTAAATTACTGGAACATAAATCGCGCTGGTTGTTGGAAGTGACGAGTAATGAGCGAAGATATGATGGGGTTCTACCAATGATTGTTTTGTATATAAATTGATACCAATGTAACAACCTGCAGGAATGGAGTGATAGCCAGTTAACGAGTTAAGAGGGGGCCAGTTAACGAGTGAGTACAGATTACAATGATGAGTAGTGAAAGGAGCACCAGTGATGAAATTGCTGAGTGATAAATGACATCAAGTTTATGAAGAAGTTTTTTGAAAGCAGTCCTATAAATGATGCATTTGGCACAAGGACGTTAGAAGGAAGAAAATTTACAGCCTGCACTCAATATATTGCACAGTTTTTTTCAACAGCTATACTCAGGCAACTAAAGATGGAGAAACTCGTATTTAAATTGTTTATTATATTCTAATGAATGGTGTTTAATCAGAATGCTGAGTGCTAATAGGAGACGCAGGGGCACAGGTGTTACCAAGAGCTTGATATACTTACACACAGTTAAAAGGCTCTCTCTATATTTTTGACTCAAGTTAACTTGTTTTATTAAAGTAGTTTTCAAGAAAATAGACCATATGTAATTAAACATAAAACCTGGGCTCAATTTCCAACTTCAATTATGTAAATAATCAATGTTTAAATAAATATAGCATTTTTTTTCCCATTTAAGTTAAATTTATGCATTGGTGAAATGTAGGGACTAAAGTACGGCTGTTGACCTGCTGGTTACAGCCAGAATTTCTACAACATGGCCCTGTTTTTTGGCATGGATACAAACAAACAAAATCAAGACAGTAGTTCCAGCAGTCGAGACATGACGAGCAAACTTTGGCTTTAAGTAGTGGAGCAGACATGCTCATTCGTCAATAAAGGAATGTGTGATGGAGAAATGAAAGCTTCCATTGTCCCGGTCTTCCTCCACTGACCTTAGCTGTCTGTCTGACAATCTGCTGACACAGTTACTGTCATTGTGTGTCGTTATTATTCCTAAACAAACTGTCTGACTTAGCAAAACTGTGCCAGCAGAAACTGTTCACTGATAAAAAGAATCTGTTTCGACCTGTAATCCTGATGATACAGACGTGTGGAGCCTTGGAATTAGGTTTTAGCAAATATTAAGAGTTTTGTAAAAGCAGAAATGTAATAAATAGGTCATAGAAAAGTAAATTATTGATTATGTAACAATTCTCATGGTTTATATCATAAAAAAGGACGAATTATATCTTGTAGAGCCATCATATCAACGCTAAAATGATCCCTTATGATGAGATTTTTCAACAATACAACTCCTTCCCTACATAATATGATCTTTATGAGACAACTGATGTCTAATTCTGCATGTAAAACATGGATAAGTCATTTATTCCTGATTGAAAAACTAATATCTGCTTTTTCAAAAGGAAAAATCTGCCATAAAAACAATTAAAAAAACATAATGTTTGTTAAGATGTTTTTGCTTTTCTGCCACCAATAAAAGCTGCAGCGCTGTTTAACAAGATTATGCTTCTGCATCACGGTGGTAAAAGCAAAGTTTGACAAGTTTGTCCACAACCCCAACAGCTCTTCAGTTTTCCTTCCTTCTGGTAACCATGAATGCCACTGCATATGACTCACATCACTGTTGTATTCCTCAAAGCATCCAGTGGCCCCTGATGTCCTGTGTGCAAGCATCTGGATTCCTTCTGTTTTCCATTTATTCATTTAACTTTTTCCTTTGGAGACCAAACTGTACTTTGAGAATGATTCCTTGGGTTGCTCGCTAACTTTGGGCTTTCTGGTTGAGGTTTATTCTCTAATCAGCCCAGTAGGTTAAAGAAGTTTTTATTGTGTGTCTGATATTATGAATGCATCCCTTTATAGTCAGCTATATCACAAGCCTATTTTTCTAGAGAGGACAGTAAACAAACTTTTCTCCAACTCCAACAACGCATTCAGCATCTTTATAGAAAATACTGCCCTTTATAAACAAGGGAAAGGCATTTTTGAAAGAGTATTGTTCCGAAGCTTTTGCCGTGAACAGCGTCGTGATGAAAAACGATGAACGTCAGGGTGATTTGCAGGTCAGTGGCCGTCCAGTGTGACCGGCCCATGACAGCTTATTGAGCACCTTCATGACCAAATCCAGCCTCCAACAGTCTTCAGGCAAAGACATCTGCAATCGACCAATGAAAATACACCCAGGGTGGTGACGCAAAAAACTAGCGAGGAGAGTTGAATTCAAGAGTAGCAATCATAGACATGAATACGTAGACACCCCATTGGGCGCTGGAGAGCGTAACAGCGTTGCCGCCATTTTGGATGGGTCTCCTCACTCTGCAAAGTCAATGCAGAGTGAGCAACCATGCCCGTTTTTGTGCAGCCTGCGGTTGCAACAACCTGCGTACAATTTAAAACAGATCACGTGAGATTACTATTGACTTTTCTAGCTTACCTGATGGGATTTTATATTTTAATTAATTTTAACTTATTTTGTTTAATTATGTTTATATTTTAATTATCATGCCATACCATGTATCTGATTTTGTGAAAAAGCTTGATAAAATAATTTTTTTAGCTGGGTAAGCACCTTCCTCAGTAGAAATGAATGCACTGGGGACGAATGGAGACCCAACTAAGATGGCGGCCGGCCACTACGGCAGCTCCTATAGCCTGCGCCAATCCACGAGTCTGTGGTAGCAATATCAACATGCAGTATATGTAGAGCACTCCTTTTTGGAGTTTGATTCGGAGCCTAATGACAGAAGTGTGAACATTAGTTTTTTTTTCTTTTCATCGTTGCCATGTTGGGTATCTGTCGGCTTCTCGATGACGTATGCTCGTGACCTTGGCGTGCCCTTCTAGGGCGAGGCGTGCAGTTTCACTTGCCACCTCTCTTGAGCTTGCCCAGTGTGACATGAAGCAGTCTTTTGCAACAGCTAAAACATGAACAGCGTGTACCAGGTTTAAGAGACCTTTGGGTATTATGGCAACATAGAAAATGCATCTATCATGGGAGCAATCTTTATGGAAAGAGAAATAAAAAACAGAGAAATGGGAACAATTCTGCATAAATATTCACCATAGCCAGTGCTCACTTGCACCCCTTCCCACCCCCGCAGCACTTTCTCCCGAGTACCCCCCATGACTCAGGAATGTGGGAATGATTGCCTTAATTTTATACAGCACACAGCTTCCTTTGGTTCAATTTTCACCAACACCATAAAAACTAAGCAGTTGTAAGGTCAGCAAGAACCCATCTGGTTTTGCCATCGCCGAGGCTTTAATGACCAGGTAATAAAAGTTCAATTTGACAGAAATTACAACAGATGTTTCGAGCTGCAGACTTCACTCGTAGTCGGTTCCACAGCAGGAGGAAACCTCAGCTCCCAGAAGCTGCCCACTCGTCTGATGTGCTGTGTAAAAAGTTCATATCCAAGGCCTTATGGTGTATTTATTCTGTTTGTCTAAAAATTAACTCGATTCAAATAATTAATCTAACTAATTAGAGGCTTTGTAATCAATTAATCTTGATTAATCGCATTTTAATCGTTCAAGAAAATTTGTGCGCAAGCAACATTTTTTTTAATCAAAAATAATCTTAGTGAGGAACAGATGACTTACCCACACTTTAATCAGCATACTTCTGTAACAATAAGGTCTATTTCATTGTGGGGCTTGTTGGGATGTGTAAATATTAGTATATGCATTGTATTATTGATGAAGTGAAAACGGACTAGCCTGGCCTGCCAGAATCGCCCTCTGTCTATTCTATACAGAGAAGTAGTCTGGTAACGCTCCCATTGAAATAACCCCACCCCCTGAGAGTTCTCACCGAGCCAATCAGCGCTGAGCAGCGTACGTCACACACAGCGACGCTCAGTTTCTCATAAACAAGAAAGATGGCGTCTGAAGCGGAGCTCGCTGCGGCTCTTTCCTCTGTTCTAAATGAGTTGGACGTGTCTTTAAAACCACAACAAGAATTAGCGCTAAAAGCCTTTCTTCTAACGAAAGATGTTTGCGCTGTGCTACTCACAGACATATATACATAGACACCTCGTGGACTGGCGCTGCCGTAGTGGCCGGCTGCCATCTTAGATGGGTCTCCATTCGCCCCCAGTGCATTCATTTCTACTGAAGAAGGTGCTTACCCAGCTAAAAAACACATATTGTGGTGTCACCTTTACTTGCGCTAATGGAGAAACAAGTAAAAAATGCCAGAAATCTGGGGTTAACTGCAGTGCAGCTCGGCGTGAATAGTGAGAGGGAAATTGTTAGCAGTGCTACTTTGACACCATCTTTGACTACAGCAAAAAAACTACAGCGTAGCGAGGTAAGTCGTCATTTCCGCCTTTTTTCGGATTGATTATTTTTGAGCTGGCTAATCCCGCCCCTCACGGTGCTCGCTGCCTCTGAGTCTCCAGACTCTTCCGCTGTGTAGAATAGACAGAGGGAGAGTCTGGCAGGCCAGGCTATAAATGGACATGGAACATTGCAAATGTTGTTTACTGAACACTAGGTGGCAGCAGAGCACTGCTAATATATAAAGAGGTGTAGCGTAGAGTTCAGGGGAAGTTCTGCTGAGGGTTACAAGATGGATGCTGTGTGTGTGCTTGTCCATCCTGTTTTAATAAAGTTTATATGGATAAAGTTACTGCCTGCTTTCTACCAACTAGAAAACATGACGGTAAAAATTTAGATTTTTTCTTCCTTTTTTTTCTTCATGAAGAGCGATTTGTCATGATTCATTTAATTGTAGTTTTAGATTTAGATTTTAGATTTGTTTTGAGCACGTAAAAAAAGTTCATATAGTCTTGTAGCCCAGACTCTGGAGTATTGTTAGATGTGCAACGTGATATTTATAGGGCATACATTGTGATGCTAAACTTTATCGGCTCCCAAATAGGGGACGTGTTATTTTTTCTAATTACTTAAATAATCGTAATTAACGCGTTAAATTCCAACCCCTAATAAAAATATTAATCTGACCTTTCTGCATTGGTATTTCACAAACTCAGATTAAAATCAATCTTGAGCCAAAAAAGAAACAAAAGGCCTCTTTCTTAAACTGCAGGTTATTTAATTAAATCTTCACAATTTAAGTATTGAAACATATTTTGTTTGAAATTTTTTCCCCTGTTTTTTAACATATTAAATATCACAGAGAGGATGAGAAGGTCTGTTTCACAGCTCGACAAAGCACGTCACCATCCCAGTTCCTGTCATTCAATCTGGAGGTCTTCAGCATGTTTTGTGTTTATTTAACCAGTAGGTATAAATCTCTCCGTTTTGCCAGCCTCCAGGTTCACTGCTGAAGCGTGGGAAACTCAGGTCAGATGTAGCCTTTCTCAACAACATCAGGAACAGTAGTACGCAGCATAAAACACCAGAGGAACGTCTCGATGGATGTTTCAAATTGAACATCCTCAGGGCAGGTATTCAATTGACTCTTCTGTATGTTTTTCCCATGAGTACAAGCATAATTGCTGCTGTGTCATCTTGTGAGAAAACTGCTTACAGTTTTGCTTTATGCATCACGGGGTGAAAAAGTCAAATCTGGATCAACGAGGTGTCGCGTTCATCAGCAGCAGCCATCAATAGCAGGAAATCCTTTAATGCAAAATGTGCAACCGCCATTAAAGCTACAAGTTCGTTTGAGTTTTTCAGCTTTTCCTGAAGCGCGCCTCACGTTGAAACGACAGCTCAAGCGACTGACACTTGCTCTCCCTCCTCCTGATTCATAAATCCCCCGTGAACACAAATAAAGCGAAAACCTCAAGCGGTCGCTCGTATGATGGATGATCTCCGGAGAGAATTCCACAGCTCTTTTTGCTTTTCTAAACCCTCCACTCACGACTGGAGCAGACACACAAAAACACACTTTTGAGTCTTGCATTTCCTGCAGACAAGCTCAGAGGTGGGATAGGTTCAGAGTAACAAGTTCCCACAGAGAAAACGTCAGACCTGAGAACCAGGCTTCAAAATGCATTGGGGAATTTTTGGTACCTAAATCTGTGTGAATCTCTTTGTCTGAGAAAAACAAGTCATGCTGAGAGTATTGCGTTACTGTTTGGATCATGTGAGTGTACAGGAACAGTTTGAAATGTTTCCACCTCAAAAACAAAGCCTATTGTTTAATTGAGGATTTTTTCCCATGCTGATTTATGTTTTTTGGGTGTTGACAGATATTTGACAGAACAGTGAGCGATGATGCCGCTCCTCTGAAGGCCCTTCCTCTGGGTAATGGGTTTTGTGAGGACCACAGAAAAAGCCTTGAGTCAATTACTCTTTAAATATAATAAAAGACCAATCACGACGCTTCTTTGGTGGAGACATTTATTATGTTGAAGGACCAGAAGTTTTCTGCTGTATAAAATAAATCTAAAATGTGTGTAAATGTTCCTTTATTATTGTTCTTAGAATGAAGACAGCGTTTTCTGAGAAGCATCGTGTCTTTACTTTGAGATTTTATTTGTGATCTACAGGTGAAATGTTTTCAGATTATTTCTTCATCCATCCATCCATCCATCCATCCATCCATCCATCCATCCATCCATCCATCCATCCATCCATCCATCCATCCATCCATCCATCCATCCATCCATCCATCCATCCATCTTCCTCCACTTATCCAGGGTCAGGTTGCGGGGGCAGCAGCCTATAGAGAGAGGCCCAGACTTCCCCCTCTCCATCCATTTGGGCCAGCTCTTTGGGAGCTCCTTCTCCCAAGGCAAACATAATCCCTCCAGCGTGTCCTGGGTCTTCCTTTGGGTCTCCTCCTGATTGGACGTGCCCAGAAAACCTCACCAGGGAGGCGTCCAGGAGGCAGCCTAACCAGATGCCCGAGCCACCTCAACTGGCTCCTCTCAATGTGGAGGAGCAGCAGATCTACTCCGAGCCCCTCCCGGATGACCGAGCTTCTCACCCTATCTCTAAGGGAGAACCCAGACACCCTGCGGAGAAAACTCATTTTGGCTGCTTGTATCAATGATCTCATTCTTTTGGTCACTACCCAAAGCTCGTGACCATAGGTGAGGGTAGGAACGTAGATCGACAGGTAAATCGAGAGCTTTGCCTTTTGGCTCAGCTCTCTCTTCACCATGACAGACCGGTACAATGCCAACATCACTGCAGACGCAGCACCAATCCACCTATCTATCTCGCGCTCCGTCTTTCCTTTATTCTTGACCAAGACCCCAAGATACTTGGATTCTTCCACTTCTTCATCCCTGACCTGGAGAAGGCATTCTACCCTTAGAGGAGCTGATCTTCATCTCAGCTGCAAACCGCTCCAACGAAAGCTGGAGATCACGTTCTGATGAAGCCAACAGGACCACATCATCTGCAAAAAGTAGAGACCTGATCCTTAGGATCCCTTTTCCCTAGGCTGCACCTAGAACTCCTGTCCATAAAAGTTACTTCATTTTATTTTTAAATCTCCTTCCTTATTTTTCCCACTCTACACAAAATTCTCCACACACTCAAAAAGAAGCCACTTTTGGAAATGTTTCACTGACGTAATAAAGGAGAAAAACAGAAAATTCCGGTTTACAAAAAGGCTTATTGTGAAGTAAATGGATAAATACTGACACGTTTTTCACAAAGGCTTTAAATCCTGACTGACGTGCATCATGTTCTGCATCTTTTTTCAAATTCTAGACACCAGAATCATCATTTGAATGAGCAGGTCAAGTTAAAGCATGAGTCAGCATCGGAAAGAGTTTTCCCTGCATCAACTAACATGTTCTTAAATATTAAAACACCAAAAGGGGCTCCAAACTATTAACTCGGAAACGTCTCTCAAGCTTTACGTGTTTCCAGAATTGCAAACCACCTTTTGGTGCTAATATTTAAAACTGGTTTCAGTGCAATTTCAAAAAGATTCCAAAAACTTGCAGCAAATAAGTAATAAAGAACATGCATTTTAAGTCAATCTGTACAATTTTATTAAAAGCTGCTTTAAAAATGAAGAAATTTAGTCTGCACCACTTTTCCTCTGACTTGAACAGAGTCCCCATTAGCACGTCCACGCCTGTCTCTGGCTGCTGAAGGTGCAGGTCAGAACCAAAGAGCTGTGAGAGGATGTGTGCAGGCACGGATCTGGATCAAACAATATGTCTGCAAGAGCAAACAGGAAACAAACTGATGAGATTCAGAAGTTATTCTTGGAGATAAAGGAGCTTTTTCAAGTATTCCTCCATAAAGCAGCAGAGTCAACTGCTGCTGATCTTTTAGAAAATGATTCCACAACTCTTTGTTTGACTCTGAATGGAGACGTGTTTAGTTTGAGCTCGATCCACACGTCGAGGAGTCTGATGGAGTGACTGACAACATTACTGAGAGAAACAAGACTAGTGGTTAACCTCAAATATGATGCTCATTGTTTGGAATCAGGATTATTAAGTTCTCATTTTCCACTAGATTAGGCAACAAGAATCTTCTTTTCAGCTTTGCTGATCAAAAAACAACTGAATACCGTTTTAAATCTTGTTAGCTTATGATGCTCCAGGATGAATAGAAGCTGCAGGCTCGTACTACAGAAGCGAAAGTATCACCCAGTAAATAATGAGCTGCCAGTTCAAACCCCGGTTCTTTTAGTGTCAGTTGATGTGCCCTTGGGCAAGACACTTCACCATCCTTGCCTGCTGGTGGTGGTCAACGGGACCGGTGGTGCCTCCACAGCAGCTGTGGCTACATTGTCCTTCATCACCATCAGTGTGTGAATGATGCTTGCAAATGAAAATAAAAAACTGACAGTTGATCTCATTTTGGCTCTTTTTTTTTTGGTTTCTCAAACCGTAGGCTGTTTTTTGGGTGTGGGACCAGAACCAGGAAGCAAAGGAGGCGTTTGCCACTTTTCGTTTTACCATCATGCAACTTTAAACCCCCAATTTCTAAGAAAGTGACGCACTGTTTTCTCTGCTTGGTGAATTTCACTTTTTTCAAATTTCAGGTTTTGTTTTGGTAACCGCTACTAAGTCAATAGGAGATGTGAAGGTGAGGCATGACGGAAAGAGACGACTTCTTTATCTTAGATCATCTTACCCACCGCATTGGTAATGCAATCAAATTTGATCTGCTTGCAAAAGCTTGTGTTAAAACAGTGCAAACTTACTCTGCTGTGGTGCCAACCGTAAAGAAAGAATCAACCGGTAAACTTCCTTGTTCCACCTGCAGCAAGTCAGCAAACTCATCTGAGTTTTACCAACTTCACAATTATTTCTGCGTTCAACAGAAAGACTAATATATCGTGCATATTTGTGACCTTTGAGGCAACGCTGCTTCCCATGATGTGCTGGATATCCATGACTAGAAGGCTCCAGGAAGTGACCTGTATATGCATGTCTGTGTTACTGCTGCATTCTTTTAAAGACAAGTAAAAGTTTTATTCACCGTTGGCAAAAGGACAAGAAGTTTCTGAGTTTAAACAATAACACCATCAGAGAGAAGAATGAGGAAATTTACCACTGGGCTGTAAAACTAGCATGAAGTGGATAAAAATAGTTCAGTTGTTTTAAATAAAATCCATTTTTCCACGTCTCATTTGTTTTAGGAGGCGTCTAAAGGAAGCAATGCAAAACAAAACAGTAAAAAGAGCAAGAAAGGAAAACGTGTCATGGAGGAACTCGCTCTGTTTGTTTTGGAACTTTTCAAATGTTTCTAATTTTAGCTGAAAGTTGGACATATTTCATTTCTTTATCAAATTAAAAAGTCACATTTGATTTGTTTTGTCAAAAATTTAAAACCACAAACAATTATTTACCTGAAGTACTGTAAAATTTAAGCTTTTAGGCCCTAATTTGACTACTTGAGTTGTTTAAAGAGTTTATATAATAGAAAAAAAAAATTTTTTTTTCATGTTTTATTAGCAACGCTGTATTTAAATTGATTAAAGGTGTAGTTCACTGAAAAAACCTTTTTTAATGACTATTTCTGATTATAATCGGTCACTGTGAGTTTTTCATGCAGGCTGAATATGAAAATAGTCTCCTACACCTATCTCCTGCATTAGCTTCTGATAGAAAATAGACAGTGAAACGCTAGGATTAGAAAAGCCTGACAGATCTACGTCACACTGTCACTTAACATTCATGGACTCACCCATCTTGACTCACGACGGGGAAGGCTGTTGTTGGTTTAGGAAACAGCAGAGAACGTCTCTGCTAGTAGAAGCTAACTGTTAGCATTAGCAAAACCACCACACAGAAAAGCTCCTTCAGGCTTGTGAGATAAAACATTCATGTTGCAAATCAGTGGTAGAGTCGCGTTGCTGTTATCCAATCAGAGGCAAGATGTCCAAATATCACAAATTAAGACTCCAAATCCTGCCGTCTGCTGCCACTCTGTGCAGCAGCAGACTTTTCGGTGCTGATCCAAGAAATATGGGCTTTTTTAGCCCTGAGTACGGCTTGCAAGGCATTCATTCCTACCAGCGACCACTGCAAATGTATCGATTAAACGAGTGAACCACACCTTTAATGTTTCAAATCTCAAAGGCACAAATTACATGAAGAACAGAAATGCAACAAAATGTAGAGTAACAATAGTTGCAAATTCATCTCATTTTAAACATTGTTGCAAGACAAAACAAGACTAAACACCGTTCTGTCGTATAATTTATTCGTCATCTCCAGCCAAATAAACTTTAATTACACAAGAAATAAGGGCGCTAGCTGGCAGTTGCTAGCTGGTTTTTTGTATACAGTTTTGCATCATGCATGAGTTTATACCTGTAACTCCGGTTTTCTCCCATGCA
Organism: Aphyosemion australe; assembly: GCA_006937985.1. Classification (NCBI taxonomy): domain Eukaryota; kingdom Metazoa; phylum Chordata; class Actinopteri; order Cyprinodontiformes; family Nothobranchiidae; genus Aphyosemion; species Aphyosemion australe. The sequence continues at coordinate 1,435,115 of SSNS01000059.1, read as the reverse complement.
TGTTTGATAAACTGGCAAATGCATGTTTGTCAATGGTCGTCTGTGTCATTAGTTTCTGTGCCGTCGTGTGATGGGTCAGCGAAACTGTCCAGGGCTGTTGGAGACAGCCTCCCTGATTAGGAACAAGCAGGTAAAGGGAATAAATGAATGAACACAAGTGATCCAAAGTGTGCACACACCATATTTGTGAAATACATAAAATCTAAAGTTTACTAGAAATGATGCAAACTTCATTCTAAAGCAACATATAGATGTCTTTTAGTCCATTTGTCCTCATAGGAGACACCTTTGATGCACAAATGTGTTGCATTTGCCCTCGCATTAGGATACATTTCATATTCAGGGAAACTAGACTCTGTAGGTGTTTAGATTTCAGTCTCATAGTTGCATCTATCATTTACCAAACGTCACCTTTTCACCTTTTCCGAATGAAGAAATCAAGCTCATAAAACATGGAAGTTACGTGGGAAGATGAGACACTTGTTGGACTCCCAGAGTTACCTGCCCCAGGTGATGAGGACTGAAACTCCCTCAGGCTTGTTTTGTCTTTTTTTTCTCATTGTAGAAAAGAGGTAGAAGGGAGGGGTGAGAGAGGGAGGCCACCGTTGACCTTTCAGATTATCAGTTCACTGCCTTGGGTGAATGAGTGGGAGAGAAGGAAGGAGTAAAGGAGAAGAGAGGTGGAGACAGGTTGGGGTGAAGGTAAAGAAGCTGTGTGTTCATTTCCTTTCTGCTCTGCTTCAGGCAGTGGATTTTCACCAAAGCCTCACCTTGTTGCACATTGTCTTGTCAGTGCAAAGTGTGTGAAAACTCCACCCACAACAGGCTGAAGGCACAGGGAGAGAAAGCACAGCTAACACTGAGACGCTCCACACAAAGTCCTGAATAGCCACCAGTGAATGAGTTAAGACCTCATGAAAACTAACGATCAATGCAAAGTATCACTTTACATCAGAGCGTGCTAACATAACATTACTCATGTAGTGAGATTGTTTTTATAGTTTATTGTAGTTTTGTGTTATTTACAAAATCAAACAACACAATAAAAGTCTTCCAAGACAAAAAAGAGAAAAAAAGTTCACACAATAAATTTAAAAAAGTACATTTATACCTTTTATTTCTCCTTACAGGAATACATTTTTATGTGCTTTCTTTTAAAAAACAGAAATTATCTGATGTACTCAATATTTTTGCATTTCCACGTCAACAATTTGCTAGAAGAGGTGGGATGCTCAGTTTGAGAGCTCATACACTCTAAAAATGAAATGTTGAATTTACTTTTTTTAAAGCTGCTATAGCAAATCTATGACAAACTAGGTTTTGAATGCAAAAACGTTCTAGGAACACTCACCCCTCCGTTCGGGTATCTTCCCTGAGACGCTTCTGCTGGAACCGGAAACTCGCATTCCCAGAGGAAACAAGAGAGCACTAAACACCAGGCATCGTTTTCTAGGTCCAAACGTCTTTTGTTGTCCGTGACTTCAAATGGTGTTTTTCTTTTTGGGACTCTGGTAGTTTGTCCTAAAGTTGAAGTGGTAGCAGCCGGCTGTTTCTCCTTCTCTGGTGTTATTGAGCGGAGAACCTCTCACACCAGTGGTGTTCCCTTGATAAATATGCAAGTGCACAATGAATGGAGTACCCAAATAAATGCGGAAGTGCGGCGGTTTGGCGAGACCAACAACCGGATGGTCCAATGGTTGCTTTTGGTCCGAAAAGTGTTACTGGCAGAGGGTTTTAGACAAATGCGAGAGATCCACTTCATTCATTTTTTTTCTTTTTTTAAATCTCCACAATATATTTATTGCTATAAACTGTTAGAACATTAAGAAGAATGAAAAAAAAAAATTTAAGCTAATTTGTTTTCTAAATTTGCTATAGCAGCTTTAACATGTAAGGTTTTAAAAAAACAAAACAAAATGAAAACTAAAACCACATTTGTCACAGCGATGCCTCAAGTTTAGCAAGGAAGCTGGTTAGTGACCAAGGTCCAGTTTCATAAAGTAACTTTTTAAAGTAACTTTTAATGTGCAATTAAAAACAAAATGAAACAATGGTTATTGCATATAGCTGACAATAAAATACAGTAAAAGAAAAACAAGATTAGAATAATAACAATTCTTACCTCTGAAACCAAATAATTTGTTAATATGTTCAAAATGAAGCAGAAAGAAGCCTAAACGTATTTAATCCCACCTCTTTTCTAACAATTTTCTCCATTTAGCTTAACAACAAAATCATTTTTACAACGCTGTGTCATTGTTATACAGCTTGTAAGTAAGTAAGTAAATTTTATTTGTATAGCACTTATCACAGAAAAAGAATCACAAAGTGCTTCACAAAGATCAACAAAACAAAAGATAAAGTCATCATAAAATGATCTTAAAACATCATAAAATCATTAAAAATCAGAAAACAGAAAGTCATAAAATTATAAAAATGATAAAACAAATTAAAGATGATTATAAATACAAGTTAAAACATGAATAAAACATAAAAGATTTAAGTAAAAGCAGTTTTAAACAAAAGGGTCTTCAGCTGCTTTCTAAAGGTGTCCAGACTGTCAGTAACACGTAAGGATAAAGGAAGTTCATTCCAAAGTCGGGGTGCAACAGCCTGGAAAGAGCGATCGCCTCCACTTTTATATCTGGTCTTTGGAACTTCTAGAAGGTTCTGGTTGGTGGACCTGAGGGCTCGGGTTGGAGCATAAGGCTTTAACAGTTCAGTAATATAAGGAGGAGCTTGGCCATGTAGAGCCCTGAAAGTTCTAGTCAGGATCCTAAATTGAATTCTAAAGTTAATGGGTAACCAGTGCAGAGACATCAGAATAGGAGTGATGTGAGCTCTTCTGTTTGCTCCAGTTAGGAGCCTCGCTGCAGAGTTCTGGACCAACTGAAGGCGGTCAAGGGCTTTTTTGTTAAAACATGTGAAAAGTGTGTTACAGTAATCTAGATGGGAGGAGATAAAGGCATGGATAACCATTTCAAGTTCATGTTTTGACAACAACCGTCGCAGTTTGGAGATATTTCTCAAGTGATAAAAACAGTTTCTGACCAGTGTTTTTGAGTGGCCTTCAAGAGACACTGATTGGTCAAAGACACCCAAAGTTCTCATGTTTGACTTGACGGCAGAAGCTAAGTGACCAAGTTTTTAATCAGTGACATTAGTCTGTGAGAAAAATCAAAATTGAAGTACCTCTTCTTTACGTCTCAGCCATCAAGAACCAAACTTAACCATGTCAATTGGTTCTACTAGTTGCTTAAATGTAAAGAGTAATATACGTTTACTTTTAACATAACAACGTATAAGAAATATTACTCTTTACATTTAAGGAACTAGGTTTAGTGGAACCAGTTGACTTAACTTCGTTGAGTAAATTCAACATTTCATTTTTTAGAGTGTAAATGTTTGGTTGAGAAAATATCAAATGTATTCAGATTTGTCTCATAAAACTTAAAAGCTCACCCAACGCTGAAACAAAAATGCATGAAAAAACAACAAAAGCCCACTAACAATCAAATGTACACCCCCCCCCCCAACGTAAAACAACATCTAGAAGCTTCTCAACGTATTTAAACGTTACATCGCAGCACATGATGCACACAGATGTTATCTGTTGAGCCTCCGATGAATGACTTCATTAAACAATTTAACTCCTTAATCATTTAGTCTAATAAACAATTCCTGCAGCAAAAACTAAATATGTAGTTGTGATTTCTTTGTTCTGGTAAAATAAATGTATTGTGTATGGATCTAAATATGAGAATGTAGCAAATGTATGGTTTAGACTAAACGTTGGCTCAGGGCACTTTGTCATCATGTCAGTTCAAAGCTCCAGTCCCTTGCATCATTTTGGCAAAAAGAAAAACACATGAAAGCTAAAACCACATTTGTCACAGTGATGCCTCAAGTTTAGCAAGGAATCTGGTTAGTGACCAAGATCCAGTTTCCTAAAGTAACTTTTTCAAATCTATTTTTATTGTTGACAAGACCTAGATGTGTTGGATAAGAGTGCAAACACCTGGATTAACATGATAGTTGCTAACTCTTGACTTGTTCCACTTTTCTTGCGTACGCTCTGTTGTTTTTTAAATAAATAAATAAAAGAAAGCATTAGAAAGCCGCTCTTATTGGATCCATCTAAGTCCCGGGTTCTGTGATGTGCTTCCACTGAGCGTTGAGGCCGATGTGTTTATGGTCATGTCTGCGAGCAGCCGACAGGCACTGGAACACCACATACAACCAGCCATAATTAGAACAAGACTGTTTGACTTACTGCATTACCCTGTTATTACTCAAGCTGAAGGACGCGAGGCTCAGCTTTAATAAGTCTGAGGGAAATTTCTAGCAATCAGAATCAGATGAGCTTTTGCGTTCAAGGCTGCTAAAGCTTCGGTGCTGCCGCTGATGGATGACTGACACTAAGAGACGTTCAGATAGATCCCGTTTTCTCAAACTTTGGAATTCTCCGTGTTAACAAAGTGAAAGATCCCAGATTGAGTTCACAAATTATTAATGATCCCAAGGGTCCGTCTCCAATATTCCAACGGTTTATCAATAATTCATACAAGTGATCTAGAATGGGCTCGTTGGTCGATTTAATTATCCTGGCTGTTAAAAGCCACTGGTCTTTCTGTCACCTTATTGATGAACCTCCAGGGTGCAAAGTGAACCAGCTGTCCTGAGACATACCATGGCTTACCTAACCCTAACCCTCACCATCACTACAGGCTTTACCCAGTCTAAACTTACCACCATCAAACTGTGGAGATGGAAATGGAAAGTAAGAAAGTAAAAGTTAATTGCAGAATAATCCATTTCCTAATCCGGAGGCTTTAATATGGAGTCAGTCCAACTCTTCTGGGAAGGCTCTCCACAAGTTTTAGGAGTGTGTTTACGGGAAATTTTGACCATTCTTCCAGAAGAGCATTTGTGAGGTCAAACCAGAAGGCTTGGCCTGATCCGTCCCCATTTTCTTTTATTGGGTTGAGATCAGAACTCTGGGCAGGCCAGTTACGTTCATTCACACTAAAGTTTATTATAAACTCACTAAGTGTGTCAATACTTGTGAGAATATGGTGTATAATACTCAACAGGTAGATTGAATTAAACATTTATCGTTATCAACATTGAGATAAGATCCAATCAATTTTTCTGTCTTCATTACCAAACACCCCTTTTGGGGTCAAAGTTACAGATTTTAACAGATGAGTGTAAATGTGAGTACAGTAGAGGAGCTGAACATAAATCTGATTTGCTGAGTCAAGTGATGAAAGTTTTTGGAGAACATGTGCTTGTTTCAGGTTGGAGGGTTCTGATAGTGGGACTTTTGGAATTTAACTGATGGCTGTCGGCGTGTGTGCTTGTTTAAATGTGTGAATTACGTCAGAGCTCTTTTTTCTTTTCTTTTTTATGACGGCGGAGCTTCGATGGAACAAAACAACAAAGATGGCGTCGGCTCAGGAACGGTGCTTGTTTGAAACAACTTTGGACGATTTAGATTTGGGCTTTTCTTTAGCCTCTTTTATACCGCAACGCCGAGGCGGCATCTGGGAGCCTAGGGTCGTTTATAAGAGCTCAGGCCGCGGCGGTAATGTGGTGCAATCATATCCTTTTTATAAAAGATTACACGATGGCGGCATAAATGTGGTATGGGGGCGGTCTCTGGGCTGTCACAGACTTCCGTGTATCTTAGACATAACTTGCTTTGTTTTGCAAGAAGCTGCGCTCGTTAAATTTTTTTCACAAGCAGCTCCTACGGGTGTCTGTCCTCCACAGTCCCTGTGAACTGTCAGATGATCTGAGCTCCAGCTCTAATGGAGAGAAGCTCCCGGCGCGCTGCATCGCTCCAGTTTATCATCTCAGCTGATTCTGTTTACAAAACGAAACTTATGCCCGTGTTTACTTTCATTTTCTAATTCATCACGTGATCATGACACCACCCTCTGTAGCGTCAAGGCGCAATGTGCGTTTATAAGACCGGCGAAGCAGCAATATTACCGCAATATTACTATCAAGCGTGGCGGCACGAAAGCTGCAAAATTCCATAAGACACACCGTTGCGGCAATATTGCGCTGATTTGCCGGCACGGTGTGTCTTATAAAAAGGGCTTTTGAGACATGAGCAGATGGAGGTACTTCTTCTTTGACAGCGTATGGTAGACTATAAAATTGTCCTGTTCGTTTCTCTGATTGGTCCGAGTGTTGTCCAGTTGTGCGCAGAGACAGATTAAAAGACAACCCATGACTGAGCTCTGTCTATGGGTTGTGGCCAGCCTACATAGTCACATATACAGGATGGCTCTCCAGGCTAAACATGTTTTATTTTGAAATTTAAACTCATTTGGCGCAACTTCCTCTGAAGTTCTTTTCCAATTAAATGTATTTTGACTTCTTCTTAAGCAGGTTAAAATATTTAAAACAGTGATAAGGGCTGCACACGTTCAGCCATAACAAGTAGTCAGAGGTTATAAAAATGAAGTATGCAAACTAAAGGAAACACAAAACCAGTCCTGCACTGCTTTGCAGCATTTGGTGCTAAAGTACATTTATATGTGATAGGTCAGCCGTTACATGTTCTGTCCGTTCTGTTATGATCGTTCACATTTTTCTGGTGAAAATCTATCGAGGATCTTTTCCAAAACACCCGCCCAAATCATTGCTCTTTGAGCCAAGCTGTCATCTTTTGATTAACAAATTGCCCATATGTTAAGCCTCGCTGAGGAACGGCTCTCAGCTCGGTGAGCTTTGCACTTTCTATCAAGAGTGAAGCTCTAAACAGCTGCTGCTTCGCTCTCTCTCTCTGTGATGTAGCAACGAAACCTGAGATGTGCTATTGATCAGACTTCCAGGTTGTTAGCTAGCAGCTTGATGTCTCCATATTCACTTTATGACCCCGTCCTAGAAGACGAGGGGGTGTGATGAACCATCGATAGAACTATACCACTTAAATCTTCCCAGTAGGATTTCATCATTTTGACAAAGTGTTTAAATTTCAAACTTTCACACCAGGAACTCGTTTAATTATCTTCCTGATGTAACTTTTATGTTTTATGCTTAATTGCATTTAATTGGAAACTGAAACTGCTGAGAAAGGCGGGATTTGCTTCGCTCCGACGCTCCGATGTGGCCCGTTTGAGAAAAACCAGGCCAAGTTGGATTTCTCGTTTTGTATTTAATAAATTTCTGGCTCGCTGTACTCGATGTAATTTTACTGCTCTGGACTGGCGCTGGAAGCATGTTCAACTCGGCCTAATCCTGGCTAAGGAATGGGATTGAAAGCGGGTGAAGTTAGACTGGTTTGGAGCACGGGGGGGAATGTTGAAGAAAAATATCTGAACACCATTTTGCAAAAACACCTCTTAAGCTAAGAAAACATGGGAGCTGAGGAGAAACAGCTGTGTGCACCGAGGCCTGGCATCCTCGTGATAAGAGCACAGGCAGTTAATAAAAAAATAAATAATAATAATAACGATCCCGCTGAGTTACGACTGAAAGGGTTCTGATGATGAGACAGTACGGTCATGGGGGTTGCCCCTGATGCCACGCCCACCACAGAAGAAGAAAAAAGCTGTGTTTGTCAGCGACTGTGAGTTGTAGCTGGCTGTATTCTGCGGTTGTGAACACCAGCGTAACCACAGAGGGTGAAAACTGGCAGAACAACATCGTCTTTAATCCGTGGTACCATGCAAGTTTAGACTTTATCATGTTATTGTTGGAGCGGAGCCACGGGTTGGACTGATTCTGGACCAAACACATCGGTATTTATGAGTGGGGATAATTGTGTGTGCATGAGTGTGTGTGTGTGTGTGTGTGGTTTGTGTTCCGAGCTCAATACAGAACGTCAGGGAAACCCCAAACCACCCAGTTTGTCATCTTGTCCTATTCCTCACTCATTTTTGCCTTTCCTGTCATCTGTCTCTTTCTCCCCTTTCGCTCTTTCTGCCATCTGGCCTCGGTGAACAGATCTCTGACAGAAGCCTCGCCGCTGTGGCACGTCGGAGTTAACACGACTCGTTTTATTCCTCTCTCCAAAAAGTTCCCTGACAGCTTCAACAATAAAGAGCTGGAGGGAGGCAATAAAAAGGCTGTTCCCTTCGCGAAAATGAGACCAGGAGTTGTTCTTCATGCGGAAAATAACGAGTCCGAGTTACATTTGGAGAATATGCAGCTACGAGTGCAACCGCATGCAAAAATGACATTCTGTGCTTTAGTCAAAAAAAAAAAAATTTTTTGATTTTTGAACCTAAATGGTACCGTTGCCTCGAAACAAGTGTTGTTACACCATATTTTGATGTTTACACGTCACCAAGGAAACCAAGTAACTGCTGCACATTGAAGAGGAGTAAAAAAAAAAACTAGAAAACAAATTTTTCCCCTAATTATTTTCGAACCGTAACCAAGTCATGCTTGAATTTAACCACGAAATGACTAAAGCATTTAGGATCATGGTGCAATTCCTCCTTCCACTCTGTAGGAGGTGCTAGGTTTTAATGATGCATCTTAAAATTGGAACATGTAAGATATTTTTAGCTATGGGTTAAAAAAATTATAAATAAATATTGTTTTTAATATAAGAGAAATGATTGAATCATGGTGAGGATTTCTCCCCATAAATCTCACTTTTTTTTGCATCAGCTGCTAAGTTTAGCTTCACATTCACTGATTAATGGGAGCATAAATCATCACAAGTAACTCTGATGTCATCAAACAGGCAGAAGGGAGATCTGCAAAGGAAAAAGAGAACTGTGAGGAAAAAGTGGAAACCAGTAAGGTAAAACTACTGTGATCACTCGATCATGCCATCTATTCGTTCTATGTTTTTATACACACCCTACACACAAACTATCTCATGAAAGATTTTCACACATTATTGTTTTTCTTTTTTTATTAATTATCAATACAATGCAGATATTTTTGGTACAAAAATAAAAAGTTTGCAAGTACAGAAAATCTTCTCCAGCAAGAGTTTCTGAAGAGTTCAGACTATTTTAGGTGAAACAGGTATCCTGTGTCTGTTCCAGCATCGCAATGCAAATGTAGAATTTGTGGAACACCGTTTTCATCCTAGTTGAGCTTTAACCTTAGTGAAGAATCGTTTGCACTTTGCACAGTGACAAAACATCTCAGCATGGTGCAAGCCACAGAAAAAGCATTGGGTTACACGGATCAGGAGTCCCTGGCTGTACTCTGGGGGCGGAGCCAAATATGCATTTGACTTTGCTGCAAACAGCTTGAACAGCAGTGGAAATTATTTATCTTGTCTTACATTAAAGGTGTGGAACACTTGTTTAATGGATACATTTGCAGTGGTCTCTAGTAGGGATGAATAACTTGTAAGTCGTACTCTGGGGAAGAAAAACACCGGTGCACCATTTCTCAGACCTAAAAGTTGCCCACATCACAGCTGAGAAAAAAAAAGAAAAACACCATTTAAAGTCACGGACAACAAAAGACGTTTGGACGTAGAAAACGTCAACTGGTGTGTAGCGCTCTCTCGTTTCGTCCGGCAGAAGCGTCTCAGGGAAGACACCTGAGAGGAGGAGTGAGTGTTCTGTGACCATGTTTGTGTTCAAAACCTAGCTTGTTTGCAGATTCTTTACAACAGCTTTAACCACAAGTCTAGCTCAGTGACTACCGGGCCATTCCACCTCATCCAGGTACTCTGATGGATCCTGAAACAGCCCAGAAAATGGTCCTTTTTGGTAAATAGAGACAAGCTTAAATGGGCCTAAACACCCAGCTGACAGTAATGACTTTATAGTTCCATGAATTCCCAACAGAAAACATTTACTTCAGGCTTTTTAACCATCCCAGCACAAGGTTTAAAAACTGAGAAAAAAACAAGTCATGCGTGTCTGGTTTTTACGACATGAATACTTGTACTTAGGTTTAAACACCAATTCAGTTAAAGATATGCAAACATTTTCCCCACAAACAAACACCCAATAAACACAGCAGGTGTAAATATGTCAGCCAGACATGCAAAGAATTGCACCTTGCACCAGTCATTATTTATTTTACACTTTCCACCATTCCAGTTTACTTTTTGACATGGAAATGGCTAAAAACAGCAATGCAAAAAAAACAAAAAAAAAAAAACACCCTCTAAACTCTTTACGTGTGCAGAAGTCAGTCCTGCTGTGAGAAGTTCAATTCTGTCATTTTTCAAATTGCAACTAATCAAAAATAATTAAAATGTTGTCATTTATGGTTAGATATTTTTGGTCATTTTTGCATTTTGCTAACTTTGACCTTTAAAAGGCATTTTGCATTTTGACCAAACATCTTCAGTTTTGTCAAGTTTGCCTGTTGCTCATTGTTACAAACATCCTGTGGTTTTTTCAGTGATGTTATGCTAAAAATGCTACAATAAGAGAAAAAAGGCTTTTTCTTCCAAACATAACGATAAACACAGAGTAAAAAGTCTCTGAGGATCACACAGTCTCTCTGGGTTGAACTTGTGGCGTGCGCTGACATGAACTTTTACGTTTACCAGGCCTTCTGAGGCTAAAATATAACTTCTAGGCTCTTTGCAGCTCCTCAGATCTTATCATAGTCTAGCCTCGGGCTGTACTTGTTGGGATGTCCACTCCTCTGTAGGCTCACACCTGTTGTAGTTGCATTACTCATGAATAACCACCAGATAAATACACATCAAATAGTTTTCCTCTTGACTATTTTTAAATGTTGAGTTGCTCACGTTTAATCAAGGATGTTAGAAGTTGTCAGCAAGGTGTCAGCTTCCAATGCAATCATATTTTTTTTTGTCTCGTTTCTGTGAAGCAAATATTACCACAGTCTAATGTGTCGCGTGTTCGTCTGAGGTTTCATTTCCTTGATTATGTTTTATTGAGTTCTTAAACATTAAAGTGTAAAACTGAAAGAGGGTCGGTCACCTGTTGCTGATCCCACTAAGGTCCAGGATCTGCACCCATCTTTTAACTGATGATGTGGTTTGATGTAGTGTGGAAATCCCCCTAACTGACTCGTTTCAAAGCACCAGGCGCTGGTGTGCATCTGCATAGCTGCATGGTTTGTGTTTATAAGCACAAACATGCAAATCCACTCCATGCAAAAGAAAAAATATGCATAGATACCTACTCTTGCATGCTCACCACTTCCTCTGCCTTTCTTCCCCGAGGAGCTTTTGATTGACAGTGCCTGCCCCAGCTAGGGATTATGGTGGAAAACGGTGCAGGGGGGGAGAGGGTGGATCCAAAGGAGGGGTGACAAGGTTTAAGGCCAGGGTGAGGGAAAGAAGGGAAGAGGGCAGAGGATTAGGCCCGCTGAGCTTCATTAACCTGAATGTTTACACAAGCTGATCTCTTGCAATGAGACCCCCTTCCTTCCCACAAGTGTCCCCTTCAAAAAAAAAAAGCACCCTCTTCCTCCATCGCCTTAATTCTAGCAAAACAGCAAAGTTTATAGTGTAAAAGGTTAGAAAGTACATCCTTCCTGATAAGAGCAAAGGCTGGCTCTGGTGTTGCTGCAGTAAATCAAACTGTTGTTGGATTAAATATTCATTAGTTTCATTTTAAAGGAATACTATGCAACTTTTTCATATTTTAAATCATTTTCTTGAGCCACTATGTGCTAAAATGACCCTTTACAGGGTTAATGAAATGTCACTCAGACCCCCACCGCCCTCTGTGACCAGAATATTGCACTTGCAACTTCAGAGTGGCGGTCTGGTCCCTGCTGGACTTAGAAAAAGGAGCTGACATGCCTGGTGCTGCAGTCTGCTTCCAGCATGTTTCCTGCATGTTTTAGATCATGAACACATCTGATTTGTTTGTTTTAGTGATGAACCGCTCCTGTAGACACTAATGAAGGCTGAGGAGACATTTCAGCAGTTAGATTAAGGTGTTAAAAAGACAAATGCACAGCGAGGAGATAAGTTTCACTTTCGCTTTGCTAACTAGCAGTAGCTGGTGCTAAAAAAAAGCCAAAACTGCCAAGAGTTCCTTTAATAGAAGCATTTAAAACTGTAGAAACCCTCATTTCAAACAAATTCAACATATTTTATGCTTTTAATTTTATTTTAAAAATTTAAGAAGAGTTCAAACCATTAAAAAAAAGATTTTCTAGATGTGATGTCAGTAGGATGTTGCTCTGAGGTTATAATGGTTTTCTCTCCTGACTCACCTGCTGCTTTTTAAACTATTTAAATGTTTGAAATTCCTTTTTTCTTTCGTCTTATTTTGGAATTTTAACGTACTTCCTGTTTAGTTTGGTTAGAATTACCTAAACTATTTAAATCAAATTCACATGTGTTGATTTTACAGATCAAACTAGGATAAATAATCAGATGTTTTAGTCTTATTATTGTATTTCTTGTTGGGGACATCCCCAAAAATCTTGAAAAATTAAAATATATGCAAAAATTGACACATAATTACACAATTAGTCCTTCCCTTTACAATTGGTCATTGTCATACCTAATAACAAGAGGTGATAATTAATGAAAATTATTGTTCAACTTGCCATTTTCCCACAAAACTGGGTGATTAACGTGTCCCTAAACATGCTAAACTTCTTGTTAGTTAAAAAAAGATAATAAAATACAATAAAAGTCTCAGTTTTTGATTGTCTAAAGGAATCCACGCTCTAATGATTACTCTGGTTCCACTGAGAGAGAAGAAAAATGATTTTTGTAACACTTTACAACCAGTGTCCCTTTATTAACATTACTTAGTGCATTATTAAACATTAATAAACTATTAAATAAAGTATTAACAACCATATTATGTAATGCATTACTAAGCAGACACCTCCCCGGCACTTTGTCCTAACCTTAAGGACACTTAATAGTTAACAATAACCATTTGTTTATTAAAGCTTAATTTAAGTGATGTTAATAAAGGGACCCTTATTGTAAAGTGTTACCACATTTCTACCTGCAGCAAAGTCAATCTCAACTCATTTTATAAGGTTTTACAACATTAAACTTTTAAAGAGCCACTAAATTAGTGCCAATCATCAAGCAGACTTCAAACACACCCACTAGTGCTTTTGTTGCTTCTCTCCAAGGACCCATTGAGCTGTCCAGAACCGTGCCGGAGCTCTAAAGACAACACCGGGGGCTGTTTGCTTCTCAGATTAAAGAGGCTGACCGAGATAGCCACCTGAAAGCAGAGTTATAGGACAAGCTCCAGAGGTTTCCCCCCAAAAGAGCAGTTAGCAGAGCTGCCTGGATTGTTTAGCATCTCCTGTGAAAGGTTGTTTTCTCTCTCAACTGAGGTGGAAAAGTAAATTAACGCTCACTCTGCGTCTGGCTCTGGCCCTGACAAACGGGGAACGGTGTGCTGACAGCCACAAGATTGCCTCCTTTAAAAACGCTGTAACTAAAGGGAAACGGCTCGAGCTTGAGTAAACAGAAAAAAAAAGTCCAGAACTTTTACTTAGACAAGCGAGTTGTGGCGTGTATTTCAAATTCGCCATGACATCAAACGGGCTGGCGGATTGACTGGAAGTTATTCTGCAAAAGGCCCTTTTTTTGACGACATCTGCCATGTGGGTCTAATTTTTCACTCTGAACGATCGTGGGTGATGTGGAGGTTCGCTGTGGGTCCGCGCCTGTTTGACAAGATGCTGATTCTGGAGACACACACAGAAAAAAAACAACAAGAACAGAGGGAAAAGCTTGAGACAGAAGGGAAAAGACAGAAAGGCAACAAGAGAGCCAAATCATGAGTGCTGCGGACCAGCCGTCCACTGACAGGAAGGAGAACGTGGAGGGAAGAGAGGGGGGATGAGATATTAGAGAGCTTGGAGGAAAAGAGAGAAAGGTTTTTCAGGAGACATCTGGCTTTGATTATGAGGGCCAGCATGGACAAGCCAGTCTCTACTGCTTGTTTTGACTGGACTTTTCAGGGGAAGTCAATGTTGTTTGTTTTTGAACTGCAAGTGGCTTGTTAATTGATGAATTTGAGCCACGGGGACAATGAATTAGCGAGGATTACGCACTTTTTTAATAAATTAGATCAATTTCCTACAATATGCTGCTAAAATATCTAAAAGATCTGTTGCTCTACCTGGCTCAGAAATGGTTCTGAACAAATGATTGAGGTAAAACCTTAAAAAAACCCTGAAAACCTGGAATTCAGACTTCTTATCTGTCACTTACTTTTAGACATATTGAGTGTGAGAGAAACCTCATGGCGCAGCGTCCTGCACCGCTGAATATGAATAAACCATCAAGTGCAGAGATCCACGCCAAGTAAAACTCAGCACACAGGCATCACAGCAGAACAAGAATGAAACTCTTTACTTGCAAGTTTGGCCAAACTCTTCTGTTCCTTCCTGCATTTGCAGGAACTCTCGCTCACAAAGTCAATTGCCCATCAACAAAACAGAATGCCTTAAAAAACTCATGATTTCCCCATACTGCCCTGTTTTCGGTTAAACTTTGACTGACGTGCGTTGTTGCAGAGGACGATACTTTAGATTGGACTGAATGAAAATCCAGGCTAGAGAGGCTGGTTGGAGGAGAAACTGGAGCTGCTGGTATTCAGTGAGGCTGTGATGATGATTGGATGTGATGTTTGCTTCTGCTGCAAGAGCAGATGTATAAATGTTAGCGGGGTCCGGACCTTGGTCTCTGCCACTGTTGGGTTAAGAAAAAGGCAAAAATGTCTTTGAGGGACAGGGAAATAATTAAAAATGGCACAACTTCCTAAAGGAGAATTTAAATATCTGTTTGGTGAAAAACCTTTATTTAATAGAGCCAGTTCATCAGCTAAAAAATATTGTGATTAAATAACATTTAAAAATATAAAAACAGGGGCGCTCCCAAGGGGTGGCCAGGCGGGGGCCATGGCTCCCCCTAAAAGGTTTCTGGCCACCCTACTGGCCCCCACAAGGAAGACCTCTCACTTTAATCAAGATATAAATATAAAACCCTAAAAAATGTATTATTAATGGGTAAATAAATAAATAAATAAATAAATAAATAAATAAATCATAATTTGGTAACACTTTAAGGGTTTATAAATTGGAAGAGGTTTTTTTTATATTTCATCAATATTTAAATGATGACATTTCAAAATCAATTAACAAATGCATTCACGATCATTTAAAATGTTTAATTAATCATTTATAAACCACTGGTGTATGATGATCTTATATATAACCCATGACAGTTGTGGATTTAGAAAGTTCTACATAATCTTTAAACTCTTACCAAATGTGATAATGAGATTTGTAAATATATATATATATATATATATATATATAGTTAATGATCATTTGTAAATGTCATGACAAGCCTGTATAAATGATTTGTACATCATTATCTAATACATTGTAAATGATCTGTTAATGACACTTATAAATGTTTAATAACAAAACATTATAAAGTATTACCCATAATTAAAAAAAATGTATATACAGGTCACTGTTGCTCATCGTATTTACGAGAAAAGTATAACTATCCATAATTTTTCTGAAGACAGCAACATGCATGAAACTTGTCTAAAATTGAAAAATAAAAAAGTTTAAATAATTTCCATTCATGTTTGAAATTTATTTTTCTGAAATGTTTTTGTTTCTCAACTTTGAGGTAATTGTGTTGGAATAATCAAAATGAATGAAGGTGCTATGCATTGCACATCCACAGGCTAAACTCTCCTAGAGTTACCAAAAGACCCAGTTTGGTGTGCCACCCCAAAATTTTCTCTGGCCCCATCTGTGCCCCCCAATGAAAAATGTCTAGGTGCACCCCTGTATAAAACCTGCAATACTATTATGATTTATTAACTGATTTATAAAGTATCAGAGTTATTCATTAGCACATTCATGACTCTGATCTGTTAAGTTGGCTTCTTGAACCTTTGACCATTACACTTTGCCAGCCACAGCAACACAATGCGATCAGTGAAACATTATCCAGAAAACGGGAAGCCAGCTGGGAAGTGGAGACCAGGAGTAACGGGAGGATGTTCTCTCTGCTTACCAAACAGAAACCCAAGAACATCTTTTCCAAGGGTGAGGAGAAAGGTGTTAAAGGAAGTATCTATATCCTGACACTTGTATCACATCTTTAGGATCCTCTGTTGCAGTTTGTGTGTTGGCCTGTGCACGATTATGTGTGTAAATTATTGTACGAGCAAGAAGGAGAAATATGTTTATTAAACACAAATGGGGTTTGGAGGAATGTTTCATCCAACTCATGCAAGCAGCACAAAACAGAACTGTTTTTTATTTTTTCCCCAGTGAAACCACTAATCATAATACGTTGCCAAGTGAGCACACTTGTGGGAAAAGGGAACAGAAGAAAATTACATCAGTGTGTTTTATTATTATGTCTAGAAACTGGGAGGTCTGACAATTTAAATGTTCCGTAGTTGTCATTAATAAAAAAATAGAAAGCAATAACACACAAATTTAGTTATTATTAGCTGTTCTCTCACATGTGTTGTTACTGGAATAAAACGTGTTTAATGCACCAAAACCACTGATTTGGATTTTGCCTGGTAGGTGTTAAAGCTGCAATAGCAAATTTGGAAAACAAGTTAGCTTAAAAATATTTCATGCCTCTTAACAGTCTTCAACATAGTATAGCTATAAATTAGGGCTGTCAAAATTAGCGCGTTTTTAATGCATTAATGCAAAGCCCCCTTAACGGCATTAATTTATTTAACGCGCAGGCTTCCGTAGTTTTGTTTTGGCCCTCCTCGCGTTCCATAGTCTGACGTAAATAAGAAGCAGGAAAAAGCCATTGGCCAGCGGCAAATTTCCATTGAATGACATATGTAAAACTGTATTAAACCCTCAAGTCAATTTCTTTTTAGGATTTCCACGGCTGGATTTTTAAGATAAAAACAGTGTTTTTAAATCACGCGGGGACCTACGCCTACCAGGCTTCCAGTCTGAGCGTAAAGCCGGCGATGAAGTAACTGCTCAGAAAGCGAGGGTACAGTACAGTGTGTAGAAAGTGACCTGCAGCTCGGTATTTTTCTCTGGATTATGACGAGGCGGATAACCGGAGAAGTTCAACCTAACATATTCGGTGGCGAAACGGAGGAGGAGGCTACAGTTTATTTACTTTTATTGAGTATTTAATTCCTGTGTTCGAAGCGCTGCAACCAACTGGGACCTCTCAGCTGAGGTCTGTGTGTGTGTGTGCGTGCGTGCGTGTGTGTGTGTGTGTGTGTGTGTGTGTGTGGGCCTCAGCTGATTTGAGTTTGGTCCCTGTTGCATTATTTTTGTCTGAGTTCAATGAATTAAGAAAGCAAAAAAACAACAAGAAAAAAACAGAAGTGTTGTCTTATATTTTTGTTAAACATAATAAGATATATTTAAAATGTGCTAAATAGGCAGAGTCCTAGTTCTTTATCACACTCTTCCCTTTGTCCTTGTTTTAGTACCACATGTGTTGATTTTGTGATTCTTATTGTGGAACCATATAAGGTGTTATTGTGTGGGAGGTAATGCCTAATTGCACTTTTGAATAATTTTTTTTCTGAGGAGGATACTGGAGTGTATTTATCATGTTTGTTTGGTACAGTTATAATAAACATATTTTCTTTAAAAAGTATATTTGTCCACTCCATAGTTGAAATAAGAAAAATTTGAATAAGAAAAAAAATTGCGATTAATCGCGATTAAAAAATTTAATCGATTGACAGCCCTACTATAAATGTAATGTGGAGATAAAAAAAATAAACCTAAATGGTCTGTATTTGATATAGCACCTTCCAGAGTCCTAGAACCCCCCAAGGCACTTTACAACACAATCAGTCATTCACCCACACATTCACGCCCTGGTGGCGACGAGCTACATCGTAGCTACAGCTGACCTGGGGCACACTGACGGAGGTAAGGCTGCGGTGCACTGGCGCCACCGGTCCCTCCCACCACCACCAGCAGGCAATGTCTTGCCCAAGGACACAACGACAGTGACAGACTGAGTGGGGCGCGAACCTGCAACCTTCCGATTGCGGGGTGGGAACTTAACTCCTCTGCCATATCGCCCAATAAAGTGCTTCTCTTGCATTTGTCTAAAAACCTCCACCAATAACCCGGCTCGAGCTGAATGGGATCATCTGGTTGTCGGTCTCGTTGAACCGCTGCACTTCTAACCCTAACCCCTGCTAAAATGATGCCTGTGCCCACTACCTATGATTGGCTCATAACCCTTCCATCAAACACCCTCTGTGCATGAAACACTCGTTCTTGGAGGAGCAGCCAAACAGAAAGCTAGCCGAACTGCCCAGTGTCACGGGCGACATGTCCCGTTCTGTTTGCAAATCTCAGTTAAGGAGTTGTTTTACATGTTCTGTTCTTGTTGGGAAACATGTAGGTGACGGAGTTATTGTCGGAACGAAGTCTCAACTCTGTCCGTTGTGCGAGAATGAGTGTGTGTTCACGTCGCCGTGAGCAGGCAGAAGGGATGGAGTTTGATTCGTGTTCTGTAGGTTTTGTTAGTGGTGGGGTTTTCCCAGGTTGTTGGTGGTGCTGAGCTCTTGATTTTAAACCAAGAAAGCTAAAAACACCACACGCTGTACATGCACAAAGCGAGTGGGAGGAGGTTCAGTTTCATTCGGAGTTGGTTCTGGAAACATTGATCATAGCACCTCAGCAGAGCTGTGTGTCTGCTCGTGTAAGCTTGTGTTGTACCATTTTCTGCAACTATCAGACCTGTGACTTCAAGGTGGTGCCCTGAAAAAAGGGTCGAACCTTTGCTTTTTTAAATTTTTTTATTTAGCTTGCTTGAACGGCTTTCCTCAAGAACAAATACTGCACCTTTAAGCAATATTTTCCAATCGTATTCCCTGTGACAGCCATTCTCCACATTTTGTATTCTCTCTGCTCCACTTATTTGAATCAATGGTTGTCTAACAAGCACCTACGGTACCTGAGGACACGCTGAACAGGAAACTCAACCATTGAATTAAGTGTGTTGGAGCATGGAAACAACTAAAGCGTGCAGTACCGTGGCCCTGCAGGATCAAGACATGACACCACGACCCTCAAGGAGTTAGTATTAGCCGCACGTGTAACATTAAGTTGGTTTTATTCATCGTTTTCAGGTGCTCATATATTCAGAAAAGCAGACGATAAACGCTGGAGTGCAGAAACAGGCTACTGCAGGTGAGACCTGTGGCTGTCTGTCATTAACTCAACAACCCATCAATCACACAGAAGCACCATCATATGGGGGGTATTTGCCATTAGCCATGCAGGTGAACCTTTAAATCAGCTTTAATTGGGCTGCTGAGTATGAGAGCATGGTTGGAAGGTGTGGGAAATGGAGTCTGTGAACTTTATTGCACTTTTTAAAAGGACTTCATGTTGATGACAGAGCCAGAACAAAGTGTGAAGAGTTAGTACAGCTAATTAACCTGTGAGGAAATCGCTTCAGCTTCAGGACTTTTTTATTTTTGCTTGTCAAAAAAAACCCAAATTAGCACATCACTTTTGTCGTTTTTCATATTTTCTTTATTTAAAGAATAAAGCCCATCAGCACAATGATAAGATTGATTTATTTTTGTTTATATGTCATAGGAGTGGATTCTAGTTGGCTTTTAAAATCTCATGTTCTGAGAACTGATTTATCAAAACCAACAGCCACTCAGAACAGGAGCCCTATAGGTCATTACCATTTGCTGTAAATACTTCTCTCAACTCAGCACTGGAAATTTATTGACAGCTTTTAAAAATATTTACTGCCCTACTTCCTCTCCCTGTGGGCACTGAGTCTGTAATCTTCAGACCCATTCATTAGATCATTTGTCAAATCCCCGAGCTTATCTCCTCCCTTTTTTTGCCATCATGTCGGTGCTTTCGCTTTCTGGAAGGAGTTTGTTCACTCGTGTGAGAGACGGCGTGCAATAGAGCTTGGAAACCACCTCCCTCCGTGTCTTTCCTTCCTTTTTTGAAAACAGAATTTACAGCTGATTAGCCTCGTCTGTAAAGACGGGCCCCAATTCACAGAAGGAACGCTGCGAAACATTTATGCAAGGCCAGACGCAAAGACCCTTATAAAAAACATGTGTTCTTCTAAAGACCCCTCAGAGAGAATAAAAACTCTGCAGATGGCTCCCTTTCAGCACATCATTGAAGAAGCTGCTGTTGCTCTAGAGTAAACACACGCTACATTTGGACTGTAGGAGCATCCAGTCATGGGGATCTAGTATTTCAGAAATATTGCAGCATTTTGGAAAAATGGCCATTTTGCTCCACTTGGCTCAGTGATCATCCTAGAAGACCTAGAAAAAGTAATAAAATCTACCGCTTTGAGTCTCCAAGCTGAATATTAAAGCACAGGTAACACTTTAAAATAAGGGTCCATTTATTAATGTTACTTAGTGCATTATTAAGCATTAATAAACAAAGGATCCCTTTCAATAACATTTCCAATATTGTTAACTATTAAATGTCCTTAATGTTAGGACAAAGTGCCAGGGGGGTGTCTGCTTAGTAATGCATTACCTAATATGGTTAAACATTTGTTAATACTTTATTAATAGTTTATTAATGCTTAATAATGCACTAAGTAACATTAATAAAGAGACCCTTTTTGTGTTACCAAATCACATTTTATACTTAGACTGGCGTCAGACTGCAGCTAAAAACACCCAGTAGAGACATTTTTCAATTAAAAAATAATTATATAAAATGTGTTGTTTTAAGATAAAAACTCTTGTTATGTTTACATGACAAGCAAACAAATAAAAAAAACTTGTTCAACAACTACTGGTAAGATGATTTTATCTAGTTTATAACTGTTTATCTTTTATCCTCTATAAACCCTAAATGTGTGTAAATCCAACTTCTTTGCTACAAATATTAACTCCAGCCACTTCTTTTTATATTTTTAGTTTATTTTGCAAATTGTTTCTTATTTTACATTCATTGCTTTTAAATTTCTAATTACATTTTGCCTTTCACAAAAGGTAGTTAAAATGAAAAAAATAAAGAATAAGGGGAAAAAAAATGAACACTGGAATGCTAGCAATATTTCATGAGAAATTAAATAAACAAATAAAACAGAACGTTTACTTAAGTTTATTGAGAAAATTGCTGAACTTGGTCAACACAGGGCATTCGTTTTTTCAGTGAAATTTTAACTGTCAGCTTCAAAATTGGTTAACAACTATTTTTGACCAAAGGAATAAGACACAAGATTAATGGCTTCACAAGTTTTTTTTGCCTAAAGCCAGTGTTTTTAGTCTTTTGGAGGTTCTACTGTTGACAACATAATCATTGTAATATAGGTTGGACATGTGTCACGGTCACATCATGTTCATTTAATTTGATGAACAGCTGAAAATGTGCTAGTTTGTCAATTTTATGTAAAATTCTATTGATTTCTTACAAAAAATGGGTCTAATGTTTGAGTCCTTATGGTACTGAGTGATAAAAAATCCAAAGGTGGGAAACAGCAACTTTTCTGAGAGTATGGAACTTGGTCTTAGTTCATGACTCACCTCACTATCTCACTTACTACTCGAACTCTTAAACCTGTTATAGAGAATCTGCAAACAAGCTAGGTTTTGAATATAAACATGGTTTTGGGGGCACTCCCCCCTACCGTCACTGGTTCTGCATCCACCGGAACCGGAAACCTGCATTGCCAGAGGAAACTAGGGAGCGCTAAACACCAGTCGCTGTTTTCTAGGTTCAAACATCTTTTGTTGTTCGTGACTTCAAATGGTGTTTTTCTTTTTTGGGACTCTGGTAGTTTGTCATAAAATTGAAGTGGTAACAGCCGGTTGTTTCTCCTTCTCTGATGTTATTGAGTGAAGAACCTCTCAGATCAGTGGTGTTCTGTTGCTAAATATGAAAGTGCATTATGAGTGGAGGACCCAGGGAAGTGCAGTGGTTCAGCGAGACCGACAACCGGATGGTCCAATGGTTGCTTTGGGTCCAACCCACATTATTGGTGGAGGTTTTTAGACAGAGAACCACCCTACAATATATTTATAGCTGTGATGTTAGAACGTATAGTTAAGAGGCATTAAAAATGTTTTAAGCTAACTTGTTTTCCAAATTTGCTATTACAGCTTTAACTGTAATTTTTTTCTAATTCTTTATGATGAATTTAATCACTCTTGTATGATCAGCAAACTAAATCAACAGATTTGTGCTGAATTTGACTGAGCTGTCATGTGTCAGCAGAGAAAACTTTAAAGGACTGAGTACACATCCTTGAGGAGCCCCAATTTGGATGTCCAAAATCCAGTTACAGAGATTCAAACAGAGAGAATTTTCCTACAAGCTACAGTTGGATGATGTGTCAAAGGATGCGTAAAACCCAACAACTATAATCTTGGCATAGCTGTTGGTTTTCCAGGTAGTTTAAAACCACATGCAAAGCAGATAGTCATATGAACCAGCTGACACAAATAGTAAACTGTATTCACCTGGTGGATAAGCAATTTAGACAAAGGTGAGTCATTTTCTGACAACAATGCTATTCTACACAGCTGATTATCTCCAATTATACCACCAAGAATGTCTTGCTCTCAGACTTTCCTCATTATTGTGGAATATTTTTGCTACATGCTCTTCTTTTGTACCATGCTAAAGGCTTTAGAGGTGGCTTGCAGCTAGACATAAACACCGGGCATTTTGTTTTGAATTGCAAATATTTTCTGATTGAATGAACAATATTACTTTTGTAAAAAATGTAGAAATGGAATTTTCCCCACACACATAATGCTGTGCTTTTTGCTCAAAGAAATGAAAATAAAACAGATAAAGTATCAACCACTAAGCTAAGTTGAGCTAATTAAGCCATATTCTTACTATATATAGAGGTATACAATTCTACTTGTGCAATTCTCAAAAATAAGAAATTTTCATTAAAACAATGATTAATTTGAAAAATAATAACCACACTGGTTTTACTCTCGTTTATTTCTTTGGAAGATTTCAACCCTGGCACTGAGTTCATCCTAGCCCAGCTGTATTCATCCACACTTGACCGTAATGTGAGTGTGTGAGGGAGATAAGTGAACGAGGGCAGAAATGTTTGTAAGTGTGAGTAAAAAAAATGTTTTAAAGGGGTGAGAGTGATTTATTTTATTGCTAAAGACATGTATGAAGAGGCAACAGCTGGCACGGACTTTCAGACCCCAAACCGTTGCCTTGCCAGGCCTCGGCTGCTACGTGTGCTCCTTCACCACATACCCACAGAGTACACAAGGCGGCCGCAGGCATGTCCTCATCACTCCAGGCCACACAAGTCACAGCCAGGGTGCTGTCAGAACCTTTCGGGTACCCCGTCAAACTAATGAATTGTGACTGCACGGTGCCACAGCGCAAGCAATTGTTCCATTCATAAACCTGCCATTGATGTGTGCAGACTTTCCTTACCTTCTCAGCTACTGAAGAGGGACTCCCGTCGTACGATTGTGTGTTTTTACAGACGGTGAATGTGAGTACCTGAGCCAAGTGTGCTGGTAGCGAGCTTGTGTCTGCGGGCGTTTAGTGTATCTTGCCACAGTGGAAAAGATAATCACAAAACCAGTTGGATGATGGTAAAATCCACCCAGGTGCACGGGCGCTGGTGAGTGAGACTCGGTTTGGCTGCCGCTCACAAAGGTTCTAGTGCACCGTCAAGTTTGTGGTGAACAGAATGTTGAGCTGTGCACTTTTAGGGTAGCTGGTGGATTAAATGTGTCACACAGCAGGCAGGCTGGTGCAACAAGAAAAAAAGGTTCGGCAATCTTGTGTTGGAAAAGACATGGGAACATTAAAACTGCATTCCTTTGTTTATACTCACGAAACCGAGCAAAAATCAACTGCTTACTCATCCGTGGCGTTTTAAAGTAACTATAGATCATTTTTTAAAACTTTAAGCTAGAGCTTTTATTGATCTCTTGACCAGTTTCATATCTGACACCACTCTGCAGCCCTCTGCTGACCAAAAACTGCACTTGATAGTTTTGTGGAGCAGGTAGGTGTTCTAGGGGGCGCTCTTATACCTCCATTACAGCTGTTAGCTGTTATGCTAGCAGTTAGCATTTTCAGTTCACCGATCGTCAATAAAAAGCACAAGAAGAAAAAGAAGTTTGCTTTTTCTGTTGGTATCATGGCGGAGCCTGGAAGTAAAAGAGAGTAATGTTTTTGGAGGCGAAGCAAAGAGCTAGATCTGGAGTGAACATTGGCGCGGCCTACACTCGTCTTTATCTCTCCCGTTCTCCCCCGTTGACCCTGTTCTGTTAGCACTTTAGCACTTTGTGGTATATTTTAGTATTAGTTGGGTCATGTTAGTGTTAGCTCATTGTTAGTGCTAGCTACAGCAGGCTGCAGCAGGGGTGTTTACAACAGCTGTAATTCCGCTTTCAACCAGTAAGAGGGAGGAGCAGGAAACTGCTCAGTGTTACTTTAAAGCAACATTCTGCAACTTTTACACCTTAAAATTATGCTTTTTTGTAAAGTTTTGGCGTCATAGTATTATCTATTTTGTTCATTTTCATACCTGTGATAGTGTTTGGGGGGTCCCACGTCTGTTTACTGCACTATACGGTTTTTGAGCTCCGGGTCGCCACAGGATGTACTGACTGGGTGTCGCTTTACGGCACTATATGGCAAGCCAAATGGATAAAAAAAAGAGCATGTTCTAAACGCGCGTTATGTCCGCCAAAATGCGCATCCTGAACGCGCGTTTTGACGCCAAAGGGGGCAAAAACTCACGTATTCTAAAAGCGAGCATTGTCCGCCAAAACGGGCGTCTTGAACGAGCGTTTTGGCGGACATAATGCGAGTTTAGAACGCACATTTTTTTATCCCTTTGGCTTGCCATAATTGTATAACGTAGACTCGCGGTTTAGCAGTGTCAGATCCACCAAAGAAAGCTAGAAATCCCTTATCAGAGGAATATAGGAAAAGAAAGGAGAACGTGATAGAACAAGAGCAAAGACCAGAGTTATTATTGGGCCGTCTTTTCCTCGCTGGAGAGCTCTTTTAGAAAGAACGGCATGAACTACGGACTCTAACCTAGCCGTGCTGCTAATGGCTAGGTAAGTAATAAATGATTTCACCAGGGTTATTGTGTTTGGTCGGGCATAAAGTTGTTATACAGTCCTGATAAAACTATTTATTCAGTGTGTGGAGGTGGAAAAGTTTGTTTTTGTTGTTTTGTCTGACGTTAGGAATGTAAACATGCCTTTTAGGCCCGACAGTTACGACAGTGATGTTACGCAGCAAGCCTCTAGAGGGCGACAGAGACCATATAACTGCAAAGTTGCGGAATGCTGCTTTAAATCCTAGAATTGGAATAATAGGAAAAATAATCCAATTATTTTTCATTTTCACTCTGAACATTTGAAGGTTAACAATAAAATCGAAGATTTAGCTTTGCTTCTCCTACGACGCCAGGCTACGTGGGGTAAATTTCCAAATAATAAATCAAAAAAGGAGTAACATAAGGTGAAAGCTTCAGTGAGTTATTATGAGTAATTTGACACAAACCAAGAGAATAGAAAAATTAGATATGGTCACCGTTTCCAACTGACATGATTTCAACTATGTGAGTTTCAACATAAACAGAAAAGGAATGAGAAAATAATTGTGGTGTGTGTGTGTGTGTGTGTGTGTGTGTGTGGTAACCTCAGACAGCCTAGATATTTTAGATTTCTTGTTCTTATACTTTTGTACGATGTGAGGTTTAAAGTCAGAGTTGAGAAAATATGTCAGAAATAAATAGAGTGCATGCGTTCAAGTGAAGGGTGAGCTCAGTTCTTAGACTTAAAGCTAATTTAAAGTAAATAAAAAATTTGACAACTGATTCTTTCTTAAGTCTGAGCGACTCGTTCTCTCCTCTTTTCTGATATTTACCCTGCAGAGAGATTTGAGGGATGAAGCCATTTCATTTTGTTCATCTGCAGAGCTTTAGCTTGCTTGGCTGCAGGGCTAAAGGGGCTAAAGGGCCTAGCTCTATTAACTACCGCCAATGTAAACAGAGCAATTCCTCCCCAATTAGAAACACTAAATGCATTAGACTCGGTGCAATACCAGGGCTTTTCCATGCAATTAATGCTGCCTTAGTCTCCTGCTAGCTGCTTTAAGCGTCTGGGATGGCTAAGATGTATATGGTTTCAGTTCAAGGCCAGTCACTGGAAGTTTGATTGGGCAGGTTGGACTCATCATGGAAGTATAAACATGAGGTTGGATGGGCGTTTGGTGGTTGGGGTTTTCTTCAGGTCAGCCATGGAAACATCGACCCATTAAACTGACCTCTAACACAGCTCAGTGGGTAGCACCAGGGTCTGACGGGGAGGAAGAATGGGGGATATTTGCATTTATACATTCAGCAAGGTGGTAGATTACAGTTCTTGTCCTTTGTTGTCCAGCAGTCTTTGGTAGGTTGGTTTGCATTATCAGCCCAAGGTGCTTTACTCTCTCAAAGATAGTTTGCTAACAGAGCTTTCACTCCATTGCCTCTAATGAAAATCCATACTAAACATTTAGCTCTGTGTGAGAAAGGGGGGAAATTCAATAAGACACATAACACAATTTATAAATTACAGGAAGAACCAATCGAACTAACGGCCAAAACCGGGAGACGTTTCTGCATTTATGTTTGCTAATTTTGCTGCATTTCGGGGAGCGAATACAAAATGCCTGAGTGAGCTGTGCAGAAAGCTGTTTCTCCATCAAAATAAAGACCAGCTTTGTGTTTTACTCACTCTTTCTTACGCACAGATTATCAGTCATGCCGCCAGAGATGTCTCCACTTAGGTATTCCCCAAACTAATGGTCGCTCTTGGACAGCACCATCGATAGTAAACTAATCTGCAGCCTGCGAGGCACAGGAAACAGATCTCATTAGCACTCATTGAACTATCTTCCAAGGAAACTTTCATCTTTAGACCACTCTGACAAAAGGCCTGAAAGCCAGACTAATGTCACTTACTAGTTTTGACTTTAATGGCTGACTGAAAATGTCTAATAGATGGATGAGCTGTAAAAGAGGGAAGTAATCCATGTGATTTTTTTTTGCTTGTGTGTTTCCTGAGGTGCAAGGTGCTGAAGGTTGTGCAACTGCAAGCAAGCAGTTATGTTAATGCTTTAATTCTTTCACTCATAGATAAAAACCCTCTTTTGAAACAAGTCCCTTATTCTGTCCTTCGTATTCTTATCACTTAAAGATGGTTTCATATATATATATATATATATATATATATATATATATATATATATATATATATATATATATATATATATATATATATATATATATATATATAAACAAGTGCCAAGTGTCAAAATAACTGATGTTTGGAGTAAGGCTGCCCTCTAACGGTCTAAGGAGGACACTACAAGTAGTTGTATAAAATAAAGTTTCCATTCGACCGCTAGATGGCGACATCAAAATAACAGCCTACTGAGGACGCTCTGAAGCTCTTTCCTTGTTTGTTTACTTCCGGTCACTGGTTCGCTAAGTCCTTGGCAGCTAATCGCTTCAATTTCACTTAAAAGTCCGTTTTCAAGATGGGATGTGATGGCGGAACGATTCCCAAAAGGCATGAGTTGGTTAAAGGCCCCAAAAAAGTCGAGAAGGTGCGTATTATTCCTTTCCCTGAGCGTAAAAACGGTTAACGACGACAGCTGCCTCTTATTTGCTAAAGCTAACATGCTATGCTAGTTATTATACGATTATAGCTTTTTATTATTAGGAAAGTTTAGAGCTTTTTTATTTTTAACATTACTTAGAAAGCGTGTAGGTTTTTATATTTAACATTACTAAGAGACGTTACGAGTATTTAATTGGGAGAAATAGATGAAGCTACGTTAGCTTTCAAAATTTAGCCATTTAACACTTCCAATATGTGCAGGCTAAGGATGAGGCAAACTGTTTCTCCATTTGGCTAAGACATACCATCCGATTTGTGCAGGTTGATAAGAATGCTGAACTAGCTGCCAAGTGGAAACACTGTGGCTTGAGCCAGGAGAAACTCAGGCGTCCAATCGTTGCCTGTGAGCTGGGCAGGTAAAATATGTTTTCTGTATTTATTTTTTACATTTTATTTATTGTATTTTTTCCCCTTTTGCTTAAATTCTGGGCAGAGAGAATAATAATAATAATAATAATAATAATAATAATAATAATAATAATGATGATGATGATGGATTGGCTTTATATAGCAGATTTGCCAAAGGTTGATCTTATTTTTAACCTATTTGTAAGTCACCCAAGCCAAGCCACATTGATTTTAAGGGTTAATCATGCTAGAATGTATTATATTGTCCTTGTGAACTGCTGATTACTCCTTTTCATGTCGTGCTTTAGGCTTTACAACAAAGATGCTATTATTGAATACCTCCTGGATAAATCTGCTGAGAGACCCAACGCTGAGGCTGTAACACACATCCGTGGTATCAAGGTATGTTATTTATATTACTGTGATATGAAACTGGATGTGTGTACTTATTTACATGTATATTTGTGTGAATTTACATTTTGCTCAATGACAGGAAGTACATTAATCAGTATATTTGCCTTTGCAGGACATAAAGGAGCTCAACTTGACTGATAACCCTGAATGGGAGGGAGAGAGGAGAAATGCAAAAGGAGACAGATATGAAGACATCCACTGTGGCATGTTCATTTGTCCTGTAGTTGGTTTGGAAATGAATGGCAAGCACAGGTAAACAACATAAATTGTCCTAAATCCTATAACACATATTAAACTGTATTATTTTATTAACTGACCCTAAACCAGGTCTTCTTAGAAATACATTCTGACTTCAAAACATGAAATTTTAGTGCCCTCTTGGAGAATCTAATGTCATTATTCCATTTTATAATATTTAAAGAGTTATTGGTTCTTTATATGTGGTGATATACTCTAGATGTGACGGCTTCTTGTTTGTTTACAGGATATCACGGCGTAGTAAAACCTAGTCAAAGGTAGTAAATTTAACTCTAGCCTTCCTTTATTGACACTGGTTTATATGTACAAATATATTTACCCCAGAATGTTCAGAGCTGGAATTAAGGTGATGAAAACAATCACTTAGCTTTTATAAATTCAACATGTATTGAATTTGTCTGAGGCTAATTTAATTAAATAACATTTTACAGTTATTGTCAAACCAGATGTACCCTGCTACCAGCTCTGGTGGGACCCAATGCCTCCTAGCTTGACACTCAGCATTAAGGGGTTGGATTGCGGGGTTAAACCACCAAACAGTTCCCGAGCGCAGCTACAGCTGCAGCTCACGGCTCCCCACGGGGATGGGTCAAGTGCGGAGAAAAAATTTCACCAGTGTGACGACTTTAAAAAAACAAATCAGAATGAATTTAGTCTTTTTAAACACTCCCTTTTAGAGTTTTAACAGTACACCGAAAGTCCCGGTTCAGCACATTCTTTGCTGTTTGTTTCACTGTTTGTTTCATTTTTGATATGATGAGGCAACAAAGAGTTGTTCACAGTTCTTCTTTTGCGTAGACGGGTGCAGCTTTAGGGACATTTAAAATAAAAAATTACTTGCAATAAAATATGGAAAGCACATTGAATTAGCCTGGCAAGCCATCCTATATATGTAAATATATAGTCTGGCCATTGCCCATAGATAGAGCTTGTTGTGGCCAGTGACCTTTTACCCACTAACTTTGTGTATGCATGACTTTTGCAATTTTATATCAAACCATTCCATTGTTTGCTCCAAAGGTTTATGTGTTTAGAGTGGAACCAGCCACCCAAGAAGGCATCATCATTTTCAGAGCATTGCTCTGTCCGGAGTTTGACTCCAGGATGTGGTTGTGTTTAGCATGAAACTATTTGTTAAGAAACCAGATGTGCGTGGGTCAGAGTGACCAGCGGTCCAGAGTTTTAATAACAGCATTTAGACAGGTCCAGCTTGACTTCCAAGAAATGATCCTTCAAGTTGTGCAACTGCTTGTCTCCAAATTCATGTGTATGTGAGAGCTTATGTAAGTCTGACGTCATCATCCACTATAAAGAACTGCTCCGAATGATTCTAGGTTGGGATTTGTCGATGGCTGTCCTGGTGCATGTATGTCTCAAATAAAGATCCCCCATGAGCTGAAAAAATCTCCGGCCTCAGTCTCCATTTCTTTATGGAGAAGCTCAGTCGTGGGATGGGATCTATGGTTGTCTTTCAAACTGTCTCCCTGTGCTAATAGACAACAAATGTGACATACTCACTGCTAAGGATGTCAGTCAACAGGGCAGTTCACCATACCCTGTCAAAAAAGATGCAAATTCATTCTTTCACTAAATAAAGGACTTAAGTACTTCTATCTGCTCTTGACTCAAAGAAAAGCCCAAGTCTAAATAGTCCAAAGTTGATGCAAAAGCTGTTTCAAATGAGCAGTCGCCATCTTAACTTCGCTCAGTCGCAGTAACATCCCGCCCACCAAACCGATAGAGCGCTGTGATTGGACTGGCACCAGACTATCTGGGGCTGCAGAGGTTCCAATGGAGCGTGGCTAGACCGACCTGCAGAGCAAAATCATTTTGCTTCGGCAACTGACAGTCTAGATTTCTAGGCTAACATTGAATTGCTTCTGTGTATGGAATGTTCTATGCAAATGAAGCTGCCTTGCCTTTGTGAAGTGCATTGAAGTGACTTGTTTTTTGATTTAGCATGCAATCTTTATTTCCTTAAGTGCAACATTAAGAGTTCCAGCTTGTAACTTGTAGGTTCATTCAACCTTCATGTTTATTGCTACAAATAAAAAATGTTGAAATTGTAACTGAAATTAAATTTCTTTGAGTTGTTATTGATGACATAATAAGATGGAAATTGCTCCTAAATTATGTAAAATCTAAACCGACACATCTATTACAGCTTTTAATAAAGTCCAATACTTGCTTTCTCAAATTCTACTAGCTACTTCATGTTACTCATTAATAATTCTGCATATGACATATTGCATTGAGGTTTGGGGGGGAAACACATATACATATGTACCAGTTTGCTTCTATAGATCTGTAAAGTAAAGGTTTATTTCATTGGTCTGATATAATGACTGATTTTCTTCTGTATTTATTATGTACAGGAAACAGATTTGACCACTATCATACTAGAAAATGGTGAGAAAATATTTTGCTGTAAATGTCATTTCTTTTTGCAGGTTCTGTTACTTGCAGACCTGTGGCTGTGTGTTTTCAGACAGAGCCCTGAAGGAGGTCAAGACGGAAATCTGCCATAAAGTAAGCAATCATTTTATTCTCTGTTTTTCTTCATGTTGTTAGCCAAAAAAAATAATCGTTTTCATAGTTTTTACATAGTTTTATATGCTGTTTATAAGAAAAAAGTTTTAGCAAACAGGGGCACAGATTTTCTTGTACTTTCACAAGGATTACATAACCTACCTGTATGGTACACTTATATGAGTATTTCAAATTTTAGTTCTCTTTAAAGAGACAGTGTGTAGTTTCCTGGCGATAGGCAGCAGTTCATACATTTCAGGGTAGTTTTACACCATATCGCTGTGACTGTCACTAGTTTAAAAAAACATTACAGTAAATGTTGTTACCTGCGACCTCGGCGTGACTCCTCAGACTTTGATAGTCCTTCAGTTAATTCCATGGAGAGAATGCAATGCTGATGCTAGTTTTCTGGAGGTGTAGGTTCCAGATCTGCTCGGAATCCTGCGCCTGCCGATGACCTCAAACTACGGCAATACCACTCGACCAAAATATATTGCATCTCTTTTTCGATTCTGTTCTTTCACATAGGTTTTGGAAAGAGTTTAGCTGTTTGGTTGTTAAGTTTTTTACCGCGTAAATGTTTGCATACGTGGTAAAGGAACTTCCGTAAGTCGTACATCCAGCCAATCATCTAGTGTGACATCATCAACAGGCGCAGGACCCTGAGCTGGCTCAGGTAGAAGGAAACATGGCGTCTAATATGGTGGCCCCCAGAGACTTAGACCCACGACGCTAATGTATTTTAGACTCGATTTTTATGGTTATGTTAAAAAACCAACAACATTTTGATGAATTTTTCCAGAGATTAATGGTAAAAACTACACATTGTCACTTTAAATATTTTCTGTCCCAGTTGCATCTTCATGAGAATGTCATGGAAGCAAAACCTATTTTAAGTTCTGACATTTTAGTTTTTGTGGTTTTTACAGCTACGATCAGTTTCCCATGTACAGACTATTTTGAGCATTTAGGCAACAGTTGGCATGTCTTCTGTCGTGTCTTTGATTGAGTGCGATTGTGGGATCAGCGCTGCATTCCTTTTTTTTTAGAGTTTCCCAGACAAAAAAAAATTTTTTTACTGTGATTCTCTTGTGGGAAATGATGTATTTAAGAGTGTTTGTAGAGTTATCACATAGGATTCAGCGTCTCTATCAGCCTCCATTTTGGATTTCTAACCATAAAGTATTAAAAAAAACAGACGAGACAAAAATAACCTTGGTATTTTTTAACAATAACAAATAAGTGGTTTTAAATAGATCCTCAAGGGAACTGCACTTGTACTGAGCATGCTTTGATTCTAATCTGTTTGCTTGTTTTGATCCATTTTGTTTTTGCAGTGCATATTTGCTTTTCTAACTATTGGTAAAACAGACCATACATTTTTTAACATGGACATCATACTAACAAGACATAAATAAAGTAAATGCTCAACACTTTAAATGATCTAAATGGCATAAATAATGTAAATAACAGTTTCATAAATAGATAAATAAATATGTCTGTCTATAAGTGCATGGTGCAGTCATCCACCTGTTCTCAGCTGTTTTCTCTTAGTCACGCTTTGACAAAATATAGCCTCTAAGCAACAAACAGCCTTCCACAAATAGTTTACGATGTGAGCAGGTATGTCATGCTCTAGCGGTGCTGTTGTAGGAGCTATTGTTTCTTGAGGTAACTTGTTTGGCCAGCAGCCACGATGCCTCAATAGGAACAGTTGCCTGGCTCAGAACTTTGTTTCTGTGCCACTGTTCCAGGCAGTCCAGTGCTTCCGGATAGCTTTTACTCTCAAACTTGTTGGCAAACATGTCGTTTCTGTTGATGATCCATGGGAGGTCTTTCAGTCCGAAGATACAGATGTTTCGTACGTAATGGCCTGGAAAAAGACAACAGCAAGTGAGGACATAGACTTTAATATTAAAGACCAAGTTCACTCATGTTTTTCAACACATTTGCAGTGGTCTCTATAAATGAATGCCTTGTGAGTTGACCTCTGGGGGGAAAAAAGCTCTGGCGCTCCTGTTTCAGGAACTAGAAGTGAGCCAGATCAGAGATGTGCTTCAGATGGCAGGATTCGGGATTGGCTAACAGCAACACGACTCTACCACTGACTCTGTTTGCTCTGCAACGTTGATGTTTTATCTCCACAAATAACACAAGCCTGAAGGAGTTCTGCTGTATTGTGGACTCGCTAATTCTAATGGTTAACTCCTACTAGCCAAGACGCACTCTACTCTCTCCTGGACGCTAAGCCAACACAGCCTTCCCCGTCGCAAGCCAAAATGCATGAATCCATGAATGTTAATTTTCAATGTGACGTAGAATCAACTGGCTTCTCTAATCCGAGCGTTTCACCGTCTATTTTCAATTGGTACCTAACACAGGAAATAGGGGTAGAAGAGTATTTTCACGTTTAGCCTACATGTTAAAATCAAAGTGACCGATCATATTTAAAAAATAAGTAAAAAATGGTTTCTCAGTGAACTTGGCCTTTAAGCTTGAGTCTGTTCTTTATATTTTCACTGCTTTGTTTGTCATTCAGTTTACGTACACATTCAATTACCCAATTACACATTCAATTCCATCAACTCTACAAGAATGTATCAACAACACCTGGCAGTAATGCCACTTCAGTTTAGATTTAGATTACTTGAGCAGCCTTGCAAGTTATTGGTCTCAACATCCTGATATCACACCAGACAACATACAATTGTTCAAAACATGTTTTCACAAATAATCTAATCTAACATCCTGCCTTGGTGAAGCACACCAAAGACAAGTCATGACAGAAGAATTATGCAGTTTAACTTATCAGTTCTTGCTTTGATAAAACTAAAACTGCAAATGTGGCATTTACTATATGATGTAAATTTGGTCACTTTGGTTTCTTGATTCTCTATAAACTGTCATGGACTAACTACTCAGGTGTCCCAGTTGCAGCTGTGACCCTTTAAATCTTTGCAACACCTTATGGATATATTTATGTTACTTTCTAGTTTTAAAAACCTGCAGCTGTGGAATGCTCTGGCTTGTTTATGGCCTTATAGTTTTCATATCAGTTTAATTAAGCTTTCTTAAAAAAGACAAACATTTATACAGCTCAATGGTGCAGTTTAAGGTTCTTTGTGCTAAAGAAAACAGCACATTTTAGGCTGACTGAAAATACCTCAAGCCAAAGAGTATTAAGCAGAATGTTTTAGGAATAACTATGTGTGTAAGTCTCATATTACTAATCATATACATCTAAATCTTGTTAAAATTATAACATTGTGATAGAGTGTCTGAACACAAAAATCTGTTCAAATACATTTTCTACCTTTGCAACCATCGTGTTTCGTTCCCTCTTGATCCCCCCACTTAATTGCACGGATAGATCCTTCCCAACCTCCATCAACGCGGCTCCCTGGGGCTTCTTCATGGGATCAGACAAAATAGAGATTACTACAAGTTCTAACAAAAGTCCTGGGGCCTCATTTATCAACCGTACTTACGTACAGATCTGTGCGTATTTCGTGCGTGGGAACGATTTTGCGCATTGTGTGGTATTTACCAATTTGTACTTTTGTACGTTCCTAAATATAAGAACAGCTCTGACCATGCGTAGCACAGCATCTAGAACAGCATCTAGTGGCAGAACGAGGGAACAGCAATTCTGAAGGTCTCAGTGATCCACGCGTGTTCCTCATCCACTAATTATTTTACCCAATAAATAATTATTTTGGTGGAAAAACAGCTGTGTCACATTATTGGTGCTAAAACACCCGTGACCGACGGGAATCTGACATTGTAGAACGGCTGATTTTGTGTTATTTTGTAATCACAAATTTTACTCTTCCCATTTTTATGATGTTTTAAATCATTTTGAATTTATTTATTTATTATGTTTTAATTTAATTTAATTATTTTTTTCGTTGTGAAGCGCCTCGTGATTTTGCTTGAGATGTGCTATATAAAAGATCGTTTCTTATTCTTATTCTTATTCTTATTTTTGGAAGATTTAGCAGAGCAGAGTGCACTCTGGAGGGAACGGCTCTTCCGTGAGCGCAGCGCACTGATCCGATTCCAGTCCATATTCTATTTTACAAATAAAGCAACCCTCCAGAACCTCCTCTGCTCCCCGATCATACACACGTTGTCAAGTGTCCAGTGTTTCGATCTCGCTGTCAATAAAGTTTTCCTTTTTTTTCCAGGAAGAACCCAGGGAATCCCCTCCCGATCTGAGGATGTAGTGTGACCAAATATGGTTAATTGAGGGCGTTTCTGTATGTAAATGACGTTAAACGGGCACGAGCACCTGGATGCGCACAGGTGGGATTTATCATCAGACGATTGCGGAGGAACATGCATACGAGAGGCCACCGCATGTTTCATAAATCAGGACATTGACTCTTCGTACATACATTCTAAATTTCATCCGTAGGAGGGAATATAGGAACGTTTCTACGAATGTTTGATAAATGAGGGCCCAGGAGTTTCCTTTTTCTGTTTAGGACCATCTGAAAAAGTGCTGTTGAGAAAATTCAGCATGTCTCATGAAAAACAATATAAAAAAACTAGCTATTGACATTATTACTTCCCAGTGGTTGATTTGCCAATGAAAGGACATCTGTATGTCCTAATTTAGATTTCCGTCGTTTTCAAGGTTTATGTTATGATTTCGTTAGAACAATGGTTGACAGCATATAAAAATAGTCTGTTTTCCAGTAATCAAACAATCAGTCCAGCCATGTGTCCCTCTACTGGTATATGGTCTCTTAAAGCCATTTCTAAAGTATTACTAAAGAAGTTATCTGAGCTGTGCTTCTTGTAGATATAATTATCTAAATACATACAGGTCCCATTTTATCAGTCGGGCGATCTGTGGGCCTGAGGACTGAGCTCCTTTTCACTCAACAATACATGCTGTATATACACAGCCCAGCCAAAAAAAAAAAAATAGTCGCCACCTGGATTTAACTAAGCAGATAGGTAGGAGCCTCCTATTGGATAATTACTGCATGGGTGATTATCTTTCAGCTGCAACAAGTTATTTAACCCCAACTGGTGCAATGAGTTGCTTCTCATTTCTTAAACAACCATGTGGAAAGACACATCTGGTGCTGGTCGTGGAAAAGATGTTAGTCTGTTTGAGAAGGGTCACATCATTGGCATGCATCAGAGAAAACATCTAAGAAGATTGCAGAAACGACTAAAACTGGGTTCAGAACTGTCCGACGCATTATTAAAAACTGGTGTGATGAGTCCAGATGGACCCTGTTCCAGAGTGATGGGTGCATCAGGGTAAGAAGAGAGGCAGATGACGTGATGCACCCATCATGCCTAGTGCCTACTGTACAAGCCTGTGGGGGCAGTGCTATGATCTGGGGTTGCTGCAGTTGGTCAGGTCTAGGTTCAGCAACAGGATGTGCTCCAAGAATGAGGTCAGCTGACTACCTGAATATCCTGAATGACCAGGTTATTCCATCAATGGATTTGTTCTTCCCTGATGGCACGGCCATATTCCAAGATGACAATGCCAGGATTCATCGGGCTCAAATAGTGAAAGAGTGGTTCAGGGAGCATGAGGCATCATTTTCACACATGGATTGGCCACCACAGAGTCCAGACCTTAACCCAATTGAGACTCTTTGGGATGTGCTGGAGAAGGCTTTTTGCAGCGGTCAGACTCTACCATCATCAATGCAAGATCTTGGTGAAAAATTCATGTAACACTGGATGGAAATAAATCTTGTGATGTTGCAGAAGCTTATCAAGACAATGTCACAGCAAACGTGTTGTAATCAAAGCTAAAGGCGGTCTAACGAAATATTAGAGTGTGTGACCTTTTTTTAGGTGGTGACTCTTTTTGGCTGGGCAGTGTACAATTTGCTAACTTTAGGTCAACTCGACCTATTTTCTCGAGTTCATGCTTTTTTTTTATATATAATATCAATTATTTGCTAAACTTTGTAGTCTATTTTGTTTAGACTGCCAGATCAGAGGTTTTGTTTTTCCAGTTAAATGCTATTAAATACAAGGAGAGTGCAAAATGTTCTTACAAGGAAATTGCATTCACGTGACCACAATCGCAATCACTCTGCCTTGCAACGCTTTAATTCATGCACTTGTGGTTTAGCCACTTTAGTTGGAACAATACTTCTATATGGGCAGCAATAATGTATCAGATAAGTACCCTCTGTTAATTGCCTCCTATATCTTTGTTGAAAAAAAATTCTTTTTGATATTGTGACATTTAATAGACTGTTTAGTTAAAAATGCAAATTTAAAATCTAGAGATACACTTCAAAGCTCAAACTTATCTAAATCTTATGTTCTGTTTGATCTTGTGTTTTGCTTTTTTCTGTAACTTGAGTATTTCCTCATCGTTTTACTGGTCTGTATTTCTATGCGTGGTTTTGTGTTGATTTTAATAAGACTTTACCTTTTATGTGATTGAGTGTCACCCAGTAATGTTCGTCTGGACTGAATGTGTCTTTGGACCACTCCAAAAGGTCTTGGGCTATTGGGTTTTCCAGAACAAAGTCCACAAAAGCGCTAGTGAGAGCATAGTAAGCCGTTCCAAAATAAATTTGTAGATTGTGAGGGGGAGGAGCTTTCTTCCGCCCTGACCTTCTCAGATCGACGTTTAAACCCACATTCTCGTGGTACTGGGTTTGTGTCCTGTACATCATGGACGCTGGCTGTTTGACCCCAGGTGTCATGTTTTTGTCCCTCCACTCTTTGCTCTGCATGTATTGCACCAACTCCAGATTGCTCATGACAGGGAAATCCTGCCCACACAAATTCACCACTTTCCTCCAGTTTATTTTAGATTTTGCGAGGTCCTTCATGCAGTTCAGATCAGCTTGCAGGCGAGAAAACCCGGCATATGTCACCGACTCGCTGCGGCTGGAGAAGAACACGTTATGAAAACAGTCGACGAGCCTCCGTATGGCCCCCCGGTACTCCCGTGGAGCCTTTGCATCCATGTGAATGCAGTAGACATTTTGTGGCATGTAAATGCCTCGCAGCATGCGGACAAAAAGCTCTAGGTCCTTGTGAACAGTCACAATGAAAGCTAAAGGGTAAGTCTCTTCATCATGGCTTAGAGGTCTTGTGATGAAGTGCAAGTCTCTTATCATTTCTGAACACTGCAGATAATTGTTGAGGGTATATCTTTCAACCTGAGAACAGAAAAAAAATTACACTGATTGTTGGAGAATTTTTAATGCAACTACAAACAATCCCTTTAATTAAAGCAGCAATCCGGAGTTTTCCCCCTTTCACGAATTATGTATGAGTTTTTTAGAAATCTATAAAAATGATAGTCTTGCCCTGTACTATGAAGTAATGTAGGCAATACATTGATTTTTTTTCTGCAAAGCTCGCCATGTCTCGTAGAGGCCCCATGCAATTTGAATTAAGGACGTCCACTCGTCATTAGCCAATAGCGTTAGACATCCGCTTACGTACAAATGTTAATCACGCATGCCATTACGGAAGTACCTAGACTGATGCAGAGTTGGCGACATTTCTTATCAGCTCCGGTGGCCTAGTGGTATAGTGTCCGCCTTGGGACTGGGAGATCGGGGTTCGAATCCCGGTCGGGTCATACCAAAGACTTTGATAAAAATGGGACCCAATGCCTCCTCGCTTGACACTCAGCACTAAGTGGTTGGATTGGGGGGTTAAACCACCAAATAAGTTCCCGAGCGCAGCCATGTCTGCAGCTCACCGCTCCCCACGGGGATGGGTCAAATGCGGAGGACAATTTTCACCACACACCAGTGTGTGTGACAAACTGATGGCTTTAATCTTTTAATCTTTAATCTTATGGATAGGGAAATCTTTAAAAAAAATCTTTATATAATATAAACTGATTTACGTGAGGATAACTGTAAAACAATGTGTTTTAGCTCGGTTGCCCGACAAGAGGCAATGCTTCCAGGTGCTTACGATGCAATTCATTTTTCCACCTCTAGATGGTACACTCTGAGAAAAAGAACTCCAGATTTCTGCTTTAAAGAACTTAGGAAAAGTGAAAGCATACCTGGCAATCGCTCCGGTACCACTCTACTCCTGTCTCTGTACCGGTTAGAAAAGGTTGACATTCAGAGGCAAACTGTCTACAGCTTGTAGTAGTAGAGTGTCGAATCTTCTCCTCAGCTGGCATTTTAGTCCTCGAATAAATTACCGAACACATAATAATACTGATCCCCAGGCAGAACAGGAAGATGCATTTTGTACTAAGCTGGCACATAATAATCCCACTTCTTTGTAGTATGACAGCACCACCACGGTTTAAGCTCCTGCAATAAAAAGATCCAGTTTAGTTTTTTGCAGAAGTTTCACAAACCCATGAGGAATAACAAATGGGGTTAAACATGTAGGTTATATCATGATAATGAATCAATTTTTAGTTGCCTGCAGTACAAGTGGAATCTATGAATAACTGCTGTCTGACATGTGACTCGTTAATTGATTCTGGTTCCTCTGGTTATTTTAAAGCTGTGTTTAAATTCGGGGGGGAGTACTTGCATTTGTAAAACTCCTAAATATACACAATAAAGAGTTTTATTTTAGCAGACGTGCTCTTCTTTATCACCGTGCACTAAAAAAACACAGCTAAGCCTAAATAGATCACAGTAATGGGAAGTGGGTAAAATAAGGAAATCAGAAAAAAAAAAGTTTTTGTCAGTTGCAACCACAGAGCTATCTTCCTTTAGAGCAAAACCCTGAAAACAGCAATTTTAGAGGAAAGAGTTAATCACTCATAAACATCTGTTATTCACATAGGTATGTATGCAAGCTGACCAAATTGTGGACATTCTAAGCAAACTTATGCCTCTTTTATAAAACAATGCCGCCAATTTGCCGCAACGCAGATGCGGCATCAGGGAGCGTTAGGTCGTTTATAAGAGCTCAGACCGTGGCGGTAATGTTGCGCAATCATGTCAGGCAAAAAGGAGGTATGGGGGCGGTCTCTGCACTGTCGCGGACTTCCGTGTATTTTGGACATAA
This sequence comes from Aphyosemion australe, assembly GCA_006937985.1. NCBI lineage: Eukaryota > Metazoa > Chordata > Actinopteri > Cyprinodontiformes > Nothobranchiidae > Aphyosemion > Aphyosemion australe. Next base: position 1,394,982 of record SSNS01000059.1, on the reverse strand, counting down.
CTTGCTTTTTATTGCGATCGAAGCTGCGCTCCTTAAGTTTTTATTTTAACAACCAGCCAAAGGTGTGTGTGCTCCACCATCCCTGTGAGCTGTCACATGATCTGAGCTGCAGATGTAATGGAGAGAAGCTCCCGGAGCACCGCATCGCTCCAGTTTATCATCTCAGCTGGTTCTGTTTACAAACGTGAAACTTAAGCGCGTGTTTACTTTCATTTGTAACATATAGTTCCCGGCCGGAGCGCAGCATTAATTCATCACATGGTCATGACACCTCCCTCTTTTGCGCCAAGGCTTAATGTGCGTTTATAAGACCGGCAAAGCCGCAATATTACTACCAAGCGTGGCGGCACGAATGCCGCAAAATTCCCGCAACGTGATGCCGCCATAGCGCGTTCATAAGAAACAAGTTGCGGTAATATTACGCTGATTTGCCGGCACGGTGTGTCTTATAAAAAGGGCTTTAATGTTTAGATGAGTCGGTGTGTTAAAAGTTACTGATGAACAACAGTAAAAGCTTTTGCTGTCTTATTTAAAAGTCATCAAGCAAACAATCTGTTGTGCAGATAACGTGCAAGGTACGTGCATGTGCAGGGTACAGCAGATAATATTCACACACTTGGAGATAAGCGCTATTTTCTGTTCTGCTGGTAGAAACAGGACATGCATCAGCATTTTGGTGCTTTTTTCTCTTCTACAAACCGCCGAGCAGCCACGTTAACAACAGTTTATGTTTACGTAGAGGAAAAAGGCTGTTTATTTATCTATAGCTTTATAGATCTAGAGCTATTTTTGTGCTCTGATAAAATTATACCTTGATGCAAACCTCCAGTGTTTTGTTTTAGTCTCATAGGCTGTATTGATAGACCAGATTTGTCTCCTCAGCTGAGCTAAAATTAGCTCCTTAACTGACCGTTGCTGCAGTTCAGTTAAATTATTGATAAACTGCCTAATCATTATGCCTTAAAAGGTATAGGAAGTTTTTACTTCTAGCAGCTTTTAACTCCTGTGGATGTTGGTGGAAGATTAAATCTCAGTATAATTGGGATGATTGTATGATTTATTCCACTAAAGTTTGACTTGATTAGTTACCTCAGTCTTGCATGCACATCAGAGGTTTTTATTTGCTAAAGAAAGAACTGACAGTGACTAAAATATGCAGTCAGTTTATCCGATCAGCCCCGTGCCTGAAAATAGACATGAAATGATCGTTTTCTTTGTGGGACCATTGAGATTTTGGACATTTCTCTGAAGACTTCCAGCCACATCCCACTGAAACATTTTCATTTGAGTTTCATGCAGCACCAAAGATACAGATCCACATGGGAGCTGAATGCTATGGAAATGTGTACCTTTACAGCCTTCACGTCAAGATACTTCTCCCCAGTGGTCTAATGGCAGAACAAAACACAGCTACCATGCTAAGAATATGGCTTTTTATCAGTTTTGTAGATGATACATTAGAATTAAATTTTATTAGTCAGCATTACATCTTTGATTCAGTCAAATGGTCACATGTCCAAATCAAACATCTAAACCAACAAATGTGTTCGAATACACGGTTATGGTACGAGAAGATGACAAAGACGAGGTTCACGGCTTACCTTTAAAGCTCTTGAGTCTGCAGTTCATCAATAAGTAAAATATTACACAAATTTTAAAAGTGAAACGGCTCCTCTGAGCTGTGTTGCTAAAATTCATCAGAAACCATTTTCCATTAACTGGATCGATGGCAACAACGAGAGAGAAGCAGCCAATGCAGATGCGTCTGAGCTGATTGTGCTGGGAGGTTTGCTCTGTGGTTTCCTAGCGGGGAGGATTTCTCACCGCTTTGGTTTCTATCGCTCATACAGAGCTTCATATGAGTGTGTGTGTGTGTTATTCTCTCATAGCTGATTAAGTCACCCCCCTCCCCATGAGACCAGTACATCCCTGCCTGGTTACCAGCAGCTACACTCAATGCAATACATCTTTCTTTTCAGTTGTTTTTAATTCACAACACTTTATTAGAGGTTACTTACGCTTTTGTTTCTCCAAACTTTATTGTTTTCTGGGTCTTCTTTCTCATCAGAGGTGTACGTACTGAGTTTTCCCACAGATCAGCACTTTTATCCTGCTCATCGTCCTGTTGACAGTCAGCTCCGATGAGGTGCCCTGATCACCAGCCTGTGTTGTTTTCTGGTAACGGCAGCAGCTGAGTGACTTCAGAGCGAGAGTCACAGAGTTTGTTTGCTGCTTGGTCAGCTTCTGAGATTATCCCTGTTGAAAAGAGCACATGGCCGGAGTTCACACCCACTGTGAGTTACGACCACACAATGGATCTCTTGCTGGTTGCTCTGGTTTAATATTTATGTTTGTTTATGGGTGTGATTTCCCCTTTTTCTTGCAGTTCACAAAGATAAAGCAGCTTTTACTTTTTTTCTGCGGTTGGTCGAACCTGAAGCTTTTTGCTAAATGGTTGGACTAAATAAAAGGCCATTGTTACGGTTCATTGCTTGAATTAGATTGAAAAATCCTTTCGTACTCCTAAAGGGATATCAAAGTGTTTCATGTTATTGTTAACCAATGAAAATGCAGCCTTGCACATAAGGAGGCAGTAAGATCATGCATTTGATTCTAAAGACACCCAGGCATAGAAAATGTTCTCAGAAGTTTATTGTTTTAAGCAGGAACGACCTTTTGTACCATTTCTTGCTCTGGCAAGAAGTCTGGCATTTCTTCATTTGCTCTATGCAGTGGATGTTCAGTAGTGTCCATTGTGTTTAATTTGATTTTATTTGATGTGTGCATAGCTAATCAAATTTCCCCACTTTCACTCCAGAGTCTCCCTGGGTAAACCAAAGCATCCAGGAAATATGAAAATAATGTCATATATTCCCTATTTGCCTATGCAATCTACCTAATCTCTACCACAGGTCTCTCATAAACAATATTCAGTCAGGACAAACAAAGCGTCACTTTGCAAGCCAAAGTAGAGCTACAACTGCTGTTCTGTTGAGCTCCTGAAACAGGTAGCAGTAGGCGACACAGCATCAAAATCATATTATGATTTCTTAAGGAAATATTTTTGTCCCTCTTATTGTGAAATAGAAAGAAAAATCCACATTCTGTTGCAGGTAGTTGTATTTGTATGTGGAATCAATTACCTCATTTATTCCAGGTGGTGTTTTTTCTATTAAACTATTTAGTTAAATTCTAATATAACTGTTAATTGTTAACGATTTAGGAATGACTTAAAGTTAGGATAGGATTTCCTGAAAAAGCCATTTGAGCAAACGACATTTTGAATGTACACAATTCTAATGCCCAACCCCCTTATTACTCCCTTTTTGGCCATAACTCCTAACTGAAATATTCCCCAACATGAATAGAACCAGCCTCTAAAACGGAACATTTAAAACAACCCCTTCAAAGAAATATGCAAACACCAAACAGAACAAAACATTCCGTCCGTTACACTAGGTAGAACAGCTGCTCCAAGCTGAGAACGTGTGATTTTTGCAAATAGTATGTATGTAGGTATGTGCAGAGGGGGGCGGGACAGTCAGGTTGATGGACAGATCTTGATCCAATCATTAAGAATGGGACGTTCACAATGATTGAATGAGGTTTTTCCAGGATTGTATGTTTCAGAGGTGATTAAAAGTTTTCTTTCTTTGACAAAACATTACATTTGTTATTTGCCATTGGTGTGTGAAGAGTATTTGAAGCAATATGGCAAAAAAAAAAAAATGCTTCAGAAAAACATCTCCTTTTTCTACCTTTAACTACTTGACAGCTAAAGATCTTCAGGAATCTGCTCAATAAACTGTCGCCTCATGAAACCAAACTCAATTTTTTTATTCTAATGTAAACAAAGAGCAACAATGCAACTCCTATTTAAAAATCTATAGTGGCATAAAAAGCATTTCATTCATTTTTTTTAACAGCGTCACAATTTTCATAAACTGCTTTCATCCCAACTGCACTTGACGATAAACGCAGAGATGCTTTGAGTCATTTGTTCGCCTTAAGGCCCGTTTCCACTATCGGAACTTCCAGGAATTTCACTGGACCTTCACAACATTTGCGCCTCTCTATTTCACCGGGCCGACACAAAAGGACCACTTTCAGTGCCATTTCAGAGCCCAACCAAGTACCTGTGTAAGGTGCGTTTCCTTTATCGGAACTTCGGGTAAATTTACAGGAAGTTCCAGATGTGCGCTTGTCTCCACTTGAACGGGCCGGCCGAACGGCTGTTTTCTGGGCCATTTTCCGGAAGCTTCTGAGTACCTGATCAGGGGTAGGTACTCGGAATGGCCCGATAAAAGACCCGGTGAAGACGCTGGGCAGGAATGCTGCTGATTGGTTGTTACTCAGTTGGAAATGATGTCAACTCAGGAGGAAATAGGAAATGCATATATGTAGCGGGAACCGTTATTTAGGAAAACACGATTTGTTAGAGAGACGAGCGATGGAAGTTGCATATAACAACATAGCAAACATAAACGTGCCGACTATTGCTGCTTCCTCCATTGTGTCGATCTTTGTTTACTGCTTTTCACGCGTTTTACACTGAACGATGACGTAACTCACTACGCAGTGGTCTCGATGTGCTGATGTTTCATCAAATTCCTTACAGGGCCAAATATATATGGAGACGGGAAACGCACCTATAGTGATATGCTTGTAAATGGCCCGATAGAGTCGCTGGGCGGGACTTGTGGTCAACTCACGCTGATTGGTTGTAATTCAGTAGGAAATGATAGCAGCAGACATCACTAAACAACTGGCATTTGTTAAATTGGAAGAGTTGCTGGTGATGCAGAATGAAAGGAAAAGAAAATAAGCAGCATTTCCGTTGATTTAAAATCGCCATTTCTAAACTCCGAGCACCGCAAAATGTGGCGGAAATTCCTCCACAACATCATTTGCGCTGCATTATGGTCTCCCACAGATCTCCGTAAAAGCCGGCATTTCTTCTGATCACTGGACCACGCTTTTTACTTCACACAGCGACTCTACCTGTCCCCTGATAGGATTAAATTACGCTGTACTTTGACATAATAAAACTTTTTTAATGTTATTAATGTCCGTGGACACCTTTTGGCACTGATCAGTTACTCACTGCCAAAGCCGTGGAGATATGCTGATGTCCTAGCAAACTTCTGAAAGAGACAATTTTCCCTGTCACTGGAACTCCCATAGTGGAAACATGGCTGTAGTGTCTCCTTAAGTACCTGATTATACTTTTTAATCTTCAAATCCTCAAGTTTTTTTCATTTAGCAGTAACAGATTTTCCCGTTTATCAAGACATCTTGCTTTTTTGGAGGTCTGTTCCCTTGCTGCCCTGCATCATAAGTGTGTCAGATGATTACGAAGAAAACAAAGCTTGAACTAGTAATATCGACATTCCAATTGGTATATTTTTATTTTAAGATCCTTTCCCCTCACTGCTTTTCTGTATTCACTTAGAATCCTGTCTTCCTTTTGCAGTGTGGGGATCCTTTTAAAGAAGACGACATTATTGTGCTCAACGGTACAAAGGAAGAGATTGAGAAGCTGAGAGTGAAGATGGAGGAGAGGCGAGCCAAGACTAAAACTAAGGTTAGTTTTCTGCTGAACAAATAATGAAATGATGGTTATATGTTTAAGACGGTTTGTGGCATATATTTAGTGTTTTGTATCAAGAATGTTGCATTTCTCGTTTTTTAGAAATCCAAGAAGAGCAAGGCAGCTGAAACCGTGTCCACACCGGCAGAGTCAAAAGGTTGGTCTCAAATCCTGCAGAGGCATAATAATAAGTGGTTTTAGTGCTGACATAAGCAAAACTATGCAGCTGAACAAAAGCCATGAAATGTCCTCCTCGATTTGAATAATGCTTTGAATGTTCTGTGGGTTTGCAGCTTAGCCATAAATCTCAAGGCTGGTGGAAATTATTCTGACATGTTAACTCATGTAACTAGTTTAGGATATAAACTAAAATTATGACCAACCAATTTCATTGATAATCACACCGTTTTAAAGAATTGATCATTGTTTTATAATCTCATCACAACCCTTTTAATCATAAGTGTAGTTGAATCGAGTCACAAGGAGCCAAAAACGTTGGTAGTAGGAGCGTGCCATCTTAGGTACCTCATGATTCGATTCAGGGTCCTATGGTTCGATTATTAAACGATTACCGCTATTTTTGATGCATTTTTTTCACCGTTTAGATTTTTTCCTCACGTCATAGCTTTTTCATGCTTTCAAATTAAACAATGTAAACAAGGGCAGCCAGTTTTGCTTTTGTAAACAGAATCGGCTGAGACGGCAAACTGGAGCGATGCAGAGATCCGGAGCTTCTGACCTTTAGATCTGAAGCTTAGATCACCAGACAGTTCATGTGGGACTGTGAAGGACAGACACTTTTGGATCGGCTCGTGAAAAACTTAAGGAACGTCGCTTCATACGGCATAAAAAACAAGTTATGTCCAAGCTAAAGGGAAGTCCTTTGCCTGCTGCTGGTGGTCAAAAGACACCTTGCTTCAGTCAGTGTGGCTACAATAGCTCATCAGCATATGATTGTGTGAATGAATGATTATGGTGTAAAGCACTCTGGAGTCCTTGGACTTGATTAAGCGCTATACAGGTTCAGGCCATTTATTTTTCAACCACAAATCGAGTCCGAGCTGTAGAACCAATTGGTATTTAAATATGTTTCTACATAAACATTTTGATGCAAGTAAGTTAGAGAAAATATGTCAAGTCAAGTCAAGTCAAGTCAAACTTTATTTATATAGCACCTTTAAATGGCAACATCGTTGCCCCAAAGTGCTGCACAACAATAATAGAAATAAAAACGAATAAAAATCAATTTAAAAGCCAACAGAGCCTTATAAAATATTAAGACCAAAGGCAAATAAGAAAAAAATTATGTAGCAAAGTTAAAAAATAAAAACAGATAAAAATGATATCACAGATAAAAAGATAAAAACAGACAAAGGGAAACCTGCAGTCGCTTAATTACATCTAAAATGCCAGTGCATACAAGTGTGTTTTCAGACGTACTTTAAAAGAGGCCAGCGTATCAGCCATCTTTACATCCAGGGGCAGGCTGTTCCACAGGGTAGGGGCGACTACAGAAAAAGCTCTAGCACCCTTGGTTTTCAGCCGGGATTTGCGTGTGGCTAACAAATGGAGATCAGCTGATCTAAGCACCCTGGATGGAACATACGGCTGAATAAGTTCACCCAAGTATGGTGGAGCCTGCCCACACAAACATTTAAAGACCAACAACAATATCTTATAATCAATCCTGTACTTAACAGGAAGCCAGTGGAGGTCAGCCAGTACAGGGGTGATATATGTATTTTTATGTATATTATTATTCATTTATGTCATTATTGTGGCTTTTCCCTTCTAAATTGGGACGCACTAGTCTTTGAAAAAAGCCGGACTAGAAGGTAATCTCTGTACTTTAACTGATCTTTTTATCCCCCACAGAAGATGCTCAGTCTTCACCAGCAGGTGAAGCTGGGAAGTCTCTGCAGAATGGAGGCGAAAGCAGCCAATCAGGTAGATAAACATGTTTAACTCTCAGAAATACAGTCAGAATATTAACTGGGACTAAACTTCTATTTGGAAGTGGCACCATCTAGTGGGATTATGGTAATGTATACTCCATTAGTTAAACAGTTTGAAAAATAGTTATATTAGAGTGTAATTTTTTTAACTTGGTTTAATTGATCTCTAAATGCCTTTTGGTTTAGATCTGTGGTAAATTACCACAAAATAACTCAAGTTTCATCTTTTGTTTAAGAATGGGTTCACTGAGAAACCATTTTTTATTTATTTTGTAAATGATCAGTCACTCTGAGTTTAACATGCAGGCTCAACGTAAAAATAGTCTTCTACCCCTATTTCCTGCATTAGCTTAAAATAGAAAATAGACAGAAAAATGCTCGGTTCAGAAAATCCTGACAGATCTACGTCACACTGTCACTTAACGTTCATGGACTCACCCATCTTGACTCACGATGGGGAAGCTGTTGTTGTTTTAGCGTTCAGGAAACAGAACGTCTTGGTTAGTAGAAGCTAGCCGTTAGCATTAGCAGCTCCACCACACGGCAGAACTCCTTCAGGCTTGTGTTATTTGTGGAGATAAAATATTAACGTTGCAGAGCAAACAGAGTTAGTAGTAGAGTCGTGTTTCTGTTATCTAGTCAGAGGTGAGATGTCCGAATATCAGGAAATAAGACTCCAAATCCTGCCGTCTGAAGATACTTTCTCCTCTGGCTAATTTCTACGTCATCAAACAGGCGCACCGGAGCTTTTTTTCCCCCAGAGAATGACTTACAAGGCATTCATTCCCTAGGTGACCCTTAAGTCAGTGTTCGAAACCTTCGTGTATTCTCCATTTACCAATATAAATAAAAACTTCACTTAAATAATAATTTAAATCCTTTATTATTCCGTTTCAAAACTTTGAAAATGATTCATATTTGATCTCTCACATTCATCCTATTGCTGTTTCTGTCTTGTATTTTTTCCTCACCTAGCTGTGGCTGGTCCATCTGGCTCCTCCAGCTCCACCCAGGACACCAAGGCCTCCACGGCCTCTGCTACCAAAAGGTCCATCCAGGACATGCAGGGAAAGTCTGAGGCCTTTAAATCCCTGTTCACCACACACAGCTCTGCCAAGCGCTCCAAAGACCAGATATCCAACTGGGTCACCCACACCCCTTATCACTTCTAGCAGCTGTTCTTTCCTTTCAGATGGCTTCAGAAAATGCAACCGATAGAGTCACCAGTATGTGGACTCATTCCCTGCTGTCCCCGTAGCTCGGTGTTTACACGCTGTGAACATTTAGCTTCTAAACAGCTCTGACTTTGTTTTGTTACCTAATGCGTCCCCCGTGTATCCCCTCCACACCTCTGCATCTGTTCTCAGTGTGACTTTATTACTGATGCTGAGATTTATCATCAACTCTGCTCTGCTGCCCCCTAGTGGCCACGGTAACTCCTCCCTATGTTTAGAGCTCTAAAGTTATAGTTTAAATCTTCATTTAACTAGGGGGAAAGGTGGATTATAATCATTTATGAGTGAACAAATAAAGGTGTTCTTTTCTCTGAATATATCTTTGATGTGTTAAAACATTTTTTTCTTTTTATAAAACTCGTTTAACTCAACATTTGATTGTTTTGGTTGTCCTTTTCCTCCATTCTTAAAAGAGTAGCCAAAAATAACCTCAAGAACATAGAAACTTCTAGTGTTTCATGTGCAAAAATAAACAAATGTGCACGCAGCAAAAAATAAAGGAGCTTTTATGTGATGTGATGACGCCAAATGTCTTTTTATTCAATTGTGAGCATCACAGGCTTCGGTATTTTCCTTTTCCTCACAAACAATGGGTCTCTTTCTGTCTGTTTGCTTCTCCGGGCCTTTTGTGGAAAAATGTTTGATGTGAAAAGTGACAATCTGTTACAAGTTACACATTCTTCTCCAGGCACCGGTTTCTTTTGTGCGTGATTTTGTACATTTTGTTTTTGCTGTTTGCAATTTAGCCGACTGTTGCATGTGACAAATAATACGATTTTATTCAATTGCCTTTTTCTTTCGGTCATTTCCTCGTTGTGTCTAAGATGCAGTGGGTTCTCTGAGCCGCTGACTGGTCACAGATGCAAAGCAGAGCAATAATTACCTGTGATGACAACAACAATGTGTTGTTTCTTTCATGGGAGAATCCATCTAATTAAACCAGCTAAAGCTCCTTTGGCTTGTGGTTTTTCTAAATGGTAGACATTATGTCCACCGTGCGTTCAAAGGGTTTTTGGAGTCATTGTTAAATTAAAAAGATTTTTTATTTAATCAGAAACAGAAAATGACAAAGAAATATACATGTTGAAGTAATGTAATAGACTAAGAGTAAATACCAATATTCTACAGTGCATTAAAAACATTGAACAGAATCCAGTTATCATGAGTAGAAGTGGGATTGGGCCCTTTGCTGATCCGACGTGGTAGATTATTCCACAGATTAAGGTTTAAACACATCTATTCTTTAGTTTGGATCTAGGAATGTCTTCAGGTCATCTGGTTTGACCTCCGTGTTCTAGATGGGGTGTGATAAGAGTAGATGATCTTTGGGATGAGGTTAGACTGTTAAGAATCTTAACATCAATGGATGCCGGTGAAGTGAAGCCATACAGGCGTTAAATGGTCCCATTTTTTAATTATCTGTTAGAAGATGAACAGCCGCAAACTATTAGGACGTTAACAGGGAGCCCAGGTCTCCCCTTCTGGCTTCTTCAAGGGTCTCCTGGACGAAGAAAAAAAGAATGGAAGTGAATGGAGCTTTAAAGGGATACTATGCAACTTTTTCATATTTTTAAATCATTTTCTTGAGCCAGTATGTGCTAAAATGACCCTTTACAGCGTTAATGAAATGTCACTCAGACTCCACTTGCAACTTCAGAGTGGCGGTCTGGTCCCTGTTGGACTAAGTAAAGTGGAGCTGACATGCCTGGTGCTGCAGTCTGCTTCCAGCATGTTTCCTGCATGTTTTAGATCATGAACACAGCTGATTTGGTTGATTTAGTGATGAACCGCTCCTGTAGACACTAATGAAGGCTGAGGAGACATTTCAGCAGTTAGATTAAGGTGTTAAAAAGACGAACGCACAGCGAGGAGATAAGTTCAGTTTTGGTTTCACTAACGGACACTAGGGGGTGCTAAAAACAAGCCAAAACTGCATCGTATCCCTTTAAAAGCTATTTTCTGGCCTGCTTTGCCTTACGCCCTGAATCACATATTGTACCTCAATTTAAATGAAAAATAATTATGTATGTTTCGACTATGTCACGTAATTTGAGATTTATTAGCCTGTGAGAATTTGTAATTAAAGACTAAGATCAGACCACAGCATCTCTTCTCCCCCAGTGTAGCTGCTACTTACCACATGCCCATGTTTAGAATAGAATAAACTTTATTGATCCCACAGTGGGGAAATTCACTTGTCAGAGCAGCACCAACACTCAAAAGGGTAATTAGAAGAGGAATAAAAACAAAGATACATGTATATACACAAATGCAGTAATCTAGTATTGTAATCTTAGATCACTAAAAAAACGCAAATAAAAGATGAAAGCAGACTTGGGTACCAACACTATGCAGCATTCTGTAAGAGACACACACAACAACAAGAACACTGTGGGTTTCGCCACGTTTACTGCTCCTTGTTTCGTCCTGAAGAAAGAAGTGAAGCTTGCTAAACTCAGCAATTTTTCTTCTTCTCCGTGTCTGGTTTGATGACTAAAATTTAGTGAGATGAGTAGTTAGAGTACTCTACGTGAAACCTAAAGTAACTTTTGCTGCGTGTGGAAAATAAGCGCTTTCATGGCATCAAAATTTGTCTTTAGAATTCACAGACATCATATGTAAGTTCCATGGCACATCTCAAACGGGATCAGAGAAGAACTTATCGGCCCATAGACTCCCATTCAATTTTTTGGCAGTAGGTGACCAATGGACCAGAAGTAGATGGGTGTGGCTTAGGCTCCCTATAGGGACACCTTTAATAGTAATGCAGCAAAGATTTGTTTGCTGCAGCTTTTTGGAGTTCCTAAACGAACAAAAGAGGGGTAAGTGAACAATAAAGATAAAGAACTTTTAAAATCTTGATTAAAACTTTTTTTTTTTATATCAACAAAATAAATAGATCATGAGTGGCGGCACATTACGTGGTTTGATGCCCAGCATCCTTTGGAACGTAAACCTGTTACCATTACATTCATTAATGTTTGTCAGTTTGTAGCGAAATGTTGTAGAATTGAGTGAGCAGGCAATTTTTGTTTGTGATCATCATCATCTGTGAATCTGCGTCTGGACCATAGTGGGGAGAAGCCCCAGCAGTGAAGCCCTGACTGTTGCTTTGCTTAGCCACCTCCACCAGGTCCTCCTGCTGCACCCCAAGGTGTTCCCAGACCAGCCTATGAAATAATCCCTCCTGTGTCTCCTGGGTTGGCCTAGACTAGTAGCCTTGTGCTGGCAATATCATCATCATCCTCATCATCACAATGCCTTAGTCATTTAAAAAAAGGAAAAAAAATTAAATAAAAAAACATGACATGAGATATTTGCAACATTGGTGCTTTAACTGTTTTTGGCTCATGGGGGACAATTAAAATCCTGCAAATAAGAAAGACAGGAGAAAACACTTATTTTGTTTTTAAGCAAGGATGTAGCAGAGATGTAGTAAGATGATGTCACCACAAGGAGGCAGCAGATGCATATTTTCATCGCACCAGTTTGAAATGATTCATTTATTTACCGTCACGTTTCTATAACCTGTTTAAGTAGTTTTTGATGAAACAAACACGTGTTGCTTTTTGTTTTAAACAAGATTTTTTAAAGAGTAATACGGGAAGTGCTGGAAACTGATCGAATATAAAAATGAATCTTAAAAAACCCTGCACGGACTTAATGTGTCCTCGTGAGTTGTGACCAAAATAATATAAATAAATAAATTGACCTACATTGATGTGGATTTAATTGAACCTCGCAGCAATGCAAGCCTGTATTTGATTAAAACAACAACAACAATCCTGCTCGGTTTAGATTTAGCAAGGACAAAGAATTAAATATAAAAAATTAATGATATGTTTTAAAGTCAGATGCTGCAAGATCTTCTCAACAAACGAAAACATATAAACTACAGCTGGTGTTTTTCTGTTAGATTCTAATTTATTTTAATTTAAACGAACAAAAACGCAGCTGTAAACCTGTTTTTTAGACATTTTTATAAGCTTAATCTGACTTTATTGGGTTTAAGCATCCAAAACGATTTTTTCCTGTGCAACCTCAGTGAGGTGATGTAAACAGAAACCTTATTTTATTTCATTGTGGCAGGTGTCAGAAAAAAATGTAAGATTCTTTTTTTTATTCTAACTCATTTCCAAAAGCAGATTAAGCTAAAAAGTTTGGGAGATATCAGATAACAGGATTCATTCTCCACCTCAAAAGCTTCAGTAGCTTTTCAGCGCAGGTCAGCCTGAGGCCATTTCATTAAGGGGGGTAAAAATGACCTCATCTGCAACCCAGCGTCTATTTTATCAGTTTATTTCAAACCCTTTTTACTTTTTATTTCTGTTATATCAGATTAAATTATTCTAACTTATTAGTAATAATTTTTGTCCGTGTTTCAGCTTATTCAATTAGCGCTATTAGGAAAACACTTTAAATTAGTTTGTTTGCTATAATAATTTCTCAGATTAAAAGTCAAAGTTCACGCGCGCAAACAAAACCAAACAAAGGTTTATTTTAAATAAAAAAGACGCATAATTGCTCTTTTGTTTGCCATTCAAGGTGTATTACAGTGGCGCATGCGCGTTGCAGGATCACCAGGTAACAGAGACTCCCCGCGGATTGAGTCATTCGCTGCGTCTCGGTGGAGCCTTGCAGATGTCTGTGCTGGAGAGGATAGACTGGAGGGTGAGCTGCTGTTTATTTTATGGATTATTTACGTGTTTGTGAGAATAAAACCCCGGGATTAGCCAGATTAAAGCTTTTATTCTCAAAAAAGTTGCTTTAAATTGCAAAAATAGCAGCGCTGTTTATGTTTGAAACAGAAATGTTTGATATTTATTTATTTTATAGGCCTATTTCCAGTTATTAATGCATTTATGCTCTAGAATGTGACTTTGTCTTGTTTTTTTTCCTGCGTCGCGTCTAAATTTGTCCTTTTATCAATAAACTTCGGTTAATTTTAAAATTCTCAATAAAGCAAATAATTTTGTCATAAACCAGCTGATCTTTCATGTAACTTTTTTACTTTAAAATATGATTCCTTCCCCTGCATCAGATGAGTGGATTAATAAACTGCTCTTTAGGATCGTTCAGGAGATTAAAGCCAGACCAAGCGTGACTAAATGCGCTTATTCAGGCCCTGCTCCGTGTTTGTTTCAGCGCGGGAGGATCTGTAATCATCGCGCATTTCACTTCTGCTTGGCATCACAACAAATCAAGGAGCAACGTGCAGGAAAAATAAAACATAATCCTCCTGATCCACGTCCTGGTGAGGCCATCAGAGGCTGGAGGGACCACAGTGTTGTCCAAATACACTAGACTAAATTATGAGTTTGTCAAATAGAATAAAATAAATCCATATAAAATAAAATAAAACAATGGTAGTGTGTTGTAGTGACACAATAGATGCAAGATTTATTTAAAAACATTTTTTTTCTTTTTTTGCATTTCAACAACATCAAAGCGTCACAATAATCTTGCTTATGAATGAAAAAGCTCCTCTAAGATGCAAATGAAGTTACAAAAGAGTTGTTTGTTGAGATTCTTGGAGCGTTTAGAGGTTTTTGTCAGATTGAAGATAAGCCCTCAGGCTTGTTGCGGTTTGAAACGAGCACTTAACGACCACTGACGTTAAAATGACACCGGAGCCGAACAGGAGCTCAGAATAAAGGCCAAACTACAGAGAGTCTTCAGGAAAGGACATTCAAAATAGATTTATTTATTTATTTACATATGAAAGTAATTCATAAGTGTGGGCTTAATTAAGCAGTATTTATTTTATTATAACAATAATAATAATAATAATAATAATAATAATCATAATAATAATAATATTAAAGCCTACCATGATTAAAATATTAAAGTTAAATATACAAAATCGAAAATATGCTCAAAACGAATACTAAATAATTAAACTAAAGCTCCTTTATAATAAAAATTTGCTTTAATGCAGCAGTTAATTTTCTAACAAAAACCATATGTATTCCACCTAATATATAGAGCATCGGTTGAAAAGCTGCAATTGGAATAATTTCATTACATTAGTCAATGAACATGTGTCACAAAATAATTCTGAAATTCTAGCTTTCTTAAAAAAAAGTAAAAATAAAATAAAAAATTGTGAAAGTTCTAAAGGAGGCAACCCACAACGTGAAAGGTTAAAGTGGCCAACTTTAGCGACCAGCTTCTTTTTCTTACGTCGCACTGAAACGCCGCACAGACGGACGGGATTCTGATTGGACCGCCGCCCCGCCAATCAGCAGCTGCGTTCTCATTTTCGCCGCAATTGGCGTCTTTAGGCTGCGTGACGCCCACTCCGAGAGGCTGTGAAGATATAATAACAGAGCTCGTTTTTATTTTTGGACCAATAGGGTTGAACATCGCTGTTTTGGCCATAAGAGGGAGTGAAGTTTCTTATGCAGCAGTTTTCCCCACTTTCACAACTCCGGCGCGCGCTGACCGGAGAGAGAGAGATCCAGAGAGAGGGAGGGGAAAACTTGCTTTACACCGAATATTTTTCTCCTCTAGAGTCCGTGGAAACTCGCGGGCCAGCCTGTGCGTTGTCCGATCGTCAGGGAGTCGGTCACTTTGCTCCTGAGCTCACCTTCAAACTTTTTACGCGCTGCAGCTGGAAAACAAGCGGGTTCATGATCACCAGGAAGCTCTCCATTTGTGCACACCTGGATTAACTCAAGGCTACGTTTCCTCTTCCTCTTCTTTGTTTTTTCTTTTATCCTCTCCTCTTTTGCTCAGTTTTGCAACGGAGAAAGCCAATCAACAATGTTGTGGAAATTAGCCGACAACGTGAAATATGAAGATGACTGTGAGGTAAGTGGTTCAAATGCAGGAAGGACAAAGAAGTAAAAAAAAGTTCGATTTTAAGTGACGATGGTGTGCAAGAAGAGAGTCTAAACTGTTAGGATTACAGGAAGTCTGTAAAAGGTAAATAAAGCACCATTAGGTCACACACAAAGTTTTTTAGCATCAAAAAAAGAAAAAAGTCACATTTGATTAAAATAGACAGGATGAGCTGCAAAAAGAAATTAATTTAAAATTTTTATTATTTGGGGAAAAATATAATAATAATAATAATAATAATAATAATAATAATAATATCTGCACTTTGTTTATTATATATATTTTATAAGTAAAATAATTGAAAAAACTGTAACTGCTTTCCTCCATTCCTTTATTTTTATTGACCTACGTTTACCTAAATTTCCTGGAGCGACAAATGTCACCACACCTGCCATCTGTTTGGCATCTCTCTCAGCTGCCTGTCTCCTTCGTCCCTCAGGAAAGACATGACGGCAACAGCAACGGGAATCCCCGGCTACCCCCCCTGCCAGCGGTCAGCCAGCACCTCTACAGCCCGTCTCCGGCCCTCTCACACTCGGCTGGCTCGGACTTCCAGCCTCCCTACTTCCCTCCACCGTACCAGCCCATCTCCTACCCTCAGTCCAGCGACCCTTACTCGCACCTCGGCGACCCGTTCAACATTAACTCCATACACCAGTCGCCCTCGTCGAACCAGCAGCAGACGTGGCCCGGCCGGCAGGGCCAGGACGGGCTGGGGAGGAGCGGGCTGGCGAGTCAGATCTTGGGCCTGGAGGGAGGCTCGTCGGGGATGAGGAGGGAAGGGTTCCGCCGGCCGGAGCTGCTGCCCCCGCACGCGCACGGCCTGGAGTCCTCGGTCATCGGTGACAACATGGGGATGCACGACATGGGCCACGGAATGGACGAGGTCCAGGTAGGCGCACAAATAACACAGCAGCAAAAAAAAAAAAAAAAAAAGAAAATAGAAAATAGAAAAGCATTTGTCAATAACAACAGTTTTATAATAAATTACAAAATCTTTTTAGAGCTGTCACTTATTGCTGCATACACACACACACACACACACACACACACACACACACACACACACACACACACACACACACACACACACACACACACACACACACACACACACATAATGTTTTGTCATATAACTAATGTACTATATTCTGTTCTTTTTTTAAAATCAGCATGTAGACGACCACAGTATTATTATGGCAGATCAGACCGTCATCAAAAAAGGTGAGTTTTCTTTGTTTTTAGCTTTCAGTGCAACAAAGTAAAATAAATATATATATTTTTAAAGCTGTGATCCTGTTGGGGAATGCTGCCTATTTTGCATGTGCCTTTGTGCAGCCATACAGTAATTACTAACAGGAACTGGAAATTTACTTCAAGGGCTATTTTCTTTTTGTTTTTTCTCCTTCTGTACTTAGAAATGTCATCCTCTTAGTGGCATGTCAGGACACTCAGAGCAAGCTTTTGAGCACAGGAGTGTTGTATTTGTACTAACGCTGCACACAATGCTAATCCTCACAGCCATGAGATGCACTTCCCTAAGCTCCATGTGATCCTCTGCCTATTCTGCTAGTGAAGGTTTTTGAACGGATTCCCATTGCGGGAAAAGAATGGATCCCTTTTCAAATTTACCAGGCTGCGGTCGACATGACAGGAAAATTGGGCAATCTGGCAACCTCAGTGTTGACTGAGAATGAAGAGGAAAGCTTTGGATCATCTTTAGGGCCTCTTTTTTCCTTATTTTTAAGCTTGCAGTTGCAGCCCCCCTTTTTTCTTTCTGTTCACGCTAACAGGAATTTAGGAGTTGATTTTGAAGCGTGCTCTGCTGCAGGACCAGCTTTTGTTGGGGTGTGGCATCGGGCTTGCATGTGAAGGACAGTTTGGTAATTTGTTGAGGCATGAACTGTTTTGAGGGAGAAACTTACTCATGTTTTTATGTCATCAGATTTCAGTTCAAGAGTGCGTAATAGACGGACAGACAGACAGACAGCGATAGTGGTGGAAGAAGTACTTCATTTTTGGTATTTAAGTAAAAGTATAGATGAAGAGGTAAAAAATACTTAAGTAAAAGTGCAAGTATCCAAGTAGTGTCTGAACTGAGTAAAAGTTTTAAAGTATGCATTTGCAAATGTACTTAAAAGTAAAAAAGTAAAAGTATTCAGCTAACATTTAAACACATTGTGTGCATAGAAATGTAGAAGAGAGGGAGAGGGGTCAAAACGCACATTAAAGTACTATTACCTTTGAAACTGCAGCCCGGCGCAGATAAGGGAGTATGCTGCCGGTCTCCTTCGGACCGGGGTTGGGGGTCGGACAAAATGCAAATAAAAGTACTTTTACTTTAGAAAGTTTTTAGATAATGTTGTGGAGTAGAAAATACAGATAACTGCTTCAAAATGTAGTTGAGTAAAAGTAAAAAGTAGGCCTTGTTAAAAATACTTAAGTAAAGTACAGATACAGAAAAGTTGTACTTAAGTACAGTAAAATAGTACTTTGTTACATTCCATTAGATAGAGATAGAGAAAAAGAGATAGATAGATATAGAGAGAGATACACATAGATTAATAAACCGATACATCGATCGAAAGATCGATAGATCGATACGTCGATCGATAGATTAATAGATCGATGCATACATAGATCAATAGATGGATAGATAGATAGATAGATAGATAGAATTATTTTGACAACATTGCGATGCATAATTCTTAGCAGAAAAATCTCCTCGCAGCACAACAACAACCTGACCGGATTCGTTGCAGAAATCAGTGACGGCTCATTATATCGTTCCCATGCTCAAGGGCATGCTGTGAGCAATCTAGGTTTTCCTCTTGTAAACAATGGCATGTCATTCCCAGAGCATTTGTCCCAGAGGAGAACTAAAACCACTCATGTGACTCTATGATTTCTGTCTCAGTATTAGGACTACGAGGTGGCAGGAACCTTGATCGCTTACAGAGGACTTATTATCAGGGGGGCATTCTTGCTGGTGAGGATGAAGATAGCTGTATTTTGTATTGTAGTGTGGTGTGCTGTTTTTGTTTGTCTGAAGACTGTCAGTCCCTTTTGTGTTTGGTTTAAAAATAAATAAATTGTGTGAAATATAATGTCTTCCAAGTGTCGGTGCGTCTGAGTCATCCTGTTTAGAACACTAGGACGAGCCTTTGAAGGCAAATTATTTACGGAGTCAGGGCTCAGATGAGCGGCACCTTGCATAAAGCTGTTTGTGGATGGTGTTTGCAATGAGGGCATCCAATATTTTAAAAAACCACACTTCAAAAGGACCGAGATGTTTTTTTATAAACACTCCTTCAACAGACACGGGTCTCCTCGGCCGTGCAGAGCTGCACACACGCAAAAACAATAAATAAATAAATTCACTGTTCCACAGAAGGATTAAGAGTAGAGCTTATGTACATACACTGGAAAGGTGCATATATAAATATTCAATATTACCCAACCACAATGCATTTTTTCTATTGTTTTCTGCAGTTTTAACTTGTGCTTACACATGCATTTTTTTTTTTGCATCTCCCTGCAGGCCCTGTCACATTACCCAAAGGAAACACGCTGGGTCTTCCCTTCCAGAAAGAGTCCCTGCTGGGCATGGTGTCAAACCCCACGGAGGTGTTCTGCTCCGTACCGGGCCGCCTCTCCTTGCTGAGCTCCACATCCAAGTACAAGGTTACTGTGGCTGAAGTCCAGAGACGCCTGTCGCCTCCAGAGTGCCTCAACGCGTCGCTCCTGGGAGGCGTTTTACGCAGGTTAGGATTCAGACTCATCCAACAATACAAAACATTTTACTCCTTTTATTTATAATCTGGAAGAGAAATTTACCCTACGTAGACAAAATCTGATGCACGAAGCTCAGTGGCTCATGGGAACGACATTTTAAATGCACAGCTTGGCTTGATGCAACCCTCTTTTTAATTTTTTGCAGAGTTCAGGACATTATTTGTGTGGTCTGCAGTTTTAGTGCAGCGCTTCCTTTGAGGATTTGTTACATCAACGCTGTTCGTGTAAATCCGAGAGCTCATTGGTTGTGTTTTTATGTTGTGCTGCGAGATGTGTCTTATTTGTGTCATAGCAGTTGACCTTATGGCACATATGTTAGTGTGGCAGTCTGTCGAGGGACGGGCAAGGTTACGGATTCTACTTAACACCCCTGATCAGAGCTTTTTTTTTTTTTAGCTGGAGTGCATGTTTGCCACTTCCCATGTGCCTTTGTTAATGCTGACATGCACCCACACACACATGCACACACACACACAGACGCGGTCACTTTTAAGTAGGTCATATAGCAATGGGAGTAGGTTCGTTAGCGGAGAGACAAGGGGGGAGATCGGGATGACGGGGTGGGGGCACTCAGACACACATGCTTCCCTAAAGATGCTTCGTTTCTCACCCGCCATGCAGAGGGAGAGCTGGCCTGGCCAGTCATGCAGAAAACCGAGTCGTCCGTAGCAAGTGAGGGATTTAAAATCTTCTGAAAATGCATGTAGGAGTGATATCCCTGCTGAGTTTTTCTGCTGTGTTTAAATTAGATTGAAGTGAACAGAGGTGACTTGTGTTTGACTTGTTTTTGAGTGACGAGTAAGACTCTTTAAGGCTGATTTTCTAATCATCACAAACATACTAAAGTGCAAATCTACTTCGTTTAAATGCACGTGTCAAAGTTCCTCATGAAAATAGTGCAAAATTCCATAAAAATGTTAATTTTTCAGTCAATATTTGCAAAAGTACACTCAAAAAAATGAAATGTTGAATTTACTTACCTAAATTATATAATCTGGTTCTACCAAACCTAAATACTTTAAAGCCACATTCCTGAACTTTGCAGATATATGCTCTCTGTCGCCCTCTCAAGGCTTGCTGCGTAACGTCACTGTCGTGAAATCAAATCTCGGGCATAAGAGGCATGTTTACATTACTAACGTCAGGCAAAACAACAAAAACAAACTTTTCCACCTCCACACATTAAATAAATAGTTTTATCAGGACTGTATAACAATTTTATGCCCGACCAAACACAATAACCCTGGTGAAATCATTTATTACTTACCTAGCCATTAGCAGCACGACTAGGTCAGAGTCCGTAGTTCATGCTGTTCTTTCTAAAAGAGCTCTCCAGCGAGGAAAAGACGGCCCAATAATAACTCTGGTCTTTGCTCTTGCTCTATCACGTTCTCCTTTTCTTTTCCTAGATTCCTCTGATATGGGATTTCTAGCTTTCTTTGGTGAATCTGCCGCTGCTACAGCGAGTCTATGTTATACAATTATGGCAAGCCAAAGGGGGCAAAAAATGCGCGTTCTAAAATCAAGCATTCTAAACTCGCATTGTGTCCACCAAAACACGTGTTTTGTCGGACATAACAAGTGTTTAGAACGCGTGCTTTTTTCACCCCTTTGGCTTGCCATATATTGCCGTAAAGCAACACGCAGTCAATACTTCCGGTGTCGGGTCGCAGCTGAAAAACTGTATAGTGTGGTAAACAGACGTGGGACCCCCTAACACCAACACAGCTCTGAAAATAAACATAATAGGTGATCGTTTGCCACCAAAACTTTACAAAAAACTTTATTTTAAGGTGTAAAAGTTGTGGAATGTGGCTTTGTTACAGAGATTGTTATGTTAAAAGTAAATATATTTTACTCTTTACATTAAAGCAACTAGGTTTAGTGGAACCAGCTGACACAACTCGGTTAAGTAAATTCAACATTTCCTTTTTTGAGTGTATGAATTTTTCGTGATTTTCTGTTTTTAAATCTGTTTGTTGTCGTTCCACAGGGCCAAGTCAAAAAATGGAGGTCGTTCTTTGAGAGAAAAGCTAGATAAAATTGGTCTTAACCTGCCTGCGGGAAGAAGGAAGGCAGCCAATGTCACTCTACTAACCTCGCTAGTAGAAGGTATGATGTTTCACTCAGTAGCACTTTCTTAAGTGTAACTTCCTTCTGCAGCGGCTGGAATGTGACTCTTAGAGTGTGAGAAACTGTCATTGGCATCAGCTTAAAGTGTGTTTTATGTGCGACGCGGTCATAAAACAGTTTCTAAACGACATTGTTCAGCGTTAGTCTCTTCAGAAGCTTCTGCACTCAGCAGCAGGTGTGCATTTGAAAAATGTTTTAATGATTGGTTATTTTCTTAGTGAAACATGAGGATGTTCTGACACGTTTGTCTATTTTTGTATATATTTTATATAGGCTTATAAGGAAATAGAATTATAGTGTCACTTAATAGTTATATGTAAATATGTTATTAACAGCTGTTGTTAAAATAATTATCCACTGAAGCACGACTGTTTTAACTCAAACAAACAATAAAGCTGAGTGTTGTTGCTCTGTATGAGTACAAAGAACTAATAATAAAGTATTCTCTGCACCTAAAGTTCCTCAAGGAGGAATGCAGGAAACGCATAGATAGTGTCACACACAACAATCTGCAGTTGCCACATAAAACCAAACATTAAAAATCAAACGTCAAAATGTAAACACCAGGAATAGTTAAAAAACCGTCAATTTCTGCGTCAATGCTGACGTTTTCAACTATTGATGACAAGAATAAACAACAACTTGGTGCTGTTAAATAGCAAAAAGAAAGAAAGCAGAACATATAAATGATGAAAACAATAAAGACTACAACAACACTGGGCGCGGCCATCTTTAAAATGGTGATTTTGGGATCCTCTGAAGCAAACGAGCTCGCAGCTCAGAATTCCGAGTTCATTGCGTAATTTCCGGTTAACTTATCTTGGAAAAACGAGTTCTGAGGACAACTGGAACGCACTATTAGACTCCAAATCCTGGCGTCTGCTGCCACTCTCTCCTGCAGCAGACTTGTTGGTGCTGATCCAAGAAATTATGGGCTTTTTTTGCCCCGAGTACGGCGTGCAAGGCATTCACTCCTACCAGAGACCACTGCAAATGCATTGATTAAACGAGTGTTCAACACATTTAAAATAGCCTCTTTTCTGCAAGAGTCAGACAATTTTAGTCATCCATATTTACGTTTTGCTTTGATCTATCGGTAAAAAGACAGTGCGACTTATTCTATTTCTTTATCAGCATCACTTCCATTCCATCTACCTGCCTCTGGCATCGGTAGATCTTTTCCCCTCTCATGCTTCATCCACTTCTTTTTTTTTAAATAAATGGGCTAATGATTCTGTTGAGAAGAACAACCGGAGGCCTGTTTTATTTACAGACCTTCAAAGATGAATTAAGCCTTGTTTTGCGTTCATCTTGCCAGGAGCACCAGCTGACCTTAAAGCTTCTGAACAGCTGCCTGCATCCTGTTGTGATGTTCATGTCTATCAATGAATGGAGCTGCAGGTGCCCTCCGGCGCTCCGTGTTAGCATTTATCCACATAAGCCTGTGATGACCGTGCGATTTAAACCAACTACTGGAAATAAACTCATCTAACTACATTTTCCCCTCTGGCTTAGAAGATTTATGATCATTCGTTTGCTTCAGCTGCTTCAGATATGGTGGCTTGTTGCTTGTGGCCCAAAATGGAAACTTAAAGATAACGATCTTGACCTTTGATTGCTGCTTGGTCACTCTGAAAATACTGATCCGTGGAATTAGTGTGGAAGATTGTGGCAGAAGAAACAAGGAGAAACTATTTCTAAACTCAGAGAAAAGGCGCTGCTGCTGTTGGTAACTTCAAATTCCACGGAGGAAAACACCGCTTTCTGCACATATTTATAATATAAGCAATATTAGGAGGCTGTTCTCATAATTAACGCTTTCTACTCGGGCATGTAATATGTTTTTTTATTTTATTTTATTTTACTGTAGATTCTTGGTTTGAGACCAAAAATGGATCCTGTGGTTTTCACAAGCATCTGCTTTATTACCTTTTGTCCCAGGTGAAGCTGTTCATTTAGCAAGAGACTTTGGTTACGTGTGTGAGACGGAGTTCCCTGCAAAGGCAATAGCTGAATACCTGGGCAGGCCGCACGTGGAGCGCAACGAGGTTAACACTCGCAAGAACATGCTCCTGGCTGCAAAGTAAGTGTCTTATTTGCAAGGTTTACACATAGGGAGTGGCACGTTATCACTTCTATTTTTTTCTACAAAATATGTTTTTCTCACATTATTTAAAAAATGCAGCATTTACACTGTAAGAAATGAAAGGTTGAGTTTACCTAAGTTATGTCAACTGGTTCCGCTAAACCAGGGATAACCAATCCTGGTCCTGGGGAGCCGCTGTCCAGCAAGTTTTAGTTATTTCCCTGCTCCAACACACCTGATTCAATGGCTGAAGGAGCTGCTCAGCAGATCATGAAGCTCTGCAGAAGCATGTTAATCACCTACTGATTAAATCATGGTGTGTTTGAGCAGTGAAACAACTAAAACATGCTGGACAGTGGACCTCGAGCTCACTCATGGGGTCAAATCTATGGTTGTCTTTCCAACTGCCTCTGGACAACGCTAGGACCAATCAGAGCAAAGAACAACGTGACATATTCATAGCAAAAAAAATAAAACGGTGAAGTCTGCCACACACCATCAAAGAAGACGAAGCCAAATGCATCCTTTTTTAAAATAATCTGCTCACGTCTCAAAGAAAAGCCCAAGTCCAAAATTGAAGCCAAAGCCGTTTCAAATGAGCCCCTTTCCTGAGCCGACACCATTGTTGTAGTTTTTCAGCAATCGCAACTTTGGCGCTAAGCCCATCCAATGTCTCTCTACAAACATAGCGTGCTGTGATTGACTGGACCTAAAATAGTTCAAACCAGTGGTAGACCTGCTGAGGCTAAAATAGAGCGTGGCTAGACCAACCTGCAGAGCAAAATCTTTTGCTAATGCTACGTTTTGTTTGGATTTCTAGGCTAGCTTAAAGAGGTACCTCATTAAGAAGCCATTTTTTATTAATTATTTTTGAAAACTATCGGTCATTCTGAGTTTAACATGCAGGCTGAATGTGAAAATTGTGTCCTACACCTATCTCCTGCATTAGCTTTTGATAGAAAATAGATGAAATGCTAGAATTTGAAAAGCCTGACAGATCTACGTAAAGCTGTCGCTTGAACTCACCCATCTTAGCTCGCCATGGGGAAGCTATCGTTGGTTTAGCGTCCAGGAAACAGCAGAGAATGTCTCGACTAGCAGAAGCTAACGTTAGCATTGCCGACTCCATCACACAGCAGAACTCCTCCAGGCTTGTGTTATTTGTGGAGATAAAACATCAATGTTCAGCAAACTGAGTCAGTGGTAGAGTCATGTTGCTGTTAGCCAATCAGAGGCGAGATGTCCAAAAATCAGCTGACTTCTCCGTGCTGAAATATCTGAGCAAATGTATTAAAAATGTGAGTGAAGGACCTCTTTAAATGTAAAGCTTAATGCACATTTACTTTTAACATAACGTGTAACAATCTTTATATTTAAGCAACTAAGCTTAGTTGAACCAGTTGACATAAAGTGGTTAAATAAATTCAGTATTTCCTTTTTTACAGTGTAGCTGACTTGGCTATCTTTGGTGTTATGCACTGGATTTCATTAAATCATGTTTATTCTCCTTTTGGTTTTCTACTTTCAGGCAAATCTGTAAGGAGTTCACTGATCTGCTCACTCAGGACCGGTCGCCTTTGGGAAACTCCAGGCCTGCACCCATTTTGGAGCAAGGGATCCAGGGCTGCCTGACTCATTTCAGCCTCATCACACATGGCTTTGGCTCTCCGGCCATCTGCGCTGCAATGACCTCGCTCCAGAACTACCTGAACGAGGCACTCAAACAAGTGGACAAGATGTACCTGAGCTCTGGCAGCGACAGCCAGGGATCCTCGGAGAGCGGGAGCAAGTCTACCGACAAAATGGAAAAGCACAGGAAATGAGAACTCAAAAGACAGAAACCTCATAAATTTTAGAATCCCCTAAATCCCGCTGCCCTCTCTGCCCTTTTTTTGGACTTTTTAAAACTGATATTTGTTATTGTCTTTCGGAGAGATTAATTTGTACGTGGGTGTGTATGTGTGCTCGCACTGTAAACTTATATTTCTAAGAAGTTGTGGACTTGTCTGCAAATCAGTGAGTGTTGGCACCCGGCGGGAGACTGCGCTGTGGAAGTTTGACACACTTGCACATGCTAACCACTATGCATTTTTATAAATTTGCCTACGAACTGATGCTACAACCAGAACACTTCTGCTTTTTTGGAAAGAAGAGGACAAAACAAAGTGCATTCTCCGATTTTCCCCCCCTATTATTCTTAGAGGACATCATTTCAAGATGACTTGCTATGGCTGTGAATTCCTCTCAGCACCCCCACTCCTCCTCTTCTGTCTGGATGCAAATCCGCTGATTTCCTGTGTCTCAATGGACCTGCAAAAGGAAAAAAAATCTCTGTGTGTATGAAAAAAAAAGACAATCCACTGTGTTTTCCCTTTTTGTGCTTTTGTACAACCACTTCAAAATGACTCCAGTGTTATTGTGCTTTGTTTATGGGAGATGATTTGAGTCTCATGTTGGACGAAGACTTTTCACTCAGCGCTCACTCACAAACCAGAGACTTCAAAGTTGCTGCAATAGAAGCCCCTTCAGTGTTCACACGGGTTACACTGCAAAAAATGACTTCTAAGAAAGTAAAAAATCCAAATTTTTAGACATTTTACCTTATTATTAGTCTAAAAAGAAAACAAATTATTCTCTAGAAAAATAGCATTAATTAAAATAAGGTAAATATTCTTAAATATGATCCAAATTTTCTTGTTTTGAGTAAAAACAATTTGCTAGTTTTAAGATTTCTAGCCAAACAACATTTTCTTACCCCATTGGCAGATTTTGTTTTACTCAAAACAAGGGTAACACTTTACAATAACGGTTTCTTTATTAACATTTCTTAGTGCATTATTAAGCATTAATAAACAAAGGATCCCTTTATCAACATTTGCAATGTTGTTACCTATTAAGTCTCCTTAAGGTTAGGACAAAGGGCCGAGGGAGAGTGGGTGGTGTGTCTGCTTAATAATGCATCACTTAATATTAACATTAATATTAAGCAGTTAACACTTTATTTAATAGGTTATTAATGCTTGATAATGCACTAAGTAATGTTAATGAAGGGACCTTTATTGTAAAGAATATTTACATTATTTTAAGAAATGCCATCCATTGTCTATACCCGAATATCCACGCAGGGTTGCAGGGGGCTGGTGCCCATCTCCAGCAGTCTTTGGGCATGCAGGCGGGGTACACCCTAGACAACCATGCACGCACACACAATCACACCTAAGAACAATTTATAGAGACCAACCAACCTGACAGTCATATTTTTGGACTGTGGGAGGAAGCCTGTAGAGAACCCACGCGTGCACAGGGAGAACATGCAAACTTCATGCGGAGAGACCCCAGGTCGAGGCGTGAACCCAGGACCTCCTTGCTGCAAGGCAACAGCGCTAACCACTGCTCTACTGTGCAGCCTTTGAGTAATGCTATTAATTCATTTTCTTTTTATACTAAAAATAAGATAAAATGTCTAAAAATGTCTTTTTTACCTTCTTAGAAATCAGTTTTTGCAGTGTACAGTCACTGCCGTAACTCCATCGTTAAACATGGCAGTGAGTACACCATCTTTTTTATGGTCAACACACTCACCATATTAGTATTTAAAACTCCAAGTGAACACCGACCTTCCATCACGCTTTAACCTGATACAAAGTGTATACGTGTGTTGTGTGAATGTGTGTACTTGTACATATTGCTTTTTTTTTAAGTGTCTTTAATTAGACATTAAATCCAAAACATCCAAACATAGAACTTTATTCATTGTGTTGTCCTGGAATGTAAATATATATTTTTTAATTTATGTGGTAATTTAACGGGCTTGTGTAAATAATAGTGACCTTCTGGTGTACGGTTTATCTTCTTATCAGGACGTGTGTTCAAACTTTTATAAAAGGGTTCGTTTTTTTTATCAAGTAGAAGCTAGGAAGTGGGCATGATTTCCCTTTCTTTTTGGAAAAATCTAAAAGAAAAAAATTGTTTTAACGTTCTAGGAAAAAACTGAATAAAACGAGAGCCTCAAGCCTGATTCAGTGCGTGTGTGTGATGTTGCCTAGGCTATCCAAACACTTCATTTTATCTGTAGCTTCCTTTTTTCAAGCGTATTTCACAGCAAATGGTTAAGTCATGTGTTGAAAGAATCCCTTAATAATAAACAGCAAAGAAAATCCCCCTACTAAACTAATGGCAACAGTAGTCATCATTATTTGCTCTCACTTAGCTTCACAAATAGGCCGTGTGGCTCAGCGAAGACCTCAAAAGGACATCATGTGAGCAGCAGAGATGTGCTGCAAAGAAGGAAGCAAATGACCCGTTTGAGTTTGAGCTTAGAAACAGTTTGCACCAAGATTTCTACGGAGATTTTTCCAATTTTTAAATATTCGTTTTGCTTTCTTTTTCCGGCGTAGACGTGCTTCCATTTCAGCCTGGATTTAAATGTTTCAAATCTGTAATCTATTTATAATGGTACCATTTTTTGCAGATTCTCTGAAAACGAAGAAGATGATGTAATATTGCACAATCTGATCTTGTTTTTATCAGTAAGTCAGCTTATTAGCATGATGTGCTGAAGCAGCTTGAGGGTCTCTGATGACATTTCAGCCACAAATGTTGTGTTTCCAAAAAACCAAAAGGTTGCAAATGCTCAATTTTGATTATAATTAAAGCACTCA
The DNA here is from genome assembly GCA_006937985.1 of Aphyosemion australe. Lineage (NCBI taxonomy): Eukaryota > Metazoa > Chordata > Actinopteri > Cyprinodontiformes > Nothobranchiidae > Aphyosemion > Aphyosemion australe. The sequence continues at coordinate 1,366,684 of SSNS01000059.1, read as the reverse complement.
AGTGTTACTGAGCTTCACCGAGCTACGGTGTCAAAAACCGAAATGTTTTTATGAAATTCACACGATGAGGAATGCACCTTCCTCCTACCACTGGTGTGGTTTCAGTGCAACTTCTTGACGTCTCTGGAGGCTCTTTGATGTCTGCAGGACAAATAAGTGAGGGGAAACTAGAAGGGAGTTGAATGTGGCGCAAGGTTGCTTAATCATCACTCGCCCAGCCAGTCCCTGTTGATTCATGTGGTCTGTACGTTTCTGTGCTTCAGCAGCTTATTATTAGGCAGCGTTTGTGACTTCAAACTTGCATCCTGGAACACATTTGCACGTTCGAGCCAACCGCATCACGCTTATCCAGTGATTTATATCGTATTTGTTCTATTTATACACATTTGTAGGCCAGTAGGCTAAACCAGCGTTTCCCTAAAACTTTGCTACAGGGTAGCGAGGCAGCAGTTGCAGCAGATACCTCGCAGTAAAACAAGTATCAGCCTCTCCCCTCCAGAACCTGTCTAACCAGAACTGTCAACCTGAACCCAGTGGCTCACAGCGGTTGACTTTAACTGCCTTCAGTTATTCTTGTTATGTTGTATGCATGGGCCTGAAAAAGGAGATAATTAGTGGGGGGTGTGAGTGACGGTGGGAGAGCAGAGGAGGGATAAGTGAAGGTTGTTGGAGAGAGAAAAAAGCAGGGCTGTTAGAGCGCCTTTGATGACCGGCTGAACGCGGTTGAAGCAACACTTCCCTGTGAAAGAGGATTTGACTGAAGGTTGTTCGCTCTGTTCCCTTTTCTTTTTTTTTTAATGCACGTTGTCACTCAGTCACATCACAGAGTTTTTGTTTTGGCCGACACCAGTCTTTTGTAAGCAGAGGTGATCGACTTTTGAGCGACTTTGCAAAGCCAAGGCTGGTTCAAAGAACATCCCAGGAGGATAATCCACCAAATCGGCCCGTAGTGCACCTGCCCACTTCTCATGTGTTTCCCAAAACTTTAGCAACATGGTCGAAAAAGCCTCCCTCCCAACAGTGAGTAACTCACCTATGACACACCTAATGTAGCTGGGAAAAGGAGGCAAGCGTGGACTCGTCCGTCTCATCCTGTACCTCACACATCCTCTTCTTTCATTAAAAGAGAAGATCCCAGAAACTTCTTTAATTAGAGATTCTATGTGACATGCTAATGTAATCTTTACATCTCATTAGGATGCCCAGGGCTACTTGTCAACTCCAGATTCACTGAACTGTGGCTGTGGTTCAAGCCAGCTCTGACTATGACCTTTTAATGTAGGTCATGGCAAGTCACGTGACGAAGCTCAGTGGAAAAAAGGGAAAAATGGAACAAGAAAAGAGCGTTTTCGTTGTTTTATAGATGAGTTTTATCAAAAATATACAAAAATTAAACTTTTTTTGGAATTAACTGTTGTCCAAAATGTTCCCAGACACTTAACTCTTAACTTTCACCCTCTTTCATTCACCCAACCACTTCCCTTCAACAAAACTCTTTGAAATCTGTTGTACATTAAGGCTCATTTGCAGTCAGACTAATCGCTTGCTTGCAGTTCCCAACCACCAAAACCACTTTATGAGTTAAACCATGGTCCTAACATCCCTGCCATAAACGACAAGTCAGACAGATGACGGCGGTAGATTCTCGTGTGTAAATCAAGTCAATCGTAGGCTGCTCCAAGTTCTCTAAAGACAGAAGATTGTTTTAAAATTGGAAAAAAAATGTGTTTTTATTTGATGATGACTATAAAATATCAAGTATAATGAAAAGATATGAAATAAATAAGATTAATTAAAGAATTGTAGAACTTGTACCAATAAAAAATCTAACATTTAACACATTTTTGTAATTTTGTCATGAGTGTTGTCGTGTTTTTAACACATTTGAGGCTTTAATCTGAATATAATCAAGTTAAACATCAATAATCTCTCAGCAGTTTGATTTTTTCCCTTTATACAAGAAAATAAATAACTTTAAAAGGGGACATTTTACAAAACTCACCTTTTGCATCCTTTCCGTGCTGCCATGTGGGTCTCTGCTCCCTCTAAAAACACTCCAAATGTGAAAACACGTGTGCATCCATTTTCTGTCAGTGTTTAGTTTTAGGAATTATGTGACTAGAACAAGACGTTTCAAAAAGCCCCCTTTTGTGACATCACAAACGGTGAAATTAAGACACAGGAGGAGCCGTGGCTCTACTCTGAGCCCCTCCCAGATATCGGAGCTTCTCAGCTTATAGCAGCCTGGGCGGGGGATGGGTGGGCGTGGCCAGCTCCAGCTTGTTTTCTTTTAGGGATGAGCCGGACTCGTTTCATTGTTCCATAACAAACCGCTTTGGTCAGTGATTGCTGCCTGCTCAGAACAATGCTTAAAAACACATCTGGAGGCAGTATTAAATAACTGCTGAGATGACGGTAATGTCAGCAGCAGAGCTTCAGTAAAACTGAAAGTGACACAGTCGTGTTAGTCATGTAATCACCGGGAGCGATTATTGATGCTGGGTCGATAAAAACGATCAGTTTTGATCATTTTCTGTGTTAATAAGGTTAAGGGTGGGGCGAGGGGTGATGCAAAGGGAAATAAGGAGGGTAATAAAAATCTGTGGTGGGGATGAACTGAGCTTGTGTGTGTGTGTGTGTGTGAGTGGGAGGGTGGGGGTGGGGCGTTACAGCCTAATCCCTGAGGAAAATGTGGAAGAAATTAATCGAAATTACAAGGATGAAGCTAGTCTGGAGTCTGGGTCTGGAAGGGCTACAGAGAACAGACGGGAGGAGAGGGGGGAGTGGGGGGCGTCAGCCATTACTCCTGTTCTTCTCTGCATTTTCGTTGCTCTTTTCTCTTTTTGTCTCTTTCCCCCCTCCCTCCTTATCCTGTGGGAATGAAGTGGCCTGTCTTCCTTCCTTTCTGGCTTGCCACCCAGACGCCACTCTCTCACTTCCTCACGCACAGGCCTCTTACCAATTACTTAGCATCGCGGCCGCTGCCGGTATACGGACGGGATTGTGGAGACGCCTCGATCCCTGCTCTCCTCCTCCCCGGTGCTCCCTTCTCACAGACAACAGATGTCTTAGTTTCTGAGGGAACATGTGCCTCTTTAACTGGCCTCGGCTACAAATTAAAAACCCCAAATAAAGACTGCGTTTGCTCAAGATTTGTTACGTCCTTTCAGCCCGACTGAAAAGAGGATTAGCTGCAAATAGAGTCCAAAACTTCTCCCTTATTTATCCTGACGTAAAAACATAGAAATTACACAGGATAGTTGCTGCTGCTCGTTTTATCTAACGAAAAGCATGTGGCGCCCCCCCTCTCCCATCCAAACCAGTGTAATAGCAAGGCTTGCTCACCTAAGTCTGAGCGTAGTAATTAGAACAAGCTGTTTGGGCAACAAACAGGCCTGTAAACACAGAATATACCCTACTTCCCTCACAGGCTGTTTACTGGTTCACCATCATGAGTTTAGGGGCGGGGTAAAACAGATCACATATGTGGACTCTGAAGTTTCCTCTTGAGAGGTTTCTGAGGATCAAAAGAAAAGAAAACAATCAAGTCTTGAGGAGAAACATTTGCTGCTCATCATTGTTGCCGTTAATGGGATTATGGCTTAGCGGGGATTATTGATCCGCCTTTGTATCACTGTTGCAGAGGTTTTAGCCATCTATGGCCTACATATGTCTGATTCCCATGGCCAGTGATTTAATTCTGCACACAACGAGGATGCAGTCATTAGAGTCCAACCCAACTGTTGAGCTTCCATTTCATTTTTGGTGACCCTGTGACTTCAACAGTCTATTTTAATTCTGCTTAGATTATTTAAACGACCCTTTAGCCTTTTGCTGTCTTTACCAGGATGAAAGCGATGAAAAGTTATTATTAACCCAACCGTTTAACCAGACGGCGCATAATGTAATAGATGTGTTTGACCCGTGAGCTCCCTTCTCACCAGGAGCCTTTCAGCGAAACTGTTCCACACAGCTTGTTCACTGAAGTCACAAAATCACGGGAGATTTGCATTATTATTATTATTATTATTATTATTATTATTATTATTATTATTATTATTATTATTATTATTATTATTGTTATTAGTATTAGTAGTAGTAGTTTTTGTTAAGTGCATAGCAACTAATACGTAGTTAAACAATATCAATTGATGACATATGTTTAATTCTGAGAACGCCTGATTAGTCACCTTTACAGCACGGTACTATACCTGTAAAGATCATGCAGCAGTGAAATGAGCAACCTCAAACTGATTATTTGTTGTTCATTCCTCTTGAGTTGCTCGGGGGACTGGATGATTGTACTTTCACAATAAATAAATGTAAAAAAAAACACATGTTGGTCATTTTCACACTTTTCATTTTACACTGTCAGGGACCTCAGTAGCCTGTAGAACCTGAATATGCAGCCACAACAGTTTGTCATGTCCTCCTATGCTGGTCACCAGTCTGGTTACATTCTGTTGTGGATCCATTCCTCAAACAGGAGTTGTTGATGGTCATCCAGTCAGGTGGTTTTGGTCACTCTAGCGTATACAAGTACCAGTCAGGTGCCAGCCACACACCTGGAAGAACTTGAAGCTCAGAGCAAGAGTGAATTAGCCTGGCAAGCCATCCTATATATGTGAATATATAGTCTGGCCACGAACCATTGACGGCTCTCAGTCGTGAGGCGGGATCTACGGTTGTCTTTCAAAATGTCAGCACGCAATTGGATAGCGCTAGGACCAATCAGAGTGACGAACAACATGACGTAATCCGGAAAAGCGGGAGGCTTTAATAGCGTCTAGCTTCAATGATTTCTGTCGTTTTTGTATAAAAACACGCGAATATCAGGTGTACTGGGACATTGCACTACTTTGTTTGATAAAAATAAGAAGCCGCTAATTATATCAGACAGACTTACGCACGTTGGAGTCTAAATAATCCAATGTTGATGACAAAGCCGTTTCAAACGAACATGTTTTCCGAGTTGCCGCCATGTTGCTTGGGTTCGCGGCGTTCGCGGCCGCAGCGCTGACGTCATCGGCTACTCCCGCTCTGTGATTGGCCCATGATATAGAGCGCTGTGATTGGCCCAACCAAAACTATAGCGAGTTGTGATTGGATAGACACAGCAGTGGTTTGGGCTGCGAGGTTTCCAATGAAGCGTGCCTAGACCAAACTCTGCAAAGCAAGAATTGGTCTAGTTCACTAGGCTAAGAGTGAATATCAACAGGTGAGTATTGCAGGGTGTTACACATTCTGCTGTTTTGCTCATTCCATGGATGCACAATCCTTACAAGTTGTACCTTGCTGGATCGATGACTAATCAGGCTTTCCAACGATTTTATTGAAGAGAGGAAATGACTGACAGAAACATTTGCAAACTTTTTAAATGATTTTTGAAAATATGACCAATGGTATTTTGACACCAGGTAGAACGCACCTGTCCTCTAGAGCTCCTCCGTCCCGATGAAAGGTGGTGTTCTTGTGTGTCTGATGGAAAACTGAAGACTGATATTTTCTTTTACATTTTATATTCAGAGGAGTGTCCAGGCCTTTTAAAACGGGGTGGCCCAGGTGGGGCACTTGCTTATGCATGGGTGACACCTGTGGCCACCCCTCACAAAATGATTAGTGTTTTCAGTCTAGTGAGTTTGTGAGCTCTAAATTGTCGTGACCAATTTTTTCTTCTTCTTCTTTAAGCTGTTTAGTGGTGGCTTGCAAGCCACTTCTTGGTGCATTACCGCCACCAACTGGAGTGGAGTGGGACTGGCATGGCTATTCTAAATACTATTTATGTCAATATGAATAAAAAATAAAGAATAAAAATAAATGTTCTGTTGGCCTGTAGTCCACAAAAGTCCATTTAAATGGAATTCAGTGGGGTGGCACCTGAGGTGGCCAGTCAGCTTTCAAGGGCATGTGCTACCTCAGGCCACTCCCTGGACACGCCCCTGTTTATATTGAATATTTAGAAACCAAAACAACAATCTTGGACTTACTATTGCTGTGACGTTCACCTGCATTAAAGGTGGAATATGGAACACTAAAGCGACATCTAGTGTGTGGAGGTTGTAGTTGCAACAACAGAACAAGGTTTCCAGCTGTCGGGATGCCAGGTTTGCTGCTGATACGTGAAGTGAGCAGCCAGCACCGTGTCCAGGGACGACCTAAACTCACTCTGGTTGTAGATCTTTTACGGTCGCTCCTCTTCTGAGAAGGATAACGACATCTTCTGGGCTCAGAAGCAGCTGCTTGACTTGCAGAGTCCACCATTTTCCACACTGCCACTGTTTACCGTATTTGGAAACCCTTAATGCTGCCCTCTATTGGCTGGTAGATGTAAACATAAATCCAGTGTCGTGCCCGTCAAAATAAATATTTGATTATTTTTTAATTAAAATATAGCTTTTAAAGGATATACTGTACCTTCATTCTGCACACCTCTAAACACCTCATGGAGGGATTATATTTTTAAAAATATATAGTTTTTTATTAAATTGTTCCATATTCAACCTTTAAAAAAGTACATAAAATACTAACAATCCCTATATTTTATGATGTTTTTCATTCAAATAGTCTGATGTTAAGCATTTTTAAACCTTAACAATGATCATTACCAATGTAGCTGAGCAATAGGATCAATGTGAAGGGGTTCAGACATGCTTCAGTATTTTTAATTTTTTTTTTTAATATTTTCTTATCAAATGTTTTACATTAAGCCCTCCACCTGTTATTGGAGTTCTGTGTAGAAAACCCCCATCGGCTTGCTCACCGTCTGCTTGCCTCTTACCAGTGAAAACAGCTGTGGCTGGAAGTGTGTCCGATGACAGCCGTGACTGTAAATGTGAGGAGTGAAACCGATGTAAAACAAAAACAGTGCACCAGAAGATGCTGCAGAAAGTGAGGCAGGAAATTTGGATTATAAATAAAATAGATTTACGGGAATACAAGGAGACAGTCAGAGCATTCTTGGATTATTTATAAATGACACTCATTTGACAGCTTTGGTTTGTTGAAGGCATAAAGGCTATTGTTTGACGCTGACACTAAGATTCAAGACAAAACATCTGTGGGGAGTCATCACGCTGTGAAGGTTCGAAACCCATTAACTCATGACGCTTCAACGGTCAGCCCAGGTCCTCCCATACAAGAACAACAATCAGTCATTGCTGTCTTGAAGCGTGCCTGATGAGAGGAAACATAAAGTAGTTGCTACCACCAGGAAGACGGGGCTTATGGTATACATGTGCATGTTGTCCTCCCGTCAGAGCAGGAATGCCCATGAGCAAAAAGCAGCCTGTAAGGTTCAGCTAAAGGTAAAAGTCATCACTTTGACCAACAGCCTCTAACCAGCTGTACTTCATAGCTTAGGATTTGGCCTCAGGCATGTCAACTTTCTGCTAATAAAGAGAGAGCAGCAACAACAGAGACATGAAATATGGAATATTTTAGGGCGAGAAAGACAAATAACAAGAAGACAAGGACAAAAAAATGAGGTTTTCACAGAAAATACAATTCAGAAAAAATGTCTCAATTAAAGTGGACTTATTTTGCAAAACTCACCTGCTGCATCCTCTTGAGCTGTTTTGTGGGTCTCTGCTACTTCTATAAACACTCCAAATGTAAAGATAACCCCATCCGTCTGTTTTGTTTTAGGAACTATGTGCCTAAAACGAGCCATTTCAAAAAGTCTTTGTTTGTGATGTCACAAATGAGAACATTTGCATAGAACTGCTACTCACCTCTCCAGGCTGGAGGAGCAGCAGCTCTACTCTGAGACCCTCCCAGATATCGGAGCTTCTCAGCTTATAGCAGCTTGAGCGGGAGATGGGTGGGCGTGGCCCGTACCAACTTGCTACGAGTGACAGAGCCCAGAAACGGCTCATTCTGGTAGGTACTGAAAATGTTAAAAATGAAACAGCTGAAATCACCTTATGTGAGAGGGATTTAGTGCAAAGAATGTCATAAACATTGACCATAGGACACGGAGAACAGAATTTGGAGTCTTATTTCCTGATATTTGGACATCTCGCCTCTGATTGGCTAACAGCAACACGACTTTACCACTGACTCTGTTTGCTCTGCAACGTTGATGTTTTATCTCCACAAATAACACAAGCCTGGAGGAGTTCTGCTGTGTTGTGGAGTTGCTAATGCTATTGGTTAGCTTCTACTAGCCAAGAAGTTCTCTGCTGATTCCTGGACGCTAAACCAACAACAGCCTTCCCCGTTGTGAGTCAAAATGGGTGAGTTCATGAATGTTAAGTGACAGTGTGACGTAGATCTGTCAGGTTTTTGTAATCCTAGAGTTTCACCGTCTATTTTCTATCAGAAGCTAATGCAGGAGATAGGTGGAGGAGACTATTTTCATGTCCAGCCTGCATGAAAAACTCAGTGACTGATTATAATCAGAAATAATCATTCAAAAAATGGGTTTTCAGTGTTCCGCACCTTTAAGAGAAAAAGTATGAAGAATCAGACACAACAACCCAAGCTGGAGACAAAAACTAAAAAAAAATGTTTGCAGAAAGGTGAGTTGTAGCGGTAGGAAACGGCCAAATGAAAAGATACATATCTACCAAAGCAGGAGAAAATAGTAAACATGTGAAGCCAAAGCTGCTCTGAATGGATTTCTTTGACAACAAATGCTTCCAGTATGGAGTGAATCATTGTAAAACCACATTCATTTCCTGCCTGTGTTTATCCAAAGAGGGATGAGATACAAAGCTGTCCAGACTTGTTTGCAGTGTGCAGAATAGGAGAGAGAGAGGTGCTCATCTCTGACAGAGAAAGGCCATATTTAACCAACAGCTCGCTTACTGACTCACACTTAAACACCATCTAAAACAAACAAGAGACAATGATAAATAAAGTTACAAAATCTCCTTAAGACAGTTTCAAAAAGATGAAATTAGAAAAAGAGAGATTGTTTTATACAAAATTGTTCTCAAGTGATTTAATAATAAATAAAAAACATTTCTGTTTTACTCATTCTTCCCTCCGCACTAATTCCTCCAGCTCATGTTTGGCATATGGCAGCCACAAACTCGCATGCTTCAATTATGCTGGACGTTATTGTGTTGGAGGAATGGGAGGAGAAAAGCAGGAATGTTTACAGTACCTACCCATGGCATCTGGCCTTGATGCTGTTGTTGCATAAAGAGGAAGGCTGGTGATGAAAGGTGTCAGTGTCCCTTGTCAGATTGGTGTATTTTTCCTTTAAACAACAGGAAAAAAAAAGATAAACAGAGAAAAGGAGGAAAGTGGAACGCTAAAGCTATTGTCTGCACCGAATTTACTTCTCAATGAGATGCAGAGAGATTTGATGTTAACTCGTGGACACCTCGAATCATAACACTTGTCATAAAGCTGATTTTATCGTTTGATAAGTGGAATTCTTTTTAAAACGCAGCTGTTGCAAGCCGGAGTGATTACGTACAGTTGCTTGCACACTAGACCGAGTGATAAAAGTGAGTGAAGACATGAATGGTGTGTGTTTGTGTGCACGCGTGCACCTGCCTGTTCAGGATGATGATAATAAAAAAAACTAGAGGAAGCAAAAGCAGCGTGACTGCCACGGACAACGGCTCTCCTGATGCAACCGCGGTGGGAAGGTGAAGCACGCACGCACGCACGCACACACACACACACACACACACACACACACACACACACACACACACACACACACACACACACACACACACACACACACACACACACACACACACACACACACACACACACACAGGAGATACTGGAATCCCAGATGTGAGTGATATGAGGGTGATAAAACTCATATCTCAGCATGTTGACACTCAGAACTGCTGCTGTGTACTATCTGATGTATCCCTCTATAGTGAAACATTAATTTAACCAACGCTGCAGGACTGAAATCACTGTTTTTGGGCTTTTCTCTCTTTTAGGATTCAAAGATAGAAAAAAATAGACTGAATGTGTTCTTTCATGTTTTATTTTTTATGGAAATTTTACGAGTTACACAGTGGAAGCATGATGTCAGAACACCTGTTTTATGGTGTCAATTTGAATGTGTTTATGCAGGTACAACCTGTTTCATAACAAAAGTCGATGCTGGCATGAAAAAGACTTGTTTTTTACAAGTTATACATTATTTATACCATTCTTGGTCCAATGTTTTTATTTTTATCTTGCAGAGCCAGGAAAGGGAGAATTGTGGCATGATGCAGAAATTGTTAAATTATTTACAGTATTTCAAAACTTTTCACTAAAAACGGAATAGTTTTTTTATGCCTAAAGCAAAAAAAAAAAAGGTTTTTGGTTGCTAAAATAAAAAAGTGAGTCCAATTCAAATATGATTAAAACCAAAGAGGAAGATTAATATTAATTAGAGAATTAAAAACTGTGACCAATGCCTTTGTCATTTCTAGATTTTCTTAATTCATTTCTTAATGTTTCTACTCATGTTTTAATGTTTTGATCATCATTGCTGTTTTATTGTTTTATTAACATTTTTATCTTTGAATTTTTTATTTCTGTATTTTATTATTTAGCTGTTTTTTTTTTATTGTGTTTTAGTTGTTCAGCACCTTGGGCCCCTTTGATTAGGGGAAGGAAGGGGCTTTACAAATAAACTTGAAGATTAATATTTAATAAAATGGGAAATAGAGTTGATATGATCAGTTAATTCCTCTTTTCATGAAATCATAACACAGTTATTCATTATTTGCTACCCAGCCAGCACACATAGGTGGGCCCCATATGGAATATATATGGGCAAGCCGTATGGGTCCCATCAGGGTTTGTTCGTGGTTTCCACGGTGGCCCCATGGGCCAGAAAGATTTTAACGGGCCCTACATGGGTTTTCAGAGGGTTTGACTCAAACACTGGCAAACCCCTGTGGGGCCACCATGAAAAACCATGGACAAACCCTGTTGGGACCCATATGGCTTGCCCATTTATATTCCATATGGGGCCCACCTATGTGTGCTGGCTGGTAAATAAAAAAATAAATGTATAATTAAAACTTTTCCTTATAGCAAATCTGCTCATATCTGTTTTGCATGTTTTTATCATATTTTTGTGCATGAATGCATTTAAATAGAAGCAAGAGTGTGTGACTACAGTGTGTGTGTGTTTGTGTGTAAGAATTACGACAGCAGAGAAGCGTGTGTGTGTGTTTAGTTCTTTGTCCAAACAGACAAACCGAAGTCTCCAGTAAAGAAACAACGTGCAGCTTAAACATATCAGTCTTGTTCTGACATGTTTCTTCATTTTCTGCTCCACACCACCTGCTGCACTCTGAGCCCAACAGTAGCAGCCCTCACGCCACCTCAGGGTCAATTTAAAGCATATTTTAATATCACTATCCATTTCTTTTACATGTCAGGCTCTGATATTTTTTAATAAGGTATGATAAAACAATGGTGAATGGGCAGGAAAAGCCACCCCTGAAGCAACAGAAAGTGAGAAACAAAAGAAATTTTGTCAATATAGTCAGCAGCGGTTTGATAGGAAACAGCAGATTTGTCAGTTTGCACATTTCTTTCTACATTTGCATATCATTCCTCTTATACACATGAGGGATTTTTCAGTATAGCATAACTGTAACGTTACCTGATGATTCACGTTGACTGTAGGTGTGAGTAAGAAAGACTGGAGACCTGTCCAGCGATGATAAAAATGATCTGTTGTACGACAGAGAACGTCCTGGGAGAGAATCCTCCCTTATGAAGAGTTCAGGGCTGATTATAAAATGCAGTGAGACCAGCGGTGACTTTAGGCATTAAACCAACACCGTGATTCATTTGTAGTCTGGACTTGGAGGAGTTCACGTGTCCAAATTACACTGCAGCTTGGAGGGAGACTGCTGTGTGACGACTGGGCTGCCTGTGGGTGATATGGCACGAGGGAGGGGGCCATCGTGTTATGAAGAATAAAAACAAATGACGTGCTTTCTGATACTTCTTCCTGTTCATTTTAACAGATTAGAAGGTCACGAAATTGATTAATAAAAAGATTTAAAATCAGTCTAGTACTAATAATGATTGACCAGCTCCGGTGGCCTAGTGGTAGAGTGTCCGCCCCGGGACTGGAAGATCGGGGTTCGAATCCCGGTCGGGTCATACCAAAGACCTTGAAAAAAATGGGACCCAATGCCTCCTCACTTGACACTCAGCACTAAGGGGTTGGATTGGGGGGTTAAACCACCAAATAGTTCCCGAGCGCGGCCACAGCTGCAGCTCACCGCTCCCCACCATGGGGATGGGTCAAATGCGGAGATGTAATTTCACCAGTGTGTGATGATGACTTGGAACTTTGACTTTATATCAGTCTCCAAAACTCCCCAGTGACACCAGAGGGGTCTGAATAACCACTACAAATGGAAACATTGTTTGTAACACTGTGGGAGCCGTTGCTCAGAGGTGGTTGGTGGCCAAAAGGGGAATTCCCCTCAACTCTTTTTTCCTCATTACCTAAAGGTGGTGATGTTTACATCTTTTTTTTTTATTTTGTGGCGGAGATCAACAGTCAGTGGTGAGCTGTTTACCACTGGAGTGACACCCATTTGTTTTAGAAACAAGCGTTTGACTGTGTCCAAATTCAGGGGCTGCATCCTGCAAGTCTACATTTTAAGGTCGATTACGTCACAGCAAAGTCAAAATCGGAAGGCTACTCAAAATGCAACCTGCTAATGCGTTCTTATTTTCCCCAGATTTCAAGGATGGGTCTGGTGTATTCTAATGCCACTTTCACATCTGGGTGAGCCCGGACCGGACTGGTTTGGGTCAGATAAACCAAGATAAATTGAATCACTGCCTCATCGTTTTTATTGAAGTATTGCTGTGTTAAAGGGGCAGATATTATAAGGTTTTGCTTCTTTCTGCTCCTTTTCATTTATGATTATTTGTGAACACGAATTGTTTTAAATGTAACTTTTATTTGCTTGATTGAATGAAATAAATAAAAAAAAAAAGTTAAAGTGAGTTGCCACAGTTGAAATAGTTCAAAAGCTCCGAGCGTCTCTCCCCTGTGAGGAAAGAACCAGGAAGGACTGGACCAGTTCCGACCGATCACTGACCAAAAACCAACACCCACGCGGCCAGGTTTTGTTCACACATCCTTCTTATGAACGCGGATGTCTCCCAGCACCTGATGCGCGGACAAGTCCGTGATGTTCTCCTTAAATTAGTAAACACTAGTGGCCGTGAGCAGTGTTGCTTTTGGAGACTCTGACATGAAGCACACTGCTTCCTACTGTCTCACTGAGCAGCAGAGTCTGTCCTTGTGCTCCCACGGCTGGAGTGGCAGGTCCGACCTGCAGTCAGAGAAGTTTACTTCACTTCATCCAGACTGATAATGAATAACGCACGAGAAGCTGCCACTGGCTGACTCTAGCCACCAATCAGAAGCTCCCTCTATAGGTAGGCGTGAACTTCAGCTGGCCAATCAGTCCGTAGTGGGTGTGTTGGGGGTGGCTCCACACCAAGCTGATCGCCGGAGAGCAGGTCTGAAAAAAATGATCGGCTGAGCACAGAAAACACACAGATGTGAACACAACCTACCAGGGCCAGGCCGGGCCGACCTCGATGTGAAAGCCTACTGAGCTAGAGTCGTCAAGAAATCTAGACCAACCGTAGTAGAGCAAAAGACTTTGCTCTGCAGGAGGGTCTAGCAATGCTCCATTGTAGCCTCAGCAGGTCTACCATTGGCCGGAAGAGTTTTGTGTCTTGCCAATCACAGCAATCTACATTTGTGAGGCGGGCTTAGCACAAGAGCTACAACAGAGAAAAACTACAAAGATGGTGTCGGCTCAGGAACAGCGCTGGTTTCAAACGGCTTTGGGATCAACTTTGAACAATTTAGACTTGAGGCTTTTTTTGAGACATGAGCAGATAGAGGTACTTCAGTCATTTATTTCAAAAAAGGATGTGTTTGCTTCTTCTTTGATGGTGTATGGCAGACTTCCCTGTTGACTGATTTCCGTAGCAATGAATACATCAGGTTGTTCGTTGTTCCAATTGGTCCTAGTGCTGTCCAATTGCATGCAGAGACTGTTTGAAAGACAACTGTAGACTCCGCCCCATGGCTGGATGTTTCAACGTCTTGTGGCCATCCTATATATTTACATATATATATTTACATATATAGGATGGCTTGCCAGGCTCGGGTTAGAGAGGCTGATTTGACTTTCAACACATTCACTAATGGTTTTTCTCTATGAGAATCAGCACTTCCTTCCACTTGAAGCACTAACTTCAACCACACATCTCCAAAAGTAGCAGTCAGGCTGTCACCATACTGTAGATCAGTTTTTTATTTTCAAATAAAAATCCAAGAAGTTCCTCGTATCTTGACAGCCCTCTCTTATGCATTATTCACAGCCAGCCGCCTGCAGAACAGCACATGTCCTTACTGACCTGTGATCAGCTCTTGCAAGGGTTTTGGAAGAAAGAAAAGTGGTTGAAATGCTCTTGGTTTCCCCCCACCGGCTCATGACCGAGTCCTGCCAGCTCTGTCTCCTCCATGTAATTACTGCTCTGAGAAGATGCCGTGATAAAGACATTGGTTCCTTTTGGTCAAAGCAGCAGAGACAGCCCAGATCGTGAGGCTAGATTTCCTTAGAGGATCTCCTGCACATGTGAAAAGTACAAATTATGCCTCCACATGATGGTGTTTTTGTGGCGACACCATGGAGGCCCGAGCAGGATTTAAATGAAAGTTTCATGTCGAATTTGACTTATTGAATGTTACGGCACAGCTGCAGCGTGTAGATTTAGTGTGCGTTGATTTTTAAGCTGATAAAGATCACAAAATAAACAATCTTTGGATTAACTCTGCAGATTCCACACATTTGTTTTTTTCTTTTGAGCTTTTGTTGTAAATAAAAAAATGAATAAACTGATGAGGAATTCATTTTTCAGTAGGGACTGTGTGGTGCAAAAACAGGAAGTTTAAATATGGTGTTTTCTGCCCTTACTGTTTGTAATTATAAACAACTAAAGTGCTTTTGTTCAGAAATGCATACACAGGCTGGAATAGGCACCAGAGTCATACTTTTGCAATAAAAGTGAATTTTCTTTCAACTTTAATTAATCTTTCATTCAGATATGTATCTTCATTTAATAAAAAGTTAAACAAACTACACTCAAACTCTAAACAAGTATAAACTACAATTTTTTTAATTAACTTTATTGATTTTTGTCAAATCATCAAGAGAAATCTTTATTTAAAAATAAAGTTGCAACACATTCAAAGGGATTTTCACATTTACAGCTTCTGTTAAATGAACAGAAAATTTATTTTGCACTTTGCTAGCTCTCAAGAAATATATAGTTATTGAGCTACACTATATTCATATCATAAGTGTTGCAGTTTTGCAAAGTTATCTACTCTGATCTCAAAATCTAAAAATGATCAAACATTTCTTCTAAATTCAATTTTTTTGTATTATTTAAAAATATATTTAAAGACCAATCCTTATTTTGACTGATAACACATGAAGTAAATAATACATAGATGCATTTTTTTGAGTTATAAAAATTGAGTTTTTGCAAAATTGCATAAAATTGCAAGAGAAATTGCAAAATTACAAAAATTCTGTACAAAGGTTTCAGACATCAGATACATTTTCAAGATTTTTTCAATGTAACTAAGCAAGATGTGCAGACTTTGATTTAATTGATTGAAAATTAGGCTTTAATTAATTTTCTATATCCAATATATATATATTAAAATATGATGATATCTGTTTGTCTTGATGAATGATAATCCACAAAAATCACACACACACATACACACTTCTCCTTCCTGCACCCAGTGACAGGGCCATCACAAAACAGCTGCTGGCATTCAAAACCCACCTTATCCACACATGCAGGTAACTAAAAAGTGCAGCAGCAACAGAAAAATGCTGATGAAATCCTGCAGACCGTGCATTCGAGACTGCACAGGCCCTCACACACATGTGTGCACGCAAATGTGTGTGTATGTATATTTTAGGTGGGAGAACAGCATGTACACACATAAACATCCTCCAGGCAATGGGAGTCATCCTGGGAATATTTATCTTTGCTGGTAATGCAAAGAGGCAGCCAACCTCTAATCTGGCCCTCAGTTATTTTCTCTGAAATTTCCGAATGGGGGGAGGAAGGAGATGAGAGAGGTAAAGAAATGTGTGTGTGTGTGTGTGTGTGGGTGGGTGGGTGGGGGTGGTGGTACTAAAGTCATTGGGGAAGGAAAAAAAATCTAGAGATAGTGGAGGATGGACAACAAATGGCTGGTGCACGTGGTTGTGTAGTAACCGTATGTGTTTCCTGGATTCTGTCTCAGGTTAAGAGGAGTGGTCACGAGCTACCTTGTGTTTTGTGTGTGTGTGTGTGTGTGTGTGTGTGTGTGCACGGCAGTGACGATGCCCTGCAGGCTGAGCTGGATCTCTCAGTGTGCGGGCTGATTCAAAGTGAATGGCAGCGTGCCGTGTGGCTCCATCGTGGCCAAATGACTTCTGACACTCCTCGCCTTGTTCTTTGATGTCTGAGGAAACGAGGCGACAGAGGCGGACACACAATGCCATAAGTGGAACACCAACAATAATTTCTTAATTAAGCACACACACAAATGCTTTCTAACACTCCTCTGATTGAAACGCGTAGTAGACGTTTCACATTGTAGCCACAATTTCTTTGGTGTCGCCCAAAGCAGAAAAAAATGACGTTTGCTTTGATCCACTGGTGTCTATTTTCCCTACATGTGTGTTAATTTAACAACATTTACTGGGACAGCCAGGGTTCCAATAAAGGGAACAGATCAGAGAGTGAACAAGGACATCTACAAGCATCAGTGTTTGGCCCGTTTCTTGGTGCTGCCAACGTTTTCCCTGGGCTGTCAGGATGAGACCATTTTGGGTTCATGTGGAACTCTGCGACGTCACATACAGTCTGCTTGGTGCTGCACTTGTCATTGCCTCAGGGTGGACACGTCGGAGACTAACAATTTGTTTGACTCGAGCAATTTTTTTCAGCAGCTCCGCCCCGTATTTACAGAATGGATACGAGAGTGTTGCACCATCGTTTAACAACAGGAATGTATATTTCTAGAGAGTATTAAGCAAAATAAAAACATTTCAGTGGAATCACATTTGTTTTGGTCATTTTGGCTCATTGGTGATTGATTCTGTGGATCTGGTAGAGGAATATTGTCCCAGTGTTGGGGTTAAGGTTAGGGTTAGGTTAGGTGGAGTAACGGATTACACTGAAGTCTGCAATGCTCACATTTATTTAAAGAGGCAACATCATCTTAGGTTAGCAAAAGGAACCAGCAATGAACCTTTCAGCTCAGCTTGGTGGTAGAGGAGTTAGGTGCTTGCCCTGTAATTGAAGGGTTGTAGGTTCAAGCCCCGTCTGTCGCAGTCATTGTGTTCTTGGGCAAGACACTTAACCCACTTTGCCTGCTGGTGGTGGTCAGAGGGACCGGTGGCTTCAATGTAGCACATCATCACCAGCGAGTGAATTTGTTTGTGCATGGGTGAATGACGGTGTTGTAAAGCGCCTTGGGGGGTTGTAGGACTGTAGAAGGCGCTATATCAAATACAGGCTATGTAACATTTAACACAGCAGATCAGAGCGATGTTCACGTTCCTGAAATTGAAGCCCTGACCTGTCAGTTTAACTCTTCCACTCAGAAACAAACATTAAGACATTTAAACTCTTCCACTTGAGGCTACGACTCAAACTCAACCGTTGAGGGAACACGCCTCCTTTTATCTGTCCAAGAACAATGGCCTCAGATTTGGAAAAGCTGATTCTCATCTCAGTTGCATTTGACTGTGAAGCATCCCAGTGCATGCTTAAGGCCAAGGCTTGAAGACACTGACAAAACCACATTATCTACAAAACGTAGTGATGAGACCCGGAGGTTCTTCATGATAACGCCTAGAGATCAGGTCCAGCATAAACAGGATTACAGACAAGGTTTCTTAAAATAAAATATTATTTTAAATTTAAATATTTAAAGTAAACATCAACTTATGGAATTTAAATGAAAATGAGCTTAGAAAGAATTTGGAACTTGGAATGTTACAAAAGCAAGTTGCAAACATTGTACCAAAGGTTTAGGGATTAGCAGCAGAAACAAGCAGCATATTTTTGTCCAAATTAGCACCTTATCATATTAGTTCACTTTATGTGCATCACCTCAAAAGATGGTAAACCACTGACTGTGTTGAAAGTAAAAAAGTCATTGTACCGTAAACAAAAATCAACAAAACTGCAGGAATTCATGATCATAAACCATCTTTTAAGAAACACCAAAAGGGAAACTATGTAGTTTAAAACAGCTTTAGCACAGAAACCACAAACACAAAACGCTTCTCTTCAAGGACTCGGCTCTAATTGTTCACTTTGAAGAGCCATTCAAAAGATTCGATTCGTTCGTGAACGTCACATCACCAGAGAAATGACTCAGAAACATCACAAAGACCGTCAGATTCACAATGAACAGCTTTAACCCAACGAGTAAATGCCTTCAGTCTTTATTGTAGCATAATTTCCTTCACCGCGGTTATCTCTCTGTCGTCCGTGCTCACTCTGGTTTCCTTTTGGTTTGGTGGTTTGGGGACAGTGTCTTAATTTGCAAGACGTGAAAAGTAATGGCGATGTCGCACAAAGCAGGAATCTTGGCCACCTTAAATACAGCATCAGCCACTCAGGAAGGCCCAGAGCGAGTCTGGGAAAGGTGAGCAGGATCAAACCATTTTTTGAGGCTGGGGAGGCTTAAACAAAACATTTCAACCTACTGTATGGTTTTTATATTTTACTATTGTGTTAAAAAAAACACAACCAGTACAAATAAATAAATTATTAAATAAATAAATAGATGAATGTCAAAATTTAAGGGTGCTGGGATTCAACTTAGGGCTCCAGCACCTCTGAAAACAGGCAAGAAATGCCTTTGAACTAGTTGATTATTTAGTGGTTGATGGTAGATTAATGGTGTCGTTATCACTGATTAATGCTTCAAGGCCATCAGGCTGAATATTGTGTCATATACCCACAGCCTGGATAAGAGGAGAATAAGGTGGGATTCAAACATACAACAGTTGTGCAACTTAGGGTTAGGGTTATGCAACTTAGGGTTAGGGTTATCAAAGCTATAAATACTTTTATTTAGACTTCAGTTTTAAAGTAAATCTATTTTTTTTCAAATGCATGACAGTTGTTTTTTATCTTTTAAACTATTCTGGAATTTGGAAACAAAGAACTTGAAGTTTTGCACCATAGGGTTAGGGTTCAGGTTAGCAGCTGTTGTTTTACCAGCAGTGTGAACAGGATTAGGAAGAGTGTGCACAGGCTTCTTCAGTCATCAGAATCTTTTAACTGTATTCACTGAACCCGCTCACATGGAGAAGGCTGAAAACAGAATGTGTTTCCTGGAATACTTGTGTGTGTGTGTGTGTGTGTGTGTGTGTGTTGGACAGGTTGTCTTTATGTTCCTTCATCAAAAACATAATGTCAATGTGTGTGGGCCTGCAGCAAATATGTGGACGTCTGTGGATATTCCCAACAATCAAAAGAATGTTGTTTTTAGATAAAGATGCATAATATAATTTAGTATAATGCATGAAGTCAGAGCTGGTGCTCAGAAGTTCATGCTTTGCTACACAAATATTCCACTTGTTTGGGAGATTTAAATCGTTTTTAAACTCTAAACGACTACATGAAGAAGTTAAGTTACAATTAATACGCTCTAGAAAGGCAAAACGTAACCTGGCCTGTCCACCGGATGCGTAGACGGCACGTAACGTAATAGATGTGTTTTCCCTGCGAGCTCAGAAGCGCCTCCCTTCCCACGGGAACGTTTCAGACTCAGAGCAGCAATGAAAGCATTTCATGCAGCTGGTCCTGCAAGGTTAAGAAGCCCCGGAGAATTGCAAGACCACGCATGAGTTTGCCAGTTCGCACGATGATTATGTATTAGTGTTACTAGTTAAGCAACTGGAAATCTGCAAGGGTCTTTTATTTTGAAAGTTGTCAGATTTTTTACACTGCTTCTGTGTCTCACTTCCTGTCTGGCCCGATCTGAACTGCTAAGCTTGACGCGTTTTGGAAGCAAAGCGCATAAAAAAAAAGACTTGAAGCAGAGTGACGGAAGAATATGCTTCTGGGATGCTTCCAAAACGCAACCAATGGAAACACACCCATCTACTGTGACGGTGGCTAGTACGCTTCGTGGACGTCGCACGACGCTTACCGGACCTTTCCACTGAATGTGTAACGTTTTACCCTTCCCACTGGGAGCGTTTCAAGGCAAAACAGCAGCAAATGTTTTCCACACAGCTGGTCTCGCGATGTCACTGGAGAATTGCAAGATCATGCTTGATTCACACAGTTCACACAACAACATGCAAGGCGAAAGATGGCAGCATGTATCCAAAAAAATCTGCTTTTTTTCCTGTTTTGTTTACCTCAGCTGTGGAGGTATATCACAGGAAATTACAAACATTTTTTTTACCAGTTAAGCAACTGGAAATCTGCATGGGACTTCCAGATGTTTTACACTACTTTTAGGTTTTTCTGTCTGGTCTGATCTGAACTGAGCTTGATGGGTTTAGCTAGCACGTAAAAAATAGACTCAAAGAAATTTAGTAGAGCGATGCATCCCTACGCTTCTGGGACGCATCCAAAACGTGACGCTTTGCAGCCAGTGGAAATGCACCCATCTACAATAATGGCCGCTAATTGCTGCGTACTCCACTTTGGATGTCGCGCAACGCTTACGCGGAAAGGGCCAGGGAAGAGTTCCTAACCAATTCCAAAATGGAAAATAGAATTTTCTTTGAAAGTACAGTGAAACACTGACCAGCTGAAGTAGTCTACAAACAGTTTTAGATATTTGACAATCTTTATTCTATCTCATGTAATCAGCAGATTATGCAAGAGCAGAGTGTGTGTTGTGCTGGATCTAAGGGCAAATTACATACTTGTCTCTTTCAGTGAGTGTCATCCAGACAAACACTATACTTGGCTGCCCTTCCCTCTGGCCCACTGTAACCCATCTCAGCAAAACAGGCAAAAGGGAAGGAGAAAGTCACACACGAGAAAGAAGAAAAACTTCTGAGCAAGAAATAAAACCTAAAATGTTTAGCACCTCTTATATCAAAACTTAAAATAATCTGTCAGGGTGTTTTTGTTAAAGATCAGACTGATTCAGGTTTAATCTAGTGATAATTTCAGCTATATTATCCCTTCTGACACTGATATGATTGTCAAACTCACATTTTCCCCCATCACTGATGCTCCCCCACATCCCTGCAGCCTTCTGCTTACCTCTCTTTCTCTTTTACACTCCGATCGCCCCAGGCTCTTCAGACGAGCCTTGTGAGGATTAATTAACCAATTAGGGGCAGAGCCCTTGGAGATGTTTGAGGGGCTCAGGTCCCATGGCCATCATTATACTCACTTATGGAGATACAGGCTTTGGAATGGCTGTGAAAGCTATTTACCGGAAGATGCAGGCAGCTGTATTCATCTCTCCTCTCTGATTAACCAATTAGGTGGGTAACCTTTTAATTGAATTGTCGTTATTATCCCGTTTCACCCTTTCTCTTTATTTACCTCCAGGTTCTGCTTAATTAAATTATAAAGGAACCCCCCCATATCAATGAACAAAATATTCATCCCCCCATCAACTTTCATCCCATCACTTCAAACAACAGGCTGGAAACGACCACGTCTGCAGATGTAGACCTTACGGGATAAAAAATGAATGCATGGATAGATCAGAACATTTTTAGGATTAATTCATGTATATTTCTGTCAGGTGTTTTTTTCAGTTCCTCTTTCTAAAGACTGACAGGAATTGCAACACTTTCAGACTGACGACAATGCAACACTTCCGTACAGTCTGCTGTGTGTCAGCGCTGACTGTCCTGATTAGAACAACGCAGCATGCAGCCACGGACTCAGCAGGGGAGGAATGATGCTGCCGGAGACGAGACGAGACAGGCCCCCCACTTCCCATTGTTTCCTCATTTGTCTGCTCACCATCAAACCCGATTGCCATGCTAACACATGACCTGCTTAGAATGGGATGGGATCTGAGCGTAAATGATGACTTGACCTCCTGGTCAAGACATTTAACCTCTGCGGGACATTGGTAATAGAGTATTTGATTGGTCTGCTGATGCATGACCCCTTAGGATAGAGGATGATGCTTGGAAACAATAAAACAAGGAACAGAGACTT
Source organism: Aphyosemion australe (assembly GCA_006937985.1). Classification (NCBI taxonomy): domain Eukaryota; kingdom Metazoa; phylum Chordata; class Actinopteri; order Cyprinodontiformes; family Nothobranchiidae; genus Aphyosemion; species Aphyosemion australe. The sequence continues at coordinate 1,344,475 of SSNS01000059.1, read as the reverse complement.
TGAAATGAGCTTTAGGCAACACATGACTTTACTCCAATTATTCAACATTTGGTCACAATTTAATCAATATTTTTGAGCCATTAAAACGTTTTTTTGCTCCCCTGATTAATGCATCGTTCCTTTATCAGCTGAATCAGGCCATTTAAGGAATTGAATTGTGGGTAATGTAGTTGTGAGCTAGCCTGACAAGCTATCGTATGTAAATATAAAGTCTAGCCACAATCCAATGAAATGACCCAGTCGTGGGGTGGAATCTACGGTTGTCTTTCAAACTGTCTCTGCATGCAATGCAACAGTGTTAGGATCAATCAAACAACAAACACCGTGATGTATTCATCACTATGGAACTCAGTCAACAGGGCAGTCAGCCATACACTGTCAAAGAAGAGGAAGAACATAACACATTTTTTTAAAATAAAGGTCTTAAGAACCTTTATCTGCTCATGTCCCACAGAAAAGCCCAAGTCTAAATCGTCAAAAGTTGATGCTAAAGCCGTTTCAAACAAGCGCCGTTCTTGAGATGACACCATCTTTGTAGTTTCAGAGCGCTATGATTGGGAGGACACACAACTGAAGTCCAATGGACCTGCTGAGGCTACAGTGGAGCGTGGCTAGACCAACCTGCAGAGCAAAGTCTGCTATTGCAACGGCTGCTCTGGAATTTTAGGCTAGTTTTGAGCTGCTTCATGAAACAAATCCAGACAGAGGTGGAATTACTCATAAACAGTCATTAACGGTCCAGACCCAGGCTGTTGGGTAATTGTTTTGTAAATGTTCTTTGATGACTCAAAAGAGGAAATAAAATCCTTGTTAATGCAAAATGTTGTTTCAGTGTTCTTCTTTGTCTCTGAATAGTTGATGACAAGTTATCATTTTCACTTTGCCTGCAGGGGCAGTTTTAGAGTCAGGTGGCTGGACTCTTACTGTTGATGTGTTTGAGGTTCACATGTTATTTTTAACCATTTAAACCTGACTGTTAGACTTTAGAGCCACAGCTGGCAAAGTTAGCATCAGCAGGGCCACTTTCCTGCCAGAAATCTGCTGCTGCAGCCTTGATGTTAGTTATGTGCTTAGCTTTGTTCTTAATAAAGTCTCTGATACAAACCTAAACTTGCTCATCAAGATCAAACAAACTTCGTCTTGATTTATATGGTCAACAGCAACACAAGCTCAGTTAAATAGATTTAGAATTAGTGTTGTGCAGCAACAGGACATGATGTTGGAATAATGAAAATGTTAAATACTGAATGTTGTGCTGCACTCGTAGCTAAATGTCTCGTCTACTCCCATGCACAAAATGATTGTCTTTGGTAATTTATACCCAAAACATTTAAGGGGACATATGCAAAACTCACACTTTGCATCCTTTTGTGCTTCCATGTGGGTCTCTACTCTCTCTATAAGCACTCTAAACCTGATAAAAACCCTTCCATCCTTTTTCTGTCAGTGTTTGGTTTTAGGAATTATGTGCTTAAAACAAGCCGTTTCAAAATTTCCCCATTGGTGATGTCACAAATGAGAAATTTACATAGAACCAACTCTTTCCTCTCCAGGCTGGAGATGCAGTGGCTCTACACCAAGCCCCTCCCAGATATCGGAGCTTCTTAGCCTATAGCAGCCTTAGTGGGAGTGGGCGTGGCCAGCTCTGGCTTGTTTTCTTAAAGTGACAGAGCCCTTAAATGGCTCATTCTGGAAGGTAGTGAAAGTGTCAAGATAAAACTCGTTTTCATGCACATCAAAAAAATGAACTATTGCCCTAAATAGACTGACATTGTTTTTTTTAATGCATGTAAACGCGGTAATCTTGCTGAAGGTGAACTGGTTCTAATTGTGCTGAAGCACCCAGAGAATGCGGTAGAATATAACCGGAAGAATGCCAACACAAAAAGGCGCATGTCGCCACCTACTGTACCGGAGTGGAACAAACTTCATTTGATTTTTGTAACGTACATGTAAACTATGATAAAGGCTCCCAGTTTGTTATTTAGATCAGGGGTAGGCAATCCTGGTCCTCGAGTGCCGCCATCCAGCATGTTTTCATTGCAACACTCCTGATTCAGTGGTTGAATCACCTGTTCAGCAGGTCATCAGGCTCTGCAGAAGCCTGTTAATCACCTGGGAAACAACTAAAACATGCAGGATAATGGCACTCGAGGATCAGGATTGACTACCCCTGATTAAGATCGACCTAGAGCAACTTAGATGCGTATGTAAATGCACTGAATGCTGAGATCTCTTTTTTTGAGAGGGGTTTAGTATAGGGATGCACCGATCCACTTTTTCACATTCGATACCGATATCAAAAGTTTAGTATCGGTCGATATTGATCCGATACCGATATGGAAAAACAGTATTAAACTGTATTACATAATGAACTAGTTGTTACTCTATGAAAAAGACTGGGATCATCCTTTTGTACCTGGGGCCCAAAAGTTCCAAATTGCTGATCCTTTTGCTTGCTCCATTTTGAAATCAACGTGAGCTTCTGCACAGCGTGGGACTGTAGTGCATGACGTCACTCACAGCACATAGGAATATACTGAATAGATCCATTCTTATGGATCGGTCCTATAGTCTCCGATAACGGATCTAGAATTTTCTTCTATATCTGTACCGATACGGATATTAAGATCGAATCAGTGAATTTAATACTTAATGAACATTTTTTTGTATCGACTCTAGAACTAATATAACTTAAGAGGAAAAGTCATGTTATGTCCCTTTAAACAAAAACCACTTATTTGGGATGGAGAAAAAAAAACCTATAAACCTTTGTCGGTAAATTGTAACAAACTGTGCACAAACATTTATCATATGAAAGTTTTATTTTCCAAGAGCTGATTTAAATTTGACACCTCAATAATATAATTTAGAGTTCAAATGCATGCTTCTTATTTAAGTGTTGTTTGCACAGATTAATTTACTAAGAAAGAAAATGGAATTACTTGTAACATGTTAGTGCAGCGACTGTATAAAAATATAAATGGTTATGAAAAAGTTGTGTCACTGAGTTATTCAGCTCTATCTCCTCTCCATCTGGTTGTGATCTCCACCAGAGCTTTGTGCTACGAACGAGTACAGGGAAGAAAAAGGCCAATGAGAGCGAAGGAGGTTTTACTGCATCCTGGTACATCCTGTCCTAATGAGGGCCCCCCTCTCTCTACCCATCTGTCCACAGCAGGATTGGCCACAGAAGGCCCCCATGTTGGCGAGGAGGTGGGCTGTGTGTGAATTTTCACTCAAGTCGTCTCAAAAACAAACATCTTCTAACAAAGGCTGCGTTTTTTCCTAATATGACATGGAATAAATGTAATAGTTCATTGTTGTTTGACAGATTTGGTTCATTTATTTCTTTAAAAGTCCTGAAAGATGAGTTTAGGACTTCCTCCCATCTTATTTACTTCAACAGGAAGAAGACTGACTCATCCGCTGGTTCCCCAGCTCCACCTCTGATGACCCCTCTTCATGGTACAGTCTCATTAGCCGGAGCTGTAGCAGCTTGTTAACCCCACTAATCAAAATGGGAACAAGCATAAAAGAGCCCAAGAATTTACTACCGCGTCCACACTTCAAAGCAACAGAGAAGGGAACATCAGTGTGTGTGTGTGCATTAAGAAAAATGTGGGTTAAATTTGATTAGTCAGCAAAAAAGTCTGCATTATGGCAATTTTTAGGTTCAGGTTTATTTCTACAAAAACCTGACTCTCAAAGTTGACGTCTTCACCCTGTTCAGCTATAAATGGACTGCACGCCAGATACTGTGTCGAATTCCCACAGTTTTTAAACTAATGCATGTGTAACAGAGGCGTGCTGTAACGTGTCATGATCGCATCATCCCACACCGAGCTGCCAACGCGTAATTGATGCCGCTGCAGCTTCAGCAGGGACAGTTTACTTTACAGGTTCACAAGGAACTGATTTATTAATTGGACTCAAAAAGAGAGACTTCCCTTTAATTACATCAATGATGTGTTTTTCCCCCGCTTTGATGACAATAAACCACACAACCAAACAGCTGCAGCTTAAAATGACCCAATATTTGACAACATGACACATTTTTTCCAGGGAAGTGAAACAGGAAGTGAATAAAAAACAGTGGGGAAATCATCAGAAGTCGGCATGCAGATTTCTTAATCTTCTCTCTGACACACCTGTGCAAAAAAGAGAGATAGAACTTTTTATTATTTTAAGAAATCTGATAGCATAAACAGATTGGAAAATATTACTGTTTGTGAAACTCCAAGGATCAGTCAGCGCCTTCCTTCTCCCCCTTTTCCAAATCTATTCACTTAACCGGGCGTGGCAGTCAACACTTGGCAAACTCCGAAATCCCAGAGGTGCGGAAAGCTACTTTGTCAAGGGGAACATGTAATCCATTTATTCAGTCCCACATGTTGGTTTTTAGAGACGCTGTGTCACTTACACCGTGCTTGTTTGCTTTATGTCGTTTTCAATGTCAGCGCAAACCTTTCTTTTCATTTTATTCAAACAAAGTGAGGCGCTGTGGTTTGGTTAGGTGGACCCGGAGCGGGACTCGAGCCATTCCAGTTCCTGGTGCACCACAATAGCTGGTATTAAATCTGTTAATGCCAGCCCGAGTCGATACGACCGGAGCCTAAATCCAGCAGGGTGTTGTGAGATCTGGTGGCAGAAACAGATCCGCAGCTCTTGGAAGTTTGTTTAGAAAGCCCAACTTATTTTATAGAGGAGTTGACTGATAGAAATGTGTAAAAATCAACAGCAAGTTCAGTCAGGATTCACCCTCTGAAGTCATCTGACACGCGAGTTATCACCTCGCTTTATATTAGAACTACATCTGTCACTTTCAGCCTAGGAACGGCTGCATCTGCTTTGGAAAACTCAATATAAATGTCAGTTTATTGATTTAGCACATTAAAAGAAAAGCTCAAGTTGGGTCATGGTGCTGTTTGATAACATGAAAGCAAGCAAAAGGCAATAAAAATAAAATTCCACTAAAACAGAACATGATCACTGCAAAACCCTCAGAGACGTCCTGATTTTCTATTTTATTATTTAAAAAAAAACAAAGATGAAAAAAAATCTGCTTTTGGGTATTCTGAGCAAAAATGGTTACTTACGGGAAATCAGGACACAAAGAGACAGAAGACACTAGTGTGGTTTGGTTGGCACCAGTCACGGTGCCTTTAATTTCCACCACATGCCACCATATTTATAGCTAAAAAGAAGGTTGTTACTTTATGAAAAGCTATTCTGTTTGTCAAAAATCTGAAAAATATGCATACTAGAGAACAAATGCAAATTTGCACGATCCAAAGACCTGACTCATCAGTTCTGGACGTTTTTATTTGTTATCACTGATTTTGTGCAGCAAACAGAAAATAGGAATAATTCAATCAAACACAAAACTGAACATAGATCATAAATAACAAATATAATTGCCTCTAAGAAGAAAAGAGAGAGGTGAAACTTTGAGATCAAAGTGGAAATGTCAAAAAAATATAACTTGTATAAATGAACTGGTGTCTATGTCAGAAAACAGTTTTGTAATAAAACATTTTTAGCTCATAAACCATAATTTGCGTACAATTTGTAAACCCCTAATGTCATAAAAGTTTAAACTTTACTGGAGAGAAAAAATAATAATAAAAAAAAACATTTATGTTTTAAGGAAGATGTTTGAGACTCTTATTGTGAAGGATTGAAAGAAAGTTTTTGAGGTCCACATAAAGTTACTGCCTGCTTTCTACCAACTAGAAAAGATAACGGTAAAAAATAGATTTTTTCTTTCTTTCCTTTCTTCATGAAGAGCGATTTGTCATGATTCATTTAATTGTAGTTTTAGTTTTGTTTGGAGCACATAAAAAAGGTTATATGGTCTTGTAGCCCAGGCTCTGCTGTCTTGTTAGAGGTGCAGCTTGATGATATTTATATATAGGGCCTAAATTGTGATGCTAAACTTTTCCAGCCTCCAATTGGGGGGCGCTCAGGCTCAAATGGTCAAAATTTGAACGTGTTATTTTTTCTAATTAATTAATTGCAATTAACGCGTTAAATTCCCACCCCTAATTTATATAAAACAAATACATTCAGGTTCATGAGTACAAGTTGGTTTCCTTGGGCTAATTTTTGACGTTGCAATTTTTAAGAACATTTTTGATAAATGGAAACAAAAGGTGAACTTTTTTGGAGAATTTCAGAAGATTCTCCTCAACATTTTGACTGTTATTAAATGGCTTTCTCCTTTACAGTTAATGTTCTATTAGGTGGCCCTCTGTCCTACAGAAACACCTGCAAGATTAAATGCAAATATTCAAAACTTATAAACCTGAAAAGTTATATTATTCCTGTTTACTTTTAATTTTCAACTCAGAGTTCTCATTGCATTTTTTTATTTTATTGTTTTATAAGGTCAGACCTAGTTTGGAGACATTCTCAGTGATTTTCCCTTTTCTTTTCCTGCAATAACGGCTTGATATGCTGTATATAAATACTGCTAATAAAAGATCTCTGCTAAAGGCACTGACACCACTTCATTCCTTCAGAGTGGCCCAAGGACGTTTGGTTGAAAACAGTTTTTATAGTATTTTTTATTTTAACACCAAACCACCCTGCATGCAAATATTCCCCAAAAAATAAAGAACAAAAGAAGGATCAGTGGCATGAAGGCGTTTGACCTACATACCGATGAAGATCATCACCATGTGATAGTTTGTGTCCAAAGAAGTTGAAGGCGCCTCCGGATGAAATTAGCATGAGACTTCTTGTTTTAAAGAAGACATCATGACTTTCTTTCTTAAGTTATAATAGTACTATGGTCTACACAAAACATGTTCATGAAGTTCTTTTCACTAAATCTATATCAGCAGTTTTATTCTTGAGAGTTTCAGTACCTTCCAGAATGATACGTTTCAGGGCTCTGTCACTTTAAGAAACCAAGCTGGTGCTGGCCACGCCCACCCATTCCCCGCTCAGGCTGCTATAAGCTGAGATGCGCTGATATCTGAGAGGAATTTGGAGAAGAGCCACTGCTCCTTCAGCTGCTCTCTCTTGTACGTGAAAGGTGGTTCTATTCTACTTTCCCCAGTTGTGACATCACAAACAGAGACTTTTTGAAACAGCTCATTTTAAGCACATAAATTAAATACTGACAGAAAACAAAAGGATGTTTTTTTTCATTTGGAGGCAGTAAGTAAAGTTTAGTAAGTAAGTAAAGTTTATTTATACAGCACTTGTCACAGTGAAGACCAACAAGATGATGCAAAAGGTGAATTTTTCACAGCATGTATCCTTCAACATCAAAATTCTAGATGACAAATTTTGTTTTTAATTGCAAGTACTGAAGCATATTGATGAGTTCACTGTCTTCATAGCAAAAATACTCCACACAGAGACCTCAGCTGGGTATCTTGCAGGACGACTCTTCTCCCTGGGCCTGCAGATACTTTGGTTTTCGCTGAAACCTAAAGACGTTAGGTTAATTGGTGATTATGAGTTATTCTATGGATCCCTGCTTTGTTGTTTGTCTCTCTGTTAGCTCCGAAATGTCCTGCAGATCTGATCAGGCTCAAATATGCCTCTCATCTTATTATAGTTCAGAAAACCTAACAAACCAGAGCAAAAACAGCTACATTTCCTAAATTACACTTGTTTAAACCAACTTGTCTCCTATTAATTATCTGAACCAAGAAGTAAAACTTAAGCAGCTCTCAATGTCTTTATTGTTTTTACACGTTTCTGTCCAGAAACAAAACCAGGAGGGATGTTTGATGTAAGATGTGGGGTGTAAAGATGCACAACTCATTTCCTGTTGCTGTCACTCATGTTCAGCTGAAGAACATCCTCCTGACTTTTAGGACATATTTCAGACAGATCATGTTTCCCGTTCATTAGAATATTCTCTTTAGGGCGGTGTGAATTTCTGTTTCTGTCTCGATGGAGCCACGCTGATTCGTGTGGACTGTAAAGATCAGCTGGTAGCTGTGCTTAGTCAGGTAATTTAAATAATTTGATGAGATGGGGAATGAGTGATCATTGGACGTAGCGGCCAAAGTAGAAAGAGACACTAAAAAAAAATGAAAGGAATGTTTTCACAGCCATGTTTCAGCCTCGTGACGGATCCTGTGTTCTCTGAATAAAGAACGTTTTGTTTGCACTTGTCTGTGACTGCGTTTAAGAGCTTCCAGAGGACATGAGGATGTGGTGAAATTACAAACCCCAAGAAGTCGGAGGCAGGTTGTGGCCGTACCATGAGTTGAGACTTCCCAAAGCCAAATGAAATAATGAATTGAATTAAACTCTCCATGGGGGCGTGCATTAACGAGAACTGCAATCAGAATAAAAGAAAGAACAAAAACATTAAGCCAGTGGAGCAATAAACCTCCATCATGTCTTCATTTTTGCAGTAATAAAATAAATAAATATGTTGAAAAAAAATCTGTTATTGCACTTGTCACTTCGTGGCATGTCAAGCAAGGGGAATGTATTCAGGCCTGTGGCGATGTGTGACCTTTTAGTGAAGCCCAGGCGCAGTTTCCCTAATTAACCCGTCCTCCTCACGCACACAGACATTCATATCCTCACACCGCGGCGCCGTCTTCATTAGACAGACACGGAGATCAACAGATTAGTTTAATCTGCATAAATGCAAATGTCCTCTGTGAGCGTCACCTTCTTGTAAGGAGAGTCTGTGGAAAATTGTATTTGGTGGTGATGACTTTGTTTTAGTGAGAAAAAAATCAGAAAAGTGAAATATAATTTTTAACAGTTTTAATTTTGACAGATTTGAATTTATATTTAGTCTTTTAACTAAATTTTTTTATTTTAGTCGCATTTATTTGTCCAATTTCGTTTAATTTTAGTCTTAGTCAACAAAAAAAATAAAGAAATAATTCATCTGATGCAATCATTTTAAACTTCTGCAAAGGAAGTCTTAACTACACCTACTTGAAACTCTGAAGAAATATGAAAAATTCACATTTTAGACAAATAAAACTTTACTTTTACAATTGTTTTAATAAAAATAATTAATAGAAAACACCAAAATGAACACTGACAGTTTGAAATTGTGTCTCTCAGTATTAATAAAGTAAGCAAGTCTGTATAATGTGCAGTAATAGTTGTAAATATGACAGGAAATGACATCATACCATCAAAACATTAAAAGGTGTGGCTGTAATAATGCAAGGAGGTAAACTAAAGGTAAGATTTGTTTTCAGGTGTATTTATTAGAGTTTTACCTGCGCTAATTTAGTTGGGCTGCCTGAATGTTTTTTTTCTCACAAGAATTCCGCTAGAACATCGGCCATAATAGTGCCACGGAAACGATAAAACAACCAGATGCGCCGCTCAGTGCGTTTGGTTCGGCTTGGCTCCAGCAGTCTACCCCCCACCCCCGCCAAAGTTTGCTGCTACCACGGTAACGTTTTTAAAACCAGGGGAAACCCCGGATGTGTACTCACCAAGCAAATACTTTTAAGATTGTCACATTTAATTATTTTCCTCTCAGCCACAGACATTTTCTCTTTTTAGACATAAATTTTTCAGCTGGACTCTGATTGGTTCTTATCTCGTCTAGTCCCGCCTATTCCATTTGATGATTGGTTCTTTTGTCCGTTCCTCCCATCGTTCCCGTTTTATGATTTGATTTTCGTTACTGGCAATTTTCGTTGTCGTCTTTTATTCCTCAACAAAAATCCATCCATCCATCCATCCATCCATCCATCCATCCATCCATCCATCCATCCATCCATCCATCCATCCATCCATCCATCCATCCATCCATCCATCCATCCATCCATCCATCCATCCATCTTCCGCTTATCCGGAGTCGGGTCGCGGGGGCAGCAGCTTAAGGAGGGAAGCACAGACCTCCCTCTCCCCAGCCACTTGGGCCAGCTCCTCCGGGGGAATCCCAAGGCGCTCCCTGGCCAGCCGAGAGACATAATCTCTCCAGCGTGTCCTGGGTCTTCCTTTGGGTCTCCTCCCGGTTGGACGTGCCCGGAAAACCTCACCAAAGGAGGCGTCCAGGAGGCATCCTAATCAGATGCCCGAGCCACCTCAACTGGCTCCTCTCGATGTGGAGGAGCAGCAGATCTACTCCGAGCCCCTCCCGGATGACCAAGCTTCTCACCCTATCTCTAAGGGAGAGCCCAGACACCCTGCGAAGAAAACTCATTTCGGCCGCTTGTATCCGCGATCTTTTGGTCACTACCCAAAGCTCGTGACCATAGGTGAGGGTAGGAACGTAGATCGACCGACGAAACTCAACGAAAATGTCGATCAATATTCATCATAATTTAGTTTGATTATAAGTGATAATTTTTTTTCTTAGTTTCGTTTTCATCTGCAAAAATTTATTCGCCGTGAAAAAAAACCCTGAAAATATTTTTTAATGAAATTAACACTGGTTTTAACAAAAAAAGAGTTATTTTGCAAAAATGTTGCAGAATTTTTAATTTTCATTAAAATAACACACCAATTTTCAAGACATATTCCATAAAAATAAAATTTAAAATAACACAATCTAACCTATTTTTTTCCTTCATGTGTCGATTCCAGCCTCATCACTGATTTTTCTGCAACAATGGCTGCTACATATAACGGTCTCATTAAGACATAAAAACACTCATTATTGGTGCAAATTAACCTAATTTGGAGGGGGGGTCCTATGAGGCACTTTAGAAGCCGGATCAAAGCGGTGACAAGTCTGAGACAGAGTCCAGGCGTGACAAACGGGACGGGGCTGCGTCTTTCTGCAGCGCTGCACAAAATCAGCCGTGAAAACCCGCCGTCGTTAGACATGCAAAACAACTTAACACATGTTTACTCTCAGGGGCCGCTTGATACGAAAATGCATGTTTAGCGAAAGGAATTAATCATCATGAGTATCTTCAGTGAATCTGTCAAAGAGGGTTTGATGACAGGAAGCTAAGCTTTCCATAAAATCTGCAAAATAATAAATAAAAGTCCCACATGGTAGCTCTTTAGTCAGTAAGTAAAAGCACACACTCAATAGGTCTTTGCTTGGCATTTTAGATGGATTAGAATTAATTGTATTCAGTGAATTGTGAAAATGTCACTGGCTGTATTAACTCACAGTCAGTTATACAAGAAAATGACACAAATTAGGATGTAAAAGGCCAAAAAGACACTTTACTTTGGAAATCAGCTGTTATGTTAAAAAGCAAAGTTAAATAAAAATAAAATCATTAAAGGTGTGGTTGACTGAAAAAACATTTTTAATTATTGTTTCTGATTCTAATGGGTCATTTTGTGTTTTTCATGCAGGCTGAACATGAAAATAGTCTCTTCCACCTATCTCCTGCTTTAGCTTCTGATAGAAAATAGACGGTGAAACTCTAGGATTAGAATATCCTGACAGATCTACACACACTGTCACTTAACATTCATGGACTCACCCATCTTGACTCACGACAGGGAAGGCTGTTGTTGGTTTAGCATCCAGGAAACAGCAGAGAACGTCTCTGCTAGTAGAAGCTAACTGTTAGCATTAGCAACTCCACCACACGGCAGAACTCCTCCAGGCTTGTGTTATTCGTGGAGATAAAACATCAACGTTGCAGAGTGAATGGAGTCAGTGGTAGAGTCACGTTGCTGTTAGCCAATCAGAGGCAGGATGTCCAAATATCAACAAATAAGACTCCAAATCCTGCCGTCTGAAGGTCGACTCTGATCTGGCTCATTTCTAGTTCCTGAAACAGGCGCACTGGAGCTTTTTCCCCCCAGAGTACGACTTACAATGCATTCATTCCTACTAGAGACCACTGCAAATATATTAAATAAATGAGTGAACCACATCTTTAAATTACTACTTTTGTGTGGCGACTGTTGTTACAAAAACCAAAATTAATCTGCAGAATCAAGTAAAATTGCAATTATTTTCAATCCAATATTCAACAAGCAAGCAAAAAGTCACTTTTTATTGTTATAAAATGGTTTACTTTCATCACACCTCATCACTTTACCGTTTCACTGCGTGGCCAAAGCATTTAGTGTCGTTTTAAGAGGCTTTAGGTGGTGCCTTAGAGACAGCAATCCCTCAGCTTGCAGCAGCACCTTTACCGCTGCAGACTGCCTGCCTCGGCGTTTGCAGCAGGGCCCTCCTGGCCTCCCGTTTAACAGGTTCCCCACTTACTTTTTAAAGGCATGTTTAAACAAACAGCTTTTTTTTTCACATCACCTGCCAGCTTCCCTTTGAGCGCAGCACAGTGTGAAAAGGTGGAAGTGGGCTTTGGCTGTTTGTGCGCCTCAGCGGGGAGAGAAGCAGCACAGAGAGGGAAAAGAGTGAGTGGGGAGTGTTTAGATCAACTGTAGGGCTGGCCTCCAGTTAATACACGGAGTGGGTGAGTGGCAGCCGTTCTGCAGGAGAATAGAGGTACCAGGTCCGTGCTCATTAACCTTTAAACCGAGGCTCCGGGATAAAAGGAGGGCGGGGCGGGCCCTGCTCCACATACAAAAGAGGATCATCTTGAGTGTGTGTGTGTGTGTGCGCACTGGGGTCCCAGTGAAATGGAAATGGAGTTCTTGCATCGACCTGATGAATGGTCAGCTCCTCCTATAACATACTGACTGGTTTGTCATGCTGTGATCACATCACAGGGGGAGTCCGGATTCTTGAGTGAGAAAAAGAAAATTAGTCCCAAACAGATTATTTTAAGGCTCAGCATTAGAAATCTCATCTATTATTACCCTATTTTATTACAATTATAACGTTGACTTTGCCCAGACAACCCCATTCTTTGTTATAAATTATAATCTTTACCAATATTTTGTCCGTGAGCCAATTGTTGTTTCTACATTTGTCAGCCTTCCTCCGTCCTTCCCCTTCACATCACATGCTAAGTGTGAAGAAGGAGCATGGAGACCCTGTGATCGCACATGACAACAACACAAACTGACACAACAAGTCGTAAAAGCCGCAGACACGAGTCAGCGATGTTTTCTTACGATTATTTTGGTTCACAGAGCCGATTGTGTGCCTTTCTGAGAATTCAGCACCAGGCCGTGTGCGTTTGGAAACACAAACAACTCTAATTAAAGTTGTTTGGTCATCATTTAGCGTCGGACCGTACTTTATGGAGTGTTAACAACCTCTCTGCACCCGACAAAGCCTTTTTGTAAATCATGATAAATAAGACAGACATGCCTGTGAGTTTCTCCTCGCTGCTCCTGCGGCTAATCTACTTTACCCACTGCACGGAGGCGCTAAAGGCTTTGTTTGCATTGTCCCTGCCCTGAGACAGAGCAGCTCCCGAGACTACACTAAACTAGCTTGGCAGCCGGCGTGTGTGCAGTGCCAGGCTTCAGGGAGGTTGTGTGTGTGTATGCATGTGTGCATGTGTGCATTGCAAACCCATATCTATGTTTTTTCTGTGCAGAAATGGAGCACTGCAGATAATTTCCATGATGGGTCTTTATGTGCTTCCATCTTCGTGTGCCTGAAACCACTATCAGCTTTAAGGTTGCTGGGCGAATGTATCCCGGTACCCTCTTTTGGCACTCATCAGTTCGTGACTTGTGAAAAGCGCCAAAGTGAGGATTGTAAGTGAGCAGGACACTCGTCACAGGTCCGCCCGTGTAACTCGGTGACACCTGTCATCACAGCTTACTCTGAAGACCTGCTACACACCACCTCCGGCCTCGCCTCACCGCTGCAAACGACAAACGGGGGGGAGTGGATAGAAGTGAGGGAGGCGGCAGCGGTGGGTGGATTATAGATCCCCTCTTTCTCTGTTCTCTGTACTGGTAGCAAGGTTAGAGGGCATGAAGTAGGCAGAAAGCAGGGAGGGAGGGATAGAGATAGAGGGATGAGGAAAGTCTGCCTGGTTAGCGTTTGTCCTTCAGATGAACACACTTCTCTGACCCTGTAGCTACAGATCTCCTTCCTGCCTGACTGCATTCTCTGGACAAAGAGCCTGTGTGCTTGTGTATGTGTGTGTGTGTGTGTTAGAGAGTGATGGCTTGAGCGTATCACTGGATAACCAAACTACTTAAGAGTTCTGTTTTCGTTTTACTAATTTCGATGATGGCATCTTGTTTCAGTAGATTGTTTGAAATCTTAAAAACCAAGTTCACCATTTCTTCAACACAATTGCAGTGGTCTCTAGTATAAACGTTGTGAGTCGATCTCTGTTGGGGAAAAAGAGCTCTGGCGCGCCTGTTTCAGGAACTAGAAATGAGCCCAAGAAAAGGTGAGATTCAGACGGCAGGATTTGGAGTCTTATTTCCTGATATTTGGATATCTCACCTCTGATTGGCTAACAACAACACGTCTCTACCACTAAATCAGGATTTGGGCCTGTAAAACAGATTCAATGTTCCTATAAAACAGGGAAATAATGAGACAGACGACCAGTGGTGTGCCTTGCTTTTGCCATGGTGACGAACAAATTGAATCTTTTAAACGGCTCTTCAAAATGAAAAGATGAGAGCTGAGTCCTTGTAGGGAACCGTTCATCTAGTCTCCCTGTAACACCCATCGGGTGACACCGGTGGGACGCAACGCTCAAACACCCCCCCACCCCACAAACATTGGGGGACACGTAGCTCCCTCCCACACACACAACCACAGAGATTGCTCTGCTTTCTTTTGAACGGCTCTTTGAGGTAAATGATTCTCGAATGAACGAGTCATAATTCATCACTACCATATTGGAGAGAGCATAGATATCATATATATCACTAGATGCCTTAACTGGGAGTCGACAGCGTCTCTACACGGCGGCCATCTTACTTCGGACAGCTTACGTTCCGTTCTCAATGGTAGCAGATGGAAGGTGAGCGAACAATGTTGATGTTTTATCTCCACAAAAAACACAAGCCTGAAGGAGTTCTGCCATGTGGTGGAGTTGCTAATGCTAACAGTTAGCTTCTACTAGTGAGACGTTCTCTGCTGTTTCCTGGACGCTAAATCAACAACAGCCTTCCCCGTTGCAAGCCAAGACGGGTGAGGCCATGAATGCTAATTAGACAATGTGACGTAGATCTGTCAGGCTTTTCTAATCCGAGCATTTCCCCGTCTTTTTCTATCGGCGGCTAAAGCAGGACAAAGGATACTATTTTCACCTTTAGCCTAAACTCAAAGTGATTGATCATATTTCAAAAATAACAAATAAAAAACTGTTTCTCAGTGAAGCTGGCCTTTACTGTAAAGTTTAATCAGGTTTCTATTATTTAACTGTGAGATCATTTATGCCTTTTACTCAAAATCTGTTGGCTGCTTATCACTGTGCTATAAATAGCACAAAATGTTTAAAAAATAGCTGAGAAGGGAGAAAAATGAAGGGAAAGGACGGAGGAGAGAGAAAAAAGCTTGTTTGGTTCAGAAACCATTTAACAACTTCCCCTGGAAATTGAAAGAGGAAATAGTTTTGGGCTGGATTGCAGTGGTGGGGGGAATGAAGCCCATATGAGGACCAGATGAAGAGAGCGAGCAGCCAAACAGGACTGACAGTGGGAGAAAAAATGAAGAGAGGTAGGCAGGGAGGGGGGGGGACGTCTTTTGATGTTCTTCATTTACATTTGACAACAAAACATAGAAAAAAAAAAAACTGAAATTATTATGAGAGAGAGAGAGAGAGAGAGAGATGAGTGTTTATGAGGTCATTTACCAAACTTGTGTTTGCAACTTTTCCTACCCACTTAAATTTTTCAGCTTTGTTCTTTAATTATTTCCATCCTCAAGTGAGTTTGTTTCTGAATGCATGTGCAGTCCACTGTGTGTGTGTGTGTGTGTTTGATCTTCTATAAATCCATGACATTGTTACAGGACTTACAGCTACACAGACAATGATGTCCACACCCCAGTTTTACATTAAGTCTGACTATAATCCATTATTCTCTCAACAATTACTAACATTTTTGTCAGGAAACAGAAACTAAAAGTTGGATGAGCAAGAAATGTTGACGTCTTGTTGAAGAGTGTGTCTTCTGACCTGCTGCTCTAAAACAAAATCAGGATGTATTTCAGAAATCAGGAAAAAAACAACAATATTTGACACTTTTTCAAATGCAACTCTATCATTTTATATAAATGCTATTGTTTAACAAGCAACAGGATTCTCTTATATACGTGTGTTTAAATCATGATTTACATATTTTCTCATTAATTATATATTTTTAAGGGTTTTACATTCAGTTCTTGATAAAAAGGGATGAATTTATAATTTGTGTGAACTTAAATATGATTTATTAAAAGAGGGGGGTCTTCCCTGTGGGGTCCAGTGGGGTGGCCATTTCACCCTCTGGCCACCCTTTGGGACCGCCACTGACTGAAGGCAGTATTGCAATCCAAGATTTGTGCAATTTTTGTACAATTGGCCTTGTTGTTGTTCAGCAACAAAATGTTTTTAATATGTCTAAATCTGTTTGCAATTCTTCTTCAATATATATTCAGTTTGGAATAATCGGGAGGGGCCTTTCACTTCCTTCTCTAATCCGAGGTAGAGCGTCAGTAGCAGCCCAGTAAGAAATGGTCTTCAGCATGTTCTCTGTGGTGAGCAACATTCAGATTGTTCTAAGCAAATGTCAAAAAATAAAAACACAGTCTTAACACAGTTCATCCATCCATCCGAACCTCTTTTTTCTAACTAAAGTTGTCGGGAGCTGGTGCCTCTCTGACAATCACCAAGCAAGAGAAGGGAGACACCTTGGACAGGTCTCCAGTCCATCACAGGTCCATTCACACACTCACTCACACCTTTAGGGACAATTTAGAGTCACCAATTAACCTGACATGCACGTTTTTGTTGTGTGGGAGGAAACCGGAATATCCAAGAAAAAAATGGACACATGCATGGAGAGAACATGCTAACTCAGTGCAAAAAGACATCATCAGGATTTGAACATGCAACCTTCTTGCTGTAAGACAACAATGCTACCAACTGCTCCACCATGCAGCTCACGTCTGTACATTTGGAGCCAAGTGTGACCAAAGTGGTTGCCTTGGTAACAAATCAACCCAAAACTGTCTTCTCATTAATGTCTGACATTAAGATGCGCCACATGCTTTACAGCAACAAGACGTAATGGTAGGTCACATTTATTCCCCCGTAAACACAAAAGCAGGTTGTTTTTAGAGCACAGGAGAGATCGATGTATCAAAAGTTTTTTTCCTTGTTTTTTATTAAAATTAAAATCTTTACTTGATTTGAAGATTATGTC
The DNA here is from genome assembly GCA_006937985.1 of Aphyosemion australe. NCBI lineage: Eukaryota > Metazoa > Chordata > Actinopteri > Cyprinodontiformes > Nothobranchiidae > Aphyosemion > Aphyosemion australe. The sequence continues at coordinate 1,327,312 of SSNS01000059.1, read as the reverse complement.
ATAAATGGTATTTAATGTCAGAATAGTTATATATCTCATAATATATGTAAAAAAGTCACTCAGCACTTTTATAAAATTTAGGACTTTAAAAAAATCCTCCTTCCATGTTCATAAAAGTTAATCAACTTATTTTGTGCACATTCAATCTGACAATTCATCCAAACTATTAATGAATCCGATCTAATTGCTGGCTTCCAGGAGGTTCAGAGACAATCGCAAACCACAAAATATGTAATAATATCACCAATAAATCCATCAAAGTCAAACACGTGAAAGTTGGTTAAATTAGTCATTATTTTTAGAAACCTGCTTGTTTGTTCTCAGGACCAGGTGCTCAGACCTGTTGTGAAATTTGAATTACCGTTCTCCAGGAAGTTGTTTATGCTGTTTAAAAGCAGCAGAGGGGAGGGGATTCTAGTGAAATGGCGTGTTTGTGTGTTAACTGGTTATTGAATGAAGTCTAAAGGGGGAAACCAACGTGGGGTGCTTCCGGATCAGCTTGTATATTAATTAAAGTTGTTTTTTTTTTTTCTTTTACTTGACTCGTCTCTCTCCGTTTCCCCGTATTTCATTTTTACGTCTCTCTCTGGATCAGAAAGTAGTTTCACCTATTGGCAGTAGAGCTCATGTGTTCTTCAGGCTTTATTGGTGCAGTGATAGTAGCTTGGCATGCTGTTAGATCAGAGCATGACTAAGGCACATGTTGTGACATGCAGTGATATTTGCATATTCATCTATGACATTAAGAATTCATCTCCACTGCCTCGGGTGTTGCCAAATTCTTTTCAGAGCACAGTGAAAACAATTCCCCACGTTCCTGCTGAGTGAACCTGACCGGGCAGTCCAGCTGATCTTAACCTCTTTTAGATGTCGCTTGAGATACGGAAAAGGAGCTTTCGGGGAAAACGCAGGGTGTAGCCAGCGCTTCTGGCTCTGACTCACTCTGGCAGTGTCTTTAATAAGAGTGGAAAAACTCCAACGTTCTCATGAGACGCAGAGTCAAATACTCTCCCGGAGGTCTGCAGGGGGTTAAATCAAAGTCAGGATGCACAAACAGAACAGGAGGAAAACATCCAGGTCCCCTGATGAGCAGACGACTAACAGGACACACATTCTGCACTTTTTTATTGCAAAGTGTATCTTTATTTTTAAAAACATGTGCAACGTCAAAAACATTCATAAAAATACTCAAATAAAAGTTTAAATTAAGGGTAACTTTACATTTTGCTGAGCAAAAACAGCAACAAATAATGAAAATATGCAACAATCAAATACTTAAAGACCAAGTTCACTGAGAAACCAATTTTTACTATTATTTTTAAAAATACAATCAGTCACTCTCAGTTTAACATGCAGGTTGAACATGAGAATAGTCTTCTACCCCTATTTCCTGCATTAGCGTCTCACGGGGGAAACAATTGGTCAAAAAAGCCAAACTGATCTAAATTAAACTGTAAATTAGCGTCCTTGGACTCACCCATCTTGTCTTCATTTGTGCCGCCATGAGTCTCGGCTAGTAGAAGCTAATCATTAGCATTAGCAACTCCTCCAGGCTTGTGTTATTTGAGGAAATAAAACATCAGCATTGCAAAGTGAACGGAGGCAGTGGAAGAGTTGCCTTGCTTTAGCCAATCAGAGATATTAATGAGCAAGACTCCAAATCCTGCCGTTTTCTGCTCCTCAGTCATCCAACTAACTTCTACTTCTCGAAACAGGAGTACCAGAGCTTTTTTTTTTCCAAAGAGAACGACTCACAAGGCATTAATTTGTACTAGTAGAGACCACAGAAATGTATTTGTATAATGAATGAATTAGAACTTTAAAAGTGTCAAATAAGAAATGAATCTCTTCAATTTACACAAAGCAAAAATGATATATAAAAAAAAGACAGAAAATGAAGCAAAACATCTAAGAAACTGATCAAAGAATTTGCAGAAAAACAAACCAGATTGGTTCTGGACCTTGTGGTTTTCTGTGTTCTTGTTTACATTTGATTTAAGGGTCTGTTCAGAATTCCAGGTCTGGTCTTTAGTAGTAACACTGTTAGTGGGAATTACAAACAAAGTACGTAACATGTCTTGGTGCTGCAGCACAGAGCCTGAGGGGCCAAAAAAACTCAATGCAGGCTGCCTGGCAGCATGCAAGAAACGGCTCAGTAACTGCCAGTGCCTCCTTATCAAATATGTTTCTCTGTTTGCAGTGATTATTTGATGTTTTTCTACTTGCATAAATCTCTAGTTGTTTTTGTTGAAGAGTCAATATAAACTGTAAATATAGATTAATGCTAAATGGAGCAGAACAAATAATTCATCTCTGTCAACGTGAAGATGATTAATGGGAAACTTTGGCAGCACTCATAAAAAACTAATGCAAGTAAAGCAATGAGATATATATTTCTTTAATATTTTTATATATTTTTTAAATGAACAATTTAATAGTCCAACTTTAAAATGCATTAAATTAACTAGTTTTTTAAACTTTAAGCTAGAGCTTTAACATTGATCTCAGTGATTGCTGAGTTAGAAACTTGACCAGTTTCATATCTGACACCACTCTACAGCCCTCTGATGACCAAAAACTGCACTTGGTAGTTGTGTGGAGCGGGTAGGTGTTCTAGGGGGTGCTCTTATAGGCTACCTGCATTACGGCTGTTAGCTGTAATGCTAGCAGTTAGCATTTTCAGTTTGCTAATTGTCAATAAAAAACACAAGGAGAAAAAGAAAGCGTTTGCTTCTTCCTAGAAGCCTAGAACTAAAAATAAGAGAGTAATGTCTTTGGAAGTTAAGCAAAGAGCTAAAATGAGTGAACATCAGCGCGGCCTACGCTAGTTTGAGGGAGCTAAAGGAGGCTACAAAATCACGGACTGATGGTGATCTGGCTTTGTTGTTACTGGACTTGAAAATAACATTTTTGTTTAACAGTGTGGATCTTTTTACTTTGTGGTTTATTTTAGTATTAGTTGTCTCATGTTAGTGTTAGCTCATTGTTAGCGCTAGCTACAGCATGCTGCAGCAGGGTTGTTTACGACAGTTGTAATTCCACTTTCAACCAGTAGGGCGGAGGAGCAGGAAACTGCTGTGTTACTTTAAAACTGCAAGAACCATCTCCTCAGTGACTAAAACTTAACACATGCAGTTATCCTTGTGGAAAAATCTGTTTGTTCTGGCCAACAAGCAGCAAAAGGCAATCGTGCCAAACTGGCATCCATCCAAAGGAAAACTGGTTGTTTGTGGTCAAAAGTTACTGGTAAGTCAGTAAAAATCAGTTTGTCATGCAAACATGTTAAACATGCTACACGGCAGTAGCAAGTCAAACGTAAACGGAGCACTCTCATGTGCACAAACACAGAATTAGCGATGGCCGCTTCACTGAGTGCTGCATAAAATCTGAGACGCGAGACACAGATGGCATTTATCAACGATAACTGGGTCTGCATGTCACTCACATAAGATGTCTCACTTTGATATCCGGACGCAAACTCAAGCACGCTACCGCGGCAGATGTTATTAAAGCAGAGCCGAGGGCAAAACCATGCACCGTTCATTAGGAAGTTCATCAATTAACACAACCCATGGGGCTGTTTGGAGAAAAGCTCGGAGCGTTTGTGGAAGCTGCACTCAACACTCAGACGTGCACTTAAAGGAAGTGGATTACAAAAAGCTCAGATTACTTTGTACTCATTTTAGAGAAAAATACAGTAACACTTTACAATAAGGGTCCCTTTATTAACATTAGTGCATTATTAAGCATTAATAAACTATTAAAGTATTAACAAATATTAATGTTAACATTAAGTAATGCATTACTAAGCAGACACCCTCCCCCTGACCATTTGTCCTAACCTTAAGGACACTTACAATATTGGGAACGTTATTAAAGGGTTACTTTGTTTATTATTGCTTAATTAAGCACTAAGTAATGTTAATAAATGAACCTTTATTGTAAAGTGTTACCAAAAATGCAATCTAAAAAGAAGTCAACACGTTTAGCAATGAGACATATATTTTTACAGTTTTTGTCAGTTTTATGATTTAGTGTTAGTGTTTAAATTAGTGTGAACATTTTTCTAAATAGCATTCAAAGCATTTTTTCCCCTTTTTTATTCTTGTTTTAACATTTTTTCTTCATTAATTTGATTCCAAATGTAATAATAACAATAATAATAATAATAATAATAATAATAATAATAATAATAATAATAATAATAATAATAATAATAATAATAATAATACAGTTTCTTATCACTGTACATATTTGACTCACTGCCTACAGCTGTGTTGTGTTAGCCTAAAGCTAACACATACATAACAGAGCCCTCTGGTGGTAGTAATTACAACACATTTTACTATCTTGGTGTTACTTCTTTGTTTTTTCTTTCTTTGTTACCTGCACACACTCACACACCTACACACACACACACCCTGCGAGTGGCCTTTGCTGATGTCTTTGTGACCCTCTCTATTGTCATGTAGACACAGCTGGGTCGAGCTGCTATGAGCAGAAAACATGCCCGACTAAGTGTTGGGTGGGGTGAGGTCACAAAGATCATCTTCTATAATTACCTCCCAAGCCACCAATATTTTTGACGAACCTGCTGTGTGTGTGTGTGTGTGTGTGTGTGTGTGTGTGTGTGTGTGTGTGTGTGTGTGTGTGTGTGTGAGTGACACAGGAGGCAGTATAAAGGCCACATTCTCGTGTGCATTTCTAAAACAACACACACTCACTCTCAGCTTTCCCTGAACCTGTAGCAGGCTTGTTAATATTGTTTCCACAGGGGGTTTCTATATTGTTTCCTTAAACTAATTCTTATTTTTACTGCTCAGAGGCAAAAACGCAGGGATTGAAAAGTGGCAGCTTTGTTGTCAAACTCTGAGCTAAGTGTTATTATTTTTTGCCTCAGGTGAGCACAAGTTTGTGATGCAATTTGAACCATTCTGTTTTTATCTAAACGTTTAGTTGACTTTTAGTTTATGCAGCTGATTAGAAGTCCTTCTAAAGATGTTTTTAAGTAGCTCTTATTGCTGTATTTAATGCATTTGTCTTTCATTCATTTTTTTGTTCCAAGACTTCTCTAGTCAAACATGTTCTGTCATCAAATCATATTTAACCTATAAAATCTATAAAAAGACGTCCTTCTAGTCGCTCCGTGTGGTCGGCAGCTGTGGCTCCTTGAGTAAGATGAGATTCATTTGTGGAAAACATGAATCTCCTCCTCTGTTTCTAATACTTTGGACGTTTTGGAGCTGACATGCACGCAGCAAAGAAAAACAATAAGCTGTCTTTCATGTTATGCAAACTTTTTTTGTTCCTAATATGCAACCCCTCCCGCCCTTCCACTTCTTTCAGCGAGCAAACCAAGTTAAACAAGAAATGACAGATTGCAATTGAAATCAGCCACTTTCTTTGTCTCCATGCACGACCCCCCTCAAGACTGGCTTGTCATCTGGTAAGGATTGCTTTGAAATTTAGACGCATTATTCAGAATTTTAGCAAAGGAAAATGTAAGAAAGAAAGACAGCACTGTACCAGAAAACAATGGTGTGTTATTCTGAGTTGTGATTGTTTCTGTTTTAGGTTTTCTCCAGAGGCAGTTGCAGAAAATGTGTCCAGAACTGGTCGTGAAGCAGGAAAGCAGTGGGTTCAGTTGACCCGTTTTGTTTTGATAAGTGAAAAGAGAGGAAAATGATACATTTTTCTTCTTCCACTTGGCTAATTTTTTGTTTATTTGGTGCTTTGTCTTCTACTTTTTAAATATGACATCTGATCAGTAACACATTCACTCCCTTTGAGCTGTGTTTATTATAAACATCATCACAAAAGAGAAGGCCCTAAAGCCAGAGCGCGTAGGGTTAACAAAGACCAAACGACTTAAAACGACTAAATTAGTGACAACATATTCTTTAAAACCAGGTTCACTAAGAAACCACTTTTTACTTTTTATTTTTGAAAATGATCACTCTGAGTGTAACATGCAGGCTAAACATGAAAATAGTCTCCTCCACCTATCTCCTGCATTAGCCTCTGATAGAAAATAGACGGAAAAACACTCGGTTCAGAAAATCCTGACAGATCTACGTCACACTGTCACTTAACATTCATGGACTCACCCATCTTGACTCACAACGGGGAACGCTGTTGTTGGTTTAGCGTCCAGGAAACAGCAGAGAACGTCTCGGCTAGTAGGAGCTAACATTAGCATTAGCAACTCCACCACACAGCAGAACTCCTCCAGGCTTGTGTTATTTGTGGAGCTAAAACATCAACGTTGCAGAGTAAACAGAGTCAGTGGTAGAGTTGCTGTTAGCCAATAAGAGGAGAGATGTCCAAATATCAGGAAGTAAGACTCCAAATCCTGTCATCTGAAACTACTCTCTCCTCCAGCTAACTTCTACGTCCTCAAACAGGCGCGCCGGAGCTTTTTTCCCCCAGAGAACGACTTACAACGCATTCATTCCTACTAGAGACCACTGCAAATGTATTAAAAATATGCTACAAACAAGCCAGAGTGAAGCCTTTGTGCATGCTATGGATTTCTTAATCCGTGTGACTAAAACAAAAAAATGACATTCCAACATGCTGAAACCTAAAATCATAAAAAATAAGAAAAAATGAATTCATTAAGTAAATAAATCGTTGGCTCCAGGCCATTGGATGACTGTCTATAGGAGCCGCAGATTGACAGATTTACCATGTTCAGTATAGTCGTGAGATATTTACCATGAGTTTGATCTCTGTGAGAATCTCATAAGCCCGAGCTTCCTTATCTCTGCGATGATTGGCAGCAAACGCCCGAGGCGAGTCAGAAAGAGCCTTGCAAGTAAGCATGGTGGACTGAAAAGGCCGTCATAACTTCAAAATCAAGCTTCATGACACTGGATGGTGAAAGCTGCATGTTTTTTTAAAGTTTTGCAACTTCTTTGAGGTTTTTACACAATGCAATAAAAGTAATTCTGCATTTAAAATCTCTAACCAAGGCGCATTTTGCACCAGGGTACAGGCTTACCTGACATGCATGCTCAGTTTAAGTTGCAACATTGAAGTTATTTTGCCACTTTTATGTTTCCTATGTTGTAATCCAATCAGTGATGGGTTGGTGCTTTCATTAAACAAGCAGGGTTTGTTCCCTCATGACTGAATCTGTCCATGCATGCATTGCAATCGCAGTTATGAATCAAATGCATCTGTTTTAATTACCAAGTTTAGTGTAACAGCTGTTGACTGAGAGCGGCGGAACGCTGAGCCGATTGTTTCTCTCTGAAAAACGAGCTCGGATGGCGAAAAGCCAAAAACGGAGAAGGACAAAGAGACGGAGGAACAAAGAATATGATCTAAGCCCCAAGGCCTCCTGCTGCTATCTGTGACTTACTCACTCACCGCAATTAAGTAACCTACTACTGAGCAGCGTGAGTCACTTCTTTTTTCTTTCTTTCGTAACTGAGAAAAAGAGCTCAAAAGATTGCAACATGCTAAAAATGAGAGTCATCTGAAAGGGCACTTAGCGGCCGGGACACCCTGCTTATCTTTGAGCCATATTTCTATGATGGAGATGGAGGATCTTCAGTCATTCTGGTGAAGTGATGCAGTCCAGATAAAAAAGGTAACAATGCAGAGCCATCGGAGGTGATGCGTGCTCGTCAAATGCTTATCGATAACAAAGTCAGGGTTGAGCTGATAAGAAAGTTTATCAACATGAAATGTGACTTGGAGAAAAGTAAAGGAAACAATCTTAACAAAAGAGATGCAGCTGAAAGTGAAAGACTAAAACAAGAAATCAATATTTACTCATGTTTGATCCTTTTTCTACACGAGGCTGCTGGTGATAAAATGTAGTTTATTTAGTGGAGGATATTTTTTGGGATATTGCTCATTATGGACTACACAGATAGGATTTATGCACAAAAAAAAGACATTTAAGGCAACATGCTGCAACAAAGCAGATCACATGACCTCATAGCGGGTGAGTGGCCAGAGGGGCCAGAATTTTTCTAGGCCGACAAATGCACACATAAAATATAAAACACATCATTTTATAATCTTTTATAGAAAAATACATTTTAATGTTTTTGTCTCATTTTGATGTTGACCTGATTAATAACCTCTGTCCTTTTTTCCTTTGATTCTTTGACGAGAGCTTCGCGCCGTTGACACTGAGGAATCGACTCGCAGGTCACTGCAGGCCATCTTTGAAATGTCACTCTGAGTTGATTCACTGCCACGCCACATGTCTCCCTCGTCTCTCTGATGTTTGACATGAAACATGTCAGAAAGGACAGTCGCTGTGGCCGTGGCAAAGTCACGGCGCTTTCAGAGGGTTTTAATGCTGGGATTTTATAATCCTGAGTTAATGATGAAAACCCATGATCCTTGATGTGGTGAAAAATACACGAGAGGGAATGTGATTGAGAAAATATTCATAGTGTAGTCAATAATAATATATTGCGATCATCTGGTAGAAAACAAACCTATTTTTTCCTAAACAGATCTGAAGACAAAGAAACATGGACTCGTCTATTTAGCTAATCTTGCAGGAAAAACCTCTGACTGCAGATAAAACACTAGAGAGCAAACGTAAACACACACAAGGCCGACCATGCATCATATTAGATATTTAAAGGAACACGTGGCAGTTTTGGCTTGCTTGTAGCACCCCCTAGTGTTCAGTTAGTGAAAGCAAAAGTGAAACTTATCTCCTCGCTGTGCGTTCGTCTTTTTAACACCAACAATTATACCATCAAAATGTATCTGTCACTTTTAATTAATTAGACCTTGATTTTTAGACCAGCTCTGCAGAAAGAGTCAGCTTAATGTTTATCTGTACATTAGGCCATGCACATTTACTCCTGAGCACACTGAAAGAGATCCAAGGCCACCAACATTGCTAAATTTGAGATTTCTTCAACAGAAGACTCAGAAAGGACTTTGAAAGGTTATGCTGTCACACGGATGACAGATTATAAGAAAGAAAAAAAGGTTTCCACTCTATTTGGCATTTGACAGATGGTAAAGAATCAAACTCATTACCACTCCACCTTAACAAGGATTCTTCTGGGAGTGATCTGGAACTGTTCAGACAAGTTCAAAGACTGTCACTGCAGCTTCGGTCCATTTTTGTGTTGTGGTGCTCTTAAGTGAAGTTTCAAAAAGCTTCTCTTAATCAAATGAATGATTCCAGAGGTTGTTGGTGTTATCAATAATACACTGTAAGAAAAGAAATGTTGAATTACCTTAAAGATGCTTTAAAGCAGCATTCCGCAACTTTGCAGTTACATGGTCTCTGTCGCCCTCTAGAGGCTTGCTGCGTAACGTCACTGTCGTAACATTAACACTAGAACTCCCAAAGAGTCGTCATTTGACGAGATCCCCTCATCTCTACCAGAGAGTCGTCATTTGACGGGGCTGTTGTTATCTAGGATCCTTAATCACTTGTGGATGGTTGCCTTTGTTCTGTAAATGTGGCAATTACATGTGAATCGGTGGTGTAGTGACCACACCACACCCAAGTCTGAGTATGAGTATGACTTGTTTTCTAAACCTGAAAAGCAGCTTTCACTGAGTTTTCTGCCTCACGAGAAGCTGAGGTGAAAATCAAACCGGTTTGATACTTTCAGCCCCACGGGGGGCAGAAACTCGCCGTGTGCGCGCTACGTGAGCAGCTGGTCGGAGCTGAAATCTTCCAAGTGACTAATCACAGCGCCTTCTCCCCTCACGTGATTCCAAGGTGGCAACCTCCTGTCTGCATGACAGAAAACTAAACAAAACGGAGACTGAGCTGGATATGGAGGAAATGCTTGTTTTGCTGATGAGGCGTCGCTGCCACCGTCATAAGCACTTTCTATAAAACAATGCCGCCAATTTGCTGCAAAGCCGATGCGGCATCTGGGAGCCTAAGGTCGTTTATAAGCTCTCAGACCGTGGCGGTAATGTTGCGCAATCATCTCCGTTTTATAAAAAAATTACGCGATGGCGGCATAAAGGAGGTATGAGGGCGGTCTCTGCACTGTCGCGGACTTCCGTTTATCTTGGACATAACTTGCCTTTTATTGAGATCGAAGCCGCACTCGTTAAGTTTTTACTTTAACAGCCAGCTACAGGTGTGTGTCCTCCACCATCCCCGTGTGTTGTCAGATGATCTGAGCTGCAGATCTAATGGAGAAAGACTTCCGGAGCACCGCAACGCTCCAAATGATCATCTCAGCTGGTTCTGTTTACAAAAGTGAAACTTAAGCGTGTGTCTCAGACTTCCGTGTATCTTGGACATAACTTGCTTTTTATTGCGATCGAAGCTGCGCAGGTGTGTGTCCTCCACCATCCCTGTGAGCTGTCAGACGATCTGAGCTGCAGATCTAAGGGAGAAAAGCTCCCGGAGCACCGCAAAGCTCCAAATGATCAAACTATTTCTAAGAAAAACGCAGTGCTCAAAGGCACAAAAATGGAAGCTAAATAAAAAATGAAAATACTAAAATTACACAAAAAATAAGAAAATGAAAACTGATGAGAAGTAAAAACTGAAATGATCAGAGGCTAGGGCTGGGAATGGCTGGACTGACACTGTTACAAGGGTGTGAGTATGAAAGCTGAAAGATAATAAATAGAGGGACAGAAAGCGTAATGATGCATAGGAAAAGGGGAGAGACATGGGAGACCTAGGACAGAGGACATGAACAATTGCACATTTTTCAGAATACCATGCTAACCTTTTTTTTTCATTTTTATTCTCATTTTTTTTAAATCGTAATTCTTCATTTTATCTTCAATTTTTTATTATATTTTTACCTCTTTTATACTTTAATTGTTCTTTTGAAGCGACTCATGCTTTTTTTTATTAAGTGCTATATAAAGCATCCTTTCTTGTCCTTTGTGTGCTTCTGTGAAGTCTTTGGATGGACAAGTTCAGTTGACCAGATTCAAGACAGGCAGTAGCGGTTTTAGGCACGGGCAGACCGGGCGGCTGCCCGGGGCGGCATTTTTTCATGACACAGAGGGGGCGCACAATCGCTGAGTAAAAAAAAAAAGAAGAAAGAAACCTGCGCTGCAACATGGTTTTCTATTACCTGTCATATCTGTGTCTGGATTGGAACCAGCACGTTGGCGCCCCCTGCAGCTGCAGGCGCTCCTGCTGACTGAGAGGGTTCAGGCGAGCGCCGTGTGTGAAGAAGAGAATAGGGAGGGGCGCGGGGGATTTCACCTCTGGGTCTCTCCCAAATGAAACGGACGGGGGGTGGGGGGGTCTGAATCAACTGTATAAGATGGCTAAAGTCAATCACACCTTGATGTTCTTCCATATAACGCACATTTAATTCATAATATTATAAATACAGGCTTATAATTCCTTCACGTTTTTCTGAATTGTGTGAAATGGCCAAAAAAAAGAGGAAAAACAAAAGGATTTTGTGGTCACCCACCAAGGTCAATTGGTTTAGTCTTGACTCCTGGTTGGTGATTGGAAACCTGTTTATTGAGTCGAGTGCCAAACGAGATGGACAGAAAAAGGCCTAAACCATCAGGTGCCCAATTCAGGAAAAGAAGAAGAGGAGAAACGGGCTAAAGATAAAGGTAGGTAGTACGTTCTCATGCTAGGATGCACGTTTTCCATTTGTTTAAAATCGGTTAACTGGTGATTTTAACGGTTAAATTCGGTCAACTAATTGCTAACAGAGCTAATAGGGCTGAAAGTTTGAAACGAATGGTTGGAATAAATTCCTTGAATCCGTTTTTAATGATTCAAGCGCGCTGCGAGGACCCGTTAAATACGCACTGCAGCCTGCCTCCTGAACAACAACAAAAACACGTTGGTCAAGATTCATGTTCACATAGCCTAATAATGAATAAACTCTACAAGCAGAAAAAAAGTCCCCAGTCCTCACTAACTATCCTGTTATTAGCATTTCCAGCACTACTGAACATGTTAATGAAATACATACTGATCTACTGGTCATAGTGTAACTGTGGATTTATTTAGATGTGTTATTTTGACTAGGATGATGAGTGATATTAATACCACCTTAAATGTTACTGAAATATAGGTGAATATTGTTCTATAAAATATTAACTATAAATATCAAATGGGAAAGAGGGAAGTAGACAACACCCATTGATTTAATACATATTATTTAGGCTTTTATAAGAAGAGTCTGACATCACAGCTTCATCATTTAGTTGTTTTATTGCACATCTTTAGCAGCAGACCACAGTCTTGATTGGACAGATTTGTCAGAAGTGTGGCTCCTTCATTGCATTTGTTACACTAATTATTTTTCACATGCTTTGTTCAGTAATAAAAGGTGGCCTTTCTGGTAGTCTACAGTTTTTTTTATGTCAGTTTAAATTGCAATTTCTGGGGCAATTCTAAAATATTTTGGATCATCATCTGCCACTGGTCAGGATGAGCCACCCACCTCCCCTGCTGGACAAGACCTGCCATCTATCTTATCGGCCACATCAGTCACAGCCTTGATCCTTGAGGAAGAGTTACTATGTGTGTGTGTGTGTGTGTGTGTGGGGGGGGGGGGGGCGCTCAAGGGATGTCTCGCCCGGGGAGTAATTCCTTGTAGAACCGCCACTGAAGACAGGAGAGAGACAAGTAGAGCCACTGGGCCAGCCTGAAAGACTGACAACCCCCAACACCCAAGCACATTCCATTGGGCATCATCTGTGGCTGGCTACATTTACAAATGAAAGGCAGCCAACGATCAGTGATTTAGTCATTGTTATCAAACCAAGTCGTCATTTGACGAAGCTCTGGTAGAGCTGAGGGGAGTCAGAAAATGCTGGGAGTTCTAGTGTTAAATCTCTCTCTCGGGCATAAGAGGCATGTTTACATTCCTAATGTCAGGCAAAACAACGAAAACAAACTTTTCCACCTCCACACATTGAATAAATAGTTTTATCAGGACTGTATAACAACTTAATGCCCGACCAAACACAATAACCCTGGTGAAATCATTTATTACTTACCTATCCATTAGCAGCACGGCTAGGTCAGAGTCCGTAGTTCATGCCGTTCTTTCTAAAAGAGCTCTCCAGCGAGGAAAAGACGGCCCAATATTAACTCTGGTCTTTGCCATACTTGCCAACCCTCCCAAATTTCAGCGCCCCCTCCCGAAAATCTCCCAGAGCCACAATTCTCCCAAATTTCTCCCGATTTCCACCCGGACAACAATGCAAATTTCTGCCTAACCGCTGCTGCTGTCTATGTTCCAGCGGCAGCGCGCATGCTGCTCATCAAACCATCTTCAGCAGCTTCCAGCACAAACGTAGCACTAACCATTCGTGGGTGGGAAGCTAACTTCACTCAGCTCTGCTCTGCACTTTCCTGCTGCGGGAGCGCGCAGCGCTCAGCTGCACATTGAGGAAATAAATGATTAGAATAAGAGCGACGAGTCTAAATTTGAATGTCTCCCTAATTCTGAGGTCTCAAGGTTGGCAAGTATGGTCTTTGCTCTTGCTCTATGACGTTCTTTTCTTTTCCTAGATTCCTCTGATAAGGGATTTCTAGCTTTCTTTGATGAATCTGCCACTGCTACAGCAAGTCTACATTATACAAGCCAAAGGGATAAAAAAATGTGCGTTCTAAACTCGCATTATGTCCGCCAAAATGCTCGTTCAAGATGCGCGTTTTGGCGGACATAACGCACGTTTAGAACACGCGCTTTTTTTATCCCTTTGGCTTGCCATATAATGCCATAAAATGACACCCAGTCAGTACATCCTGCGGCTACCCGAAGCTCAAAAACTGTATAGTACTGTAAACAGACGTGGGACCCCCCAACACTATCACAGGTATGAAAATGAACATAATAGATAATACTATGATGCAAAAACTTTACAAAAAAGCATAATTTTAAGGTGTAAAAGATGCGGAACGTTGCTTTAACGAATCTGCAAAACAAGCTAACAGTCACAGAACTCTCACCCCTCCCGTCATCGCTAGGCCATGCCCACCTGATATGGGAAGACGCATTGCAGCAGGAAACAAGACAGCACTGAACACCTGTTGCAATTTTATAGTTTCAAACGTCTTCTGTTGTCCGTTACTGGGAGCATATCACTCCTGTGTTGGCATCTGGCTCCCTGTGCACTTCAGGGTGAAATTTAAAGTGCTAACTTTGGTGTTTAAGGCTCTTCAGGGGACTGCTCCTCCTTACTTGGAGAGTGAAGTTAAGTGAAGTTACTCCAAATGGTGTTTTTCTTTTTGGGACTCTGGTAGTTTGTCCTGAAGTTGAAGTGGTAGTCGGCTGTTTCTCCTTCTCTGATATTATTGAGCTGCGAACCTGTCACACCAGTGGTGTTCTGTTGCTAAATGTAATGCGTTTGATGAGGGTAGAACGCAGGGAAGTGCGGAAGTGCAGTGGTTTGGCGGGACAGACAACCGAATGATCCAAAGCATGTTACTTTAATTTAAGTATTTATTTTTTAAATCTCCATAAAATATTTATAGCTATACTATTAGAACATTGTTAATTGTTATGAGGCATGAAAAAAAAAATTAAGCTAGCTTGTTTTGCAGATTTGCCATCATAGCTTTGCTTAAGTTATGTCAACTAATAAAGTTGCTTAAATGTAAAGAGTAATTATACATTGTTATGCTAAATGTAAATGTATGTTACTCTTTACATTTAAGCAAGTTGAACCAGTTGACATAACTTGGTTAAGTAAATTTAACATTTCGTTTCTTACAGTGTACTATTCATATTCATTTGTTTTGGTTGTGATTTAACAGTAAAAATATGAACCAACAACTCAACCACTATTACGCAACATTGTCAAGTCAAATTCTCCTGCACATGTTTTCAAACTCGGCCCCATTTTACCCTTAAACCAGTTGTAAGCTGTAGCTTCATCTTTCTAAGTAGCCAATTTTCTAATCTTGTTCTTTTCCCCTCGTTTCCCCCCTTCAGACCCTCAGGCGCTCTTCCACTTGCTTTAGTATTAAAATTTAGCCTGTGTGTTTCCAATAAATCTTCTAGAGTTATGAGGCCTCATCCAGTTGATTCATGAGCACGCTGACAGCTCAAATTGCCGGTGTGAATCTCTGGAACGACATAAATCGGCCCTGAGCCACCCCTTCTGCCTCTGGGCATGCGGGATTGAGAGGAGGGGGGTGGAGCTTGTGTAGGAGCTGCAGTTTTAACCCCATCACCTGTTCTCTTATACCTGACCTGCTGCTCTGCACGGTGGAGGTAAAGGGTGGGTGTGTTAATGGTGATTTACCTGTTTGTGAGATGGTGCCAATGATACAGAAGAGTTGGAACATGTTGTGTGGAAAAATGTACGTTTTACTGTATGAAAAAATGTCAAGATAAGCTTGTTTTCCTACAAAAAAATTAATATAAACTTTCGTTTTTGAATGCTTTTTCTGTAATCTGGAATAGTTAGGGTTAGGGTTGAGGTTAGGGTTAGTTTTGAAGAATCTTTACTTGTCATTTGTTGTTTTTATCAAGAAAATGGAATACACACACGCATATATATATATATATACACATATATATACATACATATATATACATATACACATAATATACATATATACATACATATACACATATACATATATACATACATACATATACACATATATAAATATATATATATATACATACACACACATCATCATCATCATCAAATTTATTTATATAGCACTTTAAATGCAAACAATGTTGCCCAAAGTGCTTAACAAAAAATAAAAATTAAAAATACAATAAAATGACAACAGTCAATTAAAAACATGAAATAAAAACAAAAATAAAATCAGACCTAAAAAGATACATAACAGGATAAAAACAGGATCACCCAGTCAACCCAAGGTGTTAAAAGCTTTCGAATATAAAAAAGTCTTCAGTAGCTTTTTAAAAGTAGCAACAGATGATGCTTGTCTAATATTGATTGGTAACGTGTTCCAAAGAGTAGGTGCTGCCACAGAGAAAGACCTAAAACCTCTTCTCTGTAGCCGCGCCCTAGGGACATTCAGTGTATGCTGGTCAGCCGACCTCAGGCCACGAGATGGAACATACGGCACAAGAAGCTCAGAAAGATAGACAGGTGCAAGGCCATTTAAGCATTTATAAGCTAGAACCAAAATCTTAAATTGCACACGAAACTTAACAGGGACCCAGTGTAGAGATGCAAGAACTGGTGTGATGTGATCACATCGACTGGTTCCAGTTAAAAGACGGGCTGCAGCATTCTGAACTAGCTGCAATCTGACAATACACCTCTGATTAATGCCATGGTAAAGACTATTGCAGTAATCTAGACGAGAAGTTATGAAGGCATGTATAAGCTTCTCCAAATTCTTCTTAATCAAAAAAGACTTCACCTAATATAGATTTCTCAGCTGAAAAAAGCAAGATTGTACAACATTATTGATTTGCAAATCAAAATTAAGCTGAGAATCAACTTTAACACCCAGATTAGACACCACATCCTTTGCACCATCTGACAGACCATTCACAAATGACTGTGGAAATACTGGAGAACCACTGGGTGCCAGCATAATTAGCTCTGTTTTAGAATCATTAATCTGCAAGAAATTACAGCTCATCCAGTCTTTAACCTCACGGAGACACAATAAAGCTACTTCCTTAGCTTTAGTGGGAGCATAGACCTGACAGTCATCAGCATAAAAATGAAAGTCGAGGCCATATTTTCTAAAAATAGCATCAAGTGGGAGTAAGTAAAGATTAAAAAGCAGCGGACCGAGTACAGAGCCCTGTGGGACCCCATATTTAAGAGGAGCGTCACTCGAGCTAAAATTGCCAATCCTAACAGTCACATACCTATCTGACAGGTAGGAACTCAGCCAGCGGAGTGCAGAGCCAGTGATACCCACGCACTTCTCAAGATGTTCAAGAAGAATAGGCTGCAGTCAAATCAAGGAGCAATAAAAAGACAGATTCACCCGCACGTATATATGTGTATATGTATTATGGCATGCCGTTCAGGAAATTATATATTTATATCAGAATAGGTCTGAATATATTGAACGAAAGTCTGAATATATTGATTGAAGTCTGAATATATTGATTGAAGTCTGAATATATTGATTGAAAGTCTGAAAATATTGATTGAAGTCTGAATATATTGATTGATACTGCAATCTTTTCATCTTCAAAGCAAAAGATGGTGCAGATAACTTTACAGGCCCACAGGTTTCAGCCTATGGACAGAAAAACACTGTTCAGCTCTCTAGAACCTCCTTCAACAGCTCCCATCTCCCAGCAGAAATTTCAAAATAAGCACTTTTTACTCCAATGGTCAATGTCACACTTCAAATGTTTTTTAATGTACAACAGCCTGTGCTTTGTACCTTTGTTATAAGCGTTAAAGGACAAACGAGAGGGGGCAAAACAATGTTTTTCTATGTTTTATTTGTGTTGTTGAAAATAATACAAAAGTATTTTTGTATGATTTGTCAGTTAAATGATGTTTTCATATATGAAGGGGTGTACCTAAAATCTATTGTTCCTAGTAAAAAAAATACCATCCATCCATCCATCCATCCATCCATCCATCCATCCATCCATCCATCCATCCATCCATCCATCCATCCATCCATCCATCCATCCATCCATCCATCCATCCATCCATCCATCCATCCATTGTCTTCCGCTTATCCAGAGTCGGGTCGTGGGGGCATCGGCCTAAGGAGAGTGGCCCAGACTTCCCTTTCCCCAGCCACTTGGGCCAGCTCCTCCGGGGGAATCCCAAGGCGTTCCCTGGCCAGCCGAGAGATACAGTCCCTCCAGCGCGTCCTGGGTCTTCCTTTAGGTCTCCTCCCGGTTGGACGTGCCTGGGAAACCTCACCAAGAAGGCGTCCAGGAGGCGTCCTAACTAGAAGCCCAAGCCATCTCAACTGGCTCCTCTCAATGTGGAGGAGCAGCAGATCTATACTCTGAATCCCTCCCGGATGACCGAGCTTCTCACCCTATCTCTAAGGGAGAGTCTAGACACCCTGTGCAGAAAACTCATTTCGGCTGCTTGTATTCGCGATCTCGTTCTTTTGGTCACAACCCAAAGCTCGTGACCATAGGTGAGGGTAGGAACGTAGATTGACTGGTAAATGGAGAGCTTCACCTTCTGGCTCAGATCTCTCTTCACCACGACAGACCGGTACAACGCCCGCATCACTGCAGACGCAGCACCAATCCATCTATCAATCTCCCGATCCATGTATGTATATATATATATATATATATATATATATATATATATATATATATACATACATATGCACATATATGTGTGTGTGTGTGTGTGTGTAAGACTAGATAAAACTACTCTATGAAACATTTTTCTAATGATCAGTAAAACTGTTGAGTGTATAAGTAAAAGATGACTCGTCAAAATTCAGTATAGTTTTGGAAAAAGAACCGCCCTCTCAGGGAACATTGGTTGGAAATTGTTTTAATTAAAACTCACTTCACATTTTATTTAATTTCTAACTGCAGCTGGAAAAACATAAAGCCCAAAAACGCCTGAATCCTAACTGCCCAGAACAACTGTAATTACATTATTGGGCCAATTTATCATCCGGCCGGCGTGTGCTTTTGGCTCGGGGCTTTAAAGGTCTGCACTGAGAGTTCCGTTGCATTTCAACTGTGGGACTTCTGGCCCTGGAATGTTGCCCTAAGATCCGCCCATAATATAACACGCTGTTGTAAAATTCATCCAGCCATCTGAAGACAGAAGTTAGGCTCTAACCTGTGAGAAAATCTAAGTAACGAGGATGAGTCAGAAAAGCTTGTAAATCATTTTCAGTTAATCTATTCTTTAGACATAATCTGAGCCTTAGTGTCCTCATAGCACCAGTACACAGTGTTTATTGCTGCAGTTCACCTCAACGCCACCTCACCGTAAAAAAGAAGAAATGAATTACTGCTGAAACCAGGAATCAAACCGGTGTAAGGTCATAGCAAAACAGCACGCAAGGCAGGTGCTCTACCCACTAACCTACCAAAGCTATAGACACATTAGGCCATTACGTGCGTCTGTGGACAGAACACATGATATTTACGGTGGTGTTTTGTTAAAGCAGTCATCTGTGACACGAAGGTCACATTCTCAACTGCAGCATTAAATCAACCACTCTATATTTCTCAACTCAGAGCAAGCGGGCGTTAGTAGCCTACTTCCAGCAGAGGTGCGTTTCAGATCCAAGACTAGCTTCACGGGGAGGAGAAAAATCTAATGACGCACTTGGTTTTTCATCCTCGTGTCTGCAGGCTTTTCCTCAGAATCTGAAAACTTGCAGCTGAGACAGGGGAAAAAAGTGGGCTTGGGGGTATTTTTCATGACGAAATACCAACATCAAAACACTCCAAAAAGTGGATTTTCCATGATATGGCCCCTTTAACATTCATGGACTCACCCATCTTGACTCGTGACGGGGAAGGCTGTTGTTGGTTTAACGTCTAGGAAACAGCAGAGAACGTTTCGGCTACTAGAAGCTAACTGTTAGCATTAGCAACTCCACCACACAGCAGAACTCCTCCAGGCTTGTGTTATTTGTGGAGATAAAACATCAACGTTGCAGAGAAAATGGAGTCAGTGGTAGAGTCACGTTGCTGTTAGCCAGTTAAAGGTGAGATGTCTAAATATCTGGAAATAAGACTCCAAATCCTGCCGTCTGCAGCTACTTTCTCCTTCAGCTGACTTCTATGTCCTCAAACAGGCGCAGGAGATTTTTTCCCCCAGAGTACGACTTACAAGACACTCACTTCCCCTAGAGACCACTGCAAATGTGATAAAATATAAATAAAGTTAATCTTTAAGGACAAAAAAGTCCAGTTGTCTTTTTTTTATTATTATTCTGGTGAGAATATAAAAAAGTTTCTTGCCTGTAAACGTGAAGGAAACTTAACCATGTGATGTTTCACCTGCAAAAATGACAGAGTAGATGCTGTTGTTTTATTCCAGTCCATCCCCTCATTCATCTCTTGTAAAACCAGTGCAGAAATGATTTGCTTGCCCTGCCTCGCTCTACCTTGTGCGTTCATGTTGTTCTTGCTTCCTCCAGGGCCGATGAAGCAGCACATCACCACGGGGTTTCATGCACTGCTGGATTCAGAGTTTGTTTACACGTAATGAAGTGATGTAATAATTACAGTCAGATGAGCCCTGACCATTTGGAGGCCATTAAACAAACACAATGAGGCACATTTACAATCTCATGAGCGTCCTTTTGGTTGCACGTTTAATGACCCCTGCTGTGTAAATCAGTCTTGCAGTGTTTAGGTTAATGCAAGACGTTTGGCAGGTATTGAATGAGCATCAGAGTATCAGAAGCTCGGAGCAATTTGCACAAACCGGAAATCTTTTGGAAATCATTTTTGCTATTTTAGTATGTTAAGTTTAGCAAATAATGTAGGGTGACAGTGTAACTAGTGTTGGTGCAGAGATGCATATCAAATAATTTAAAGATTATACATTTTGACAAGGTGTCGTCAGTGATTTCAGTGACAAAAAATGGTGTGTGTGTGTGTGTGTTTTAAAAAAGCATGCCTCTTCTTCTTAAGAACATTAAACAATGTAAGTGAATCAGACAAGGTGATCTCAGATGTTGTGCATGAGAGTGTGCTGGATCTCAGAAGGTCAAAGGTCAGAGAAAGAAGGTCATACTTGAATCAGAGTATAAGTGAAAGCAAATAAAATCATTTACAGCTGCTACAACTCACATGCAAATGGGATCAAATACGATCAAATAAAATAAAAATAATTACGTTTATTTTTGTCACATCTGAATGCTAGCAAGGGATTTTCATCAGTGTGAACTGGAACAGGGACTCTAAAAATTAAAGAGGAGTAGATGAACATCTGGATGTGTTTAGGAATGACTCTCCTAGTTTATATTTGGTTAGACACGATGTGTTTGTTTTAGCAAAACTGCAATAATTTGTTATTTGCTTTAAAAGTTTCTTTTTTGGTTTATGACACACGTTTCTACTGCCCTCAAATCCAAGTGGAGTCCAGCGATGCTCAGTTCTACACGAGTCCTGGCAGCTGTGTTTATCTGGTTTGGGTAAAGGATTACAAATACTTGGATAGGGTTATAAAAAACAACAAAAACAAACCAAGGCCCCTCAGCTCATTTGATATTTAAAATCTGGTTTTTCTTCATAAACTTTGACTCATTTACTAAAATTAAAAACATGGAACCAAAGCAAGAGTTGCACAGTTCCACTCTTAGTGGCGAAAGTAAACAAATAAACCACACTTTGTCCAAACTCTGGTTGTTTTTTATTTTTAATTTACGTTTATTTTATATTTCGTTATCATAGGTTGGAAAATAGTGTGATTTTTGATCCTCTTAGCGTTTTTTGGTTGGATTGAGACACAAAAGTGTTACAAATATGAATATTAGAAATAAAACTACAATGATAACATTTTCTTTATTACTGATAACATGAATATTGTTTCACGCTGTACGGTTTAAGCTATGGTTCTATTAATAATGTTTAAAGTGGAAAAACTAATAAAAATTAAATTCTGGAAGTTACCTTTGAAAGCTCTACATGTAGGTTCCTCTGAAACAAACATGAAAAATAAAAATGATATACTTTTCCCACTTTCTGATGCTTTTGTTTCCATTTCTTGGGTTTCAAAGGTTCCAACTGATGATAACAGCAGAGTTCAGGGCTCTGATGATTCCCACCCAGGCCTTAGGCCACAGATCTGACCTTTGACACCAAAGCTTTTCTTCTGGACTGGCCTCTTTGTCGGGGCGGCCAATTACAACACCTCCTGACAACAACATTTACATTTTATTAGATCTGTTCCTAGTATCTTTGTATGATGGGATTCTCTTACATTTTATTTTACTTATGATAGCAAAACACACATGCCCCCACCACAGACGTTTTTATGAATTTATGAAGAATCTTTGAAAGAATGGAGGCTTTATGGTGACAGTATGGACATCGTTATGACATGTAAACAGGCCTGGCATCAAAACATCCAACATCACGCACAGTTGTGGTTCAGCTCTGTAACTGTGCTGATTTAAAGTGTTTTTGTTGTGCAGGCCACAGAGTGCATGTGATGTTCTAACTGCAAAGGGCAAGTTATGAACAAGAGAGAACTTCAGCGTGGTGTCAGATCTGACGTTGGTAAAGTTTCTACCTCAAAAATCACTGAAACCTGCTTTGAAAGCAATAATTTAAAGTGTTAAAAACTCATTAGTGTTGCTTTGAAATGTCTATGTAATTCTTTGCAGCTGCTTGATAGCAAATTTGGTGCAAAGTGGCTAAAATGCATTTAAGTTTAAACAAACTAAGAAAAAGCGCAAAAGACAGGCACATCTTTAAGCATCCAAAACAACCACGATTAATATAAAAAAGCTCACAAGCAGCACACAAAGGAAAAAAGGTCCAACCAATTACCACTCGGTGCTACTTATTGTCTTGGCTGAAAAAATAAAGTTTATTTAAGTAGTGTGATTTCATAAAGGTCTCAAATTTAGCCAAGAAATGAACTCCTGTGTGAGTTCTTGCACAATTTGTCAACGCACCCGGAGTAGATTTAATGATCGCATCAGGGAAGGAACACAAACAACAACAAAGCTGGAGATCTGTTTGTAATTTTACCTCTCTTTCCACATTCTGCAAGTCCGATGCACCGATTTAGATTTAAGATTCAGGCTGATTCCCTTTTCAGTTATAGGTGGACACTGCCATCTAGCGGCCAGATCTGTATACCAGAGGCCATCCGTATGAATCACACACATCTGATGTATGTTTTCACTCACTTGCTGTTTCTTCTGTGACAGTAACCACATTTATACATAAATATTCCAGGCTGAATACATGGTAGTGACTTATTTTCTTTGTGCACTTTGAGAATCAGGAGGTTTTTGTGGAAGAATGAAATAACTTTTTTCTGTAATCAAAAGTAGAAACGGTTGTTTTTAGTGATGTCATTGTTTCAAAGATATAATCCTAACAGTGTGTGGCAGAGGACACATGACCATAAGATTACACTTATTGTGCCGTCACGATTGACCACATGATGGCAGCGTTAGTATGGTGTATAATATAAAAGAGCTTCTCAAGTTCTTGATGAAAAAATGATACTATAAAAGCAATGTTAAAACATAAAGCATCTAAGAAAACAAAGTGTGTGAGCAGGAGAAGATTTAAAAAGAATCTTAAATGTATGTGATGCAAATTTGCTTAGAGTACAATTTAATTTAGCTTTGAAGACAAATGCATCTCCACAAAATTGGGCTGCACATTTTGTGTCAAAATCCACACCAGGGTGAATAAATGCACATGCACACACATGCACATGCACACACACATGCACATGCACACACATGCACATGCACATGCACACACACATGCACATGCACACACAGCAGCACATACACCAACAATAACTCACCTCATAAGGGAAACTTTTTTAAAACGCGTGAAGACAAATGCTTTATTGCTTTCATTTTGCAGCCCCAACACCTGCACGCAGATGGTGTTCTTTTTTTAACCATCTGCAAGAGTAAAGTCTAAAAAGATGATCGATTATCAGCAGCTAAAACACTTCTCTGCCTCCAGATGGCATGGTCATTAACTTCTCTGAAGACTGTTGTCTGGAGTCCAATCCTTTCAGCACCAAATGTTTAGAGTAAAAACAATGTGCGTGTCTTTGGAAGTTCATTATGCTTTGTTTTCTGTGCAACTGTAGGAGAATTAAAAGTTTTGAACAATTTAAGCATCTTTTGGGGTTGAGCGTATGTCTAACCTTCCCGTTTTTGCAACTTTTATTTGGCAAAGTTTGCAAGTAACTCAAAGAATGTGGTTTTCAGATGGTTTGGACCATATGTCACAATCTGTGCAACACAGCTGAGGCTTCTGATGCTCCGCGGCGAATGACCATGAATGCTTGTGAGATTCTACTGTTTTGTGTTTAATGATCTGTGATCATGGGACAGAGAACACAGTCATTAATCTGGGAGATGACTGATAAGTTTATTTATTTGCATCCATGCAAGCTGCATTAAATGGACTCATCATAAAAAGCTCTCAGAAATTAGTTTTTATGCTTTAGTTCATCACAAGGATAATTTTTCAGAATTTTCTTTCTTTTTCTTCTTTCATTGCTTCATCGGAAACAAATCTTTGACTTTTGATTTTCCTAAAGGGACATGCCACCCCTAAGTGGAATTTGGTCTATTTCCGTATTTTGTAACCATTCTCCTGATCTGGCAGCAGTCTGTTTGCGTTAGCTTAGCATAAACAATGGAAGTGCATGGTATTAGCATTTTGTGTGCTTATCTAACTGTGGAGAATACGGAAATAGACCAAATTTCACTTAGCGGTGGAATATCCCTTTAAGTTTTATTGTGTTTAGTGCTTTTTGATGCACAGTATCAGCACTTTATTTTCTTGCGTGAAGTCATATTTTCCTCTTTTAATTCAAAATTAATCTCAAAGCGCAAAACAAAAGCAACAAACCCACACATCAGGTCCAGATTACAACAAATTGCAGTTAATTCAGCTAAATTATTAAATTATCAATTGGTAAAATTTGCTTTCTGTATCCCAGCCAGTACATATAGGTGGGCCCCATATGGGATCTATATGGGCAAGCCATTTGGGTCCCAACAGGGTTTGTCCGCGGTTTTCACGGTGGCCCCATGGGGATTGACCCAGAAAGATTTTTGCCCACATAGATTTTAATGGGACCCTGTTGAGACCCACACAGCTTGCCCATATAGATCCCATATGGGGCCCACCTATGTGTGCTGGCTGGGTAACATAAAAAGGAATAAAGCAGATTGCATCAAATCTGACCATTTTTTTCATTTGCAATGTTATATGAAATTTTTTTTTTATTTCAATGTTCTGACTTTTTTGTTGTCCTTTCTAAAATTGTGTTTAAATCTTTGCTTTAGATGTTTTGCATCTTAAACGAACCATTTTGAGTCTTCCTGTGAAGCCTTTTCAGAATTCATCTTGCAGAAGACAACTCTGAAGTTCTCTACTAAACAGATTGGCTCTCTTTCATATCTGTTTGCGTGTGATAAGAAAACATATTTTAGAGTACAACGCCGTGCTGATGTGTTGGTTTTATGATTTGAGGATTGCAATGCAGGTTTTGACAAGGCAACTGTTTCAAGTTGTTATCGCCTGTCAAGGCAGCAGCCAAACTCTCCGACAGCACTGTCAGCTTCACGTTGTAACACCAGCCAGAGAGACTGGCAAATGAACAGGTGGGATTGTCATATGTTTGTGAAGGAGTCTGCTAAATGCTCTCACCAATTAACAAACACCTCAGACATCTCTCCTCTCGTGGAGCCCTGGTTGTCTCAACGCAGTCGCTGCTCGCTCTGTTTATGAGGCAACTCAGGACTTGTTATACATCTCTCATGCTGCACTGAAAAATGGAAGAGGGAACTCATTTAGCAGGTAGAGCTGGAACGCGGGCGGTAGCCCACCAGTCACCGTGCACGCTGACGGGGAGAACTGAGAGGTTTACAAAGCATTCTTTAGCTATCGCCGTCATCTTGTTTGGGAAGATTTAATTGCTCCTCTTTCTGCAGGAGTCAGCATGTGGTAACAAGTGACAGCTGCAACTGGTTAAATTCAACAGCATAATAATTAAATCGTTAGATTCCATGAAGAATGCCTTATATTTACAGAACGCATGGCGGGGAGTTCAGTAGTGGCACTCGTTGCAGCTATAGCAACAGTGTGAGGTTTGAGAGACTTGGAGGCTACAGTGTAATTAACCAGCTGTGAGCACTGCAGGGCTCTGCGTGCGCTATGACAACACAAAAGAGAAGAGTTGTTTACCGACATGAACAGGTAGCTTACCTGAGTGGGAGGACTGACTTTACTAAAAGAGTATGAAAAGAGAGCAATTACACCATTAATTAGCTGACTTATGTGGATTATCTGAGATGTGGAAGTGTCCGCTGAAAGCTGGAAAGAAAACAACGTTCTTTTTTACTTTTGTTCCCTTTTTTTGTCATCAAGTTTGGTTTGGGACAGAAGCAGATGACCAAGAATTCTGATGACCAAGATGTCACAACTGGTTTGTCCTTAAAAAAGAAGGAAGATTTTCTATTTATTAAAAGGGACACTGCAACATTTTAATATTTTTAAATCATTTTCTTGAGACAGTATGTGCTAAAATGACCCTTTATAGGGTTAATGAAAGGCCACCCAGCCCCTGCCACCCCCTGTGGCCAGAATATTCCACTTGCAACTTCACAGTTGCCGGTCCGCTTGACATACCTGGATCTGCAGTCTGCTTCCAGCATGTTTCCTGCATGTTTTAGATCATGAACACAGCTGATTTGTTTGATTTAGTGATGAACCGCTCCTGTAGACACTAATGAAGGCTGAGGAGACATTTCAGTAGTTAGATTAAGGTGTTAAAAAGACGAACACACAGCGAGGAGATAAGTTTTACTTTCGGTTTCGCCGACAAACACTAGGGGGTGCTAAAAACAAGCCAAAACTGACTAGTGTCCCTTTACGTTAAACACATGTAATGATGCCTCTGTAGCATGTTAAGTGATTCACATTTGATTTATGCATAATAAAAATGTTACTTCCTAAACAAGACCAAACAGTTTCTGATTCATCATCTCTAAACTTACTTCAGTTTTCCACAATACGGTGAGTTTGTACCAAAGACTTCTAATTTGGTCTCATCCGAACACGTGATGTTCTCCCAATCCTCGTCTGGATCTTCAGACAGTCTGTAGCTAACTTTAAATCGCCCTGGACATGTGCTTGCTTAAGCAGGAGGACCTTTGGAGTGCTGCAGGGTTGTAATCCACGATCATGTAGTGTGTTACTGATAGTTCCCTTTGTTACTGTGGTCCCAGTTTTCTTCAGGTCATTGACCAATTCCCCCCATGTAGTTCTGGGCTGTTTCCTCACCGTTCTCAAGATCAACTGTACCCCGTGAGGTGAGAGCTTGCATGGAGCCCCAGGTCGAGGAAGAGAGTCTGGGATCTTTTTGAATAATTGCTCCAACATTTGATCTCTTCTCACCAAGCTGCTTGCCCACAGTAGATAGCCTCATCCCAGTCTTCTGCAGGAGTACAGTCATGTCCCTGGTGTCCTTAAACAGCTCTCTGGTCTTGGTCATTGTGGAGGTTGGAGTCTGACTGTTTGAAGGTGTGAACAGGTGTCTTTAATGCAGATAATGAGTTCAAACAGGTGCCACCAATACAGGTGAGTGGAGGATAGAAGAGCTTCTGAAAGTAGTAACAGAATTCTTGCTAGTTTGCTAAACACTTATTTTTTGCACTTTTATACAAATAAATTATTTCCTGGGTTATTTTTTACATTCTGTCTCTCGCGGTTGAAGTGGACCTGTGATGAAAATTACAGACCTCTCATCTTTGTGGGACAACTTGCACGATCGGTGGCTGTAGAATACTTTTTTGCTCCACTGTATTTAAGCCCTAATAACCTTTGAGTTTTGGCTAAATCCTCAGCTCAGTTACTGTAAAAAACACAACAATAGGAATCAAAACAACTGCTGATGCTGAGGAGAATAATACCACTGAAAGCATAATAAACAAAACTCATTATCTCTCACTCCTTTATTCCGTTTCCATCTTTCTCACACAGGCTCAAAAACGTTGTAATCTTGGACAGACATGACATCAGATCAGCACGAGCATTTCCATCCACATAAATGGAAGTGACTCATCAGTTATTCATCTATCCTGGATGGCATTTTTCCTTTCTTTCACTCAGGGGGGAATGAACTCCATTTGGCTGGAGACCCAGTCTCCCGATGGTTCAGTCTGAAAGCCTGGCGCCTCCAGGACATGTTTTGTGTTCCTGATAAGGCACGCAGACATTCTTTGTGTGTTTGCTACTTCTTTTTGTTGCTTTGACATTTAGAACTGGAATCCTAAACAGCGCCGCATCTTTTTAATTGATACGTCCGGAGAAGCAGATAATCTCACGTTCTGAAAAAGAGCAGACGCTAAAGCGAGAGCGACAACACCGAATATGCCTAGGTGTCTGATGGCGAACGGAGAACTCTTGTAGCCCATAGCTTATTCATGCACTCTAACGCCTCGGAGAGCTGTACAAGAATAACAGATCAGATCCTCCTAAAGTAAGGTATAATGTAGCCTTACAGCCTGAAAGCTGCAGCTTTGAGCAGGGCACTTTCTCTGCTCTGTCACAACATGCCCACTCCTCTTGCTTAAGTTCTTACAAAAATCAATTACCTGTCTGGAACCAGGCTGCCTCAGCTCCTACCTGGCTGCTGAATCCCATATGGTAATATAGATAGCAGCGGATCAGATTATTGAAAAAATTAAAGGAGTACCCCCCGGAGGATTCTTTTGTGCTGTGTCCCTTGATACCATTCAATATCTTTGGGTGGGCTGGCTCGGTGCCATTTCTCAGTAAACGGGAAAGTTAAGTGACGCTGCCAAGCTCTTATGGGGATTGTTGTTTAAAATCGTTGCTAAACTGAGAACCAGCAACCGTGCTATCATGTTTCCTCTGTGATGTGACAAGCTCCATCTTTGGGCATCTTTTCAAAAGCAAACACATCAGGGGAAACGCATGTTAGTGAGTAAAAGTCCTCTGCACGCCCCTATTGTGACAGCTTCTTGAGTAAAAAGACTCTGAAATGTCTTTCATGGCGTTATATTTTGGCAATGTTGCACAATTCTCCAAAGAGACGCGAGCTGATGTTTCCACTCAGATGGTGGACGACTGAGAGTCCTTGCTAACTTGTAAATTTGAAACGTGTTTGTAGTTCTGGAATCACACGGGGCGTCGAAGTGGAGGAGAACAGGGGCCCCTGAGTAACGACGCTTCTGTAAACTCAATCATCTGTAAGCATTTCAAGTTCTTTGGCCAAGAAGAGAAAAAAGACGCACCTTTTTAATAGAAAATATAAAATTACACATTGTCGGTTTTTAATTAGAATCTGCGTGTTAAAAGAAACCCCGGGGATGGTTCCAGAGATACCAGCAGAAGCTCAACTAAAAACAAACAAAAACACCTTCGGCACGTTCATTCTGTGTATGTTTTCTTTAATCTTTTTAACTTTTCGTTCTTTTTAAAACACAGTTAGGAGATCTTTTTTACCTTTTTATCCTGACGTTTCGACCATCACTGTGGCCTTCTTCTGAGCTAGGCTGCTCAGCCTCCCATTTGGCAGAAATTCACCATTTAAACCAGTAAGATCTGCCAGAACAATCTATTTTTCCCATCTAGCAAACATAAAGTGTAAAGGAAATCAAAGGTTAATGCACAGATATGAGTTCATCATGTTCTGGAAATGAATTGATTTAAATCATTTCATTTATTAATCCAGGGCTACATTCTGATCTTGGCATCAATACCACCCTGTCGTGTCTGTATCCGCCATATGGGCCAAGTGGGCGTACGCCGCCGTCGTCACTGATCATAACAGGACATTTGCGGCGACTGAGTTCACTGTGTCATACCTCCTTTAGTTTATTACATAATGAAACATTCTGAGCTTAAAGATCAGGCTCCATGTGATAGATGAGTTAACGACAACATGTTTTACAAATATTTAATAAGTGTCCATGTTTATCAGGGGTCTGTTTTCTATTTGTGTTCATACGTTCATCAGTTGTTGGCGTACCCTTGTCCTACACGTGACAGGCGCAGCTGTCTCCACTCTGCTTGTGACAAACAGAAAGTAAAGGTTGGATAAAATGCTGCAACAAGCAATCAGAGGGCCAACTGGCAAAGATGCTACCTGCATGTGTGACAGAGGGAATCCATTTCTGTTTTCTACTGTGAAAGATCAGTCAAGATACTAACATTTTCTCATTCTCTGTTATTTCAACCCCTTCCTGATTACTGATTTAGGATGGAGGTTATTGTTCAACTTAGCTCCAGAGGAATAAAAACGAAGACACAGGTTAGAAATCTTGGTGTCATAGTTGATTCAGACCTGAGCTTCACTGGTCACATTAAGGCTATAACTAGATCAGCGTTTTATCATCTTCATCAAATAGCAAGACTCAGAGATCTCATGTCCAGACCAGACCTAGAGAAACTCATTCATGCGTTCATCTCCAGCAGGCTGGACTACTGCAATGGTCTTGGCTGGTCTTCCCATAAAACCATAACCTCAGAATGCTGCTGCTAGAGTCTTAACAAGAACCAAGAGAACCGAGCACATCACTCCTGCTCTTAAATCTCTACTGGTTACCAGTAAACTACAGAATCCATTTCAAAGTGCTTCTACTAGTTTATAAATCACTCAATGGCATGGGGTCAAAATACATGTCAGATCTCCTTCATGTATCTACACCCAGCAGGGCTCTGAGATCCTTAGGAAGCAGTCAGCTGGTAGAACCCCGGGTCAGAACCAAACAGGGTGAAGCTGCTTTTAGCTACTATGCTGCACACAGATGGAATCAGCTTCCTCATGACCTCAAATTCGCCCCAACTCTATTAACTTTTAAATCAAAATAGAAAACTTTCACGTATTCATCAGCCTTTGAATGATTGTTTCTTATGCTGCACCTTCTGCACTGTAACTGCTCAGCCTTTACTTTGTCTTTTATCTTATTCTTACAATTAATTTTATTTGTGTATTTAAATTTGATTTTAAAATCTGCTGTTTTATGTTGTGACGTTGATTTTAATGTTTTTGTTCTTGCTACTGTAAATCCAAGGGGTTAAAAATGAAGGCAACTGGACTTCTTTGGTTTCTTAAAGACGCTTCGCTTCTCATCCGAGGAGTTTTGTCAATTCTGACTGGAATATGGGAGGGTCGATCTTATAAACTGTAGCTGTCTATTGTTGCTCAACGAGCAGCATCTGCCTGTGAATACCCCTCCTCCCTACCTCTTGATGAGTCGTTAGCATCGTTAGCCTCTATTGTTTGTGAGTCGTTGTTTTGATTAGATGCAGGAGGGTGTGACCTGGACTTTAAGAAACCAAAGAAGTCCAGTTGCCTTCATTTTAACCCCTTGGATTACCATGACCTGGATGACTGAGAACCTTCACCAGCTTATTGCTACTGGAAAGCACATTGAATTTCTTCTGTGTATGAAATGTGCTATACAAATAAAGCTGTCTTACATAATTTTAGAGACTTTTTGTAAAAAAATATCCTCAATCTTTGGTTTATTTCCATATCTTTGTCATTCAATGCTACTCCCTCATTCCTATCACTAGTTCAGGAAACAACTAACCATGAACGTGAGAACCCAGCTTTTTGCGTAATGCTGTGGAGGCCATGATTGAAATAATGAATAAATAAACGGTGAATAAAAACAGATTCAAGTTGCATCATGTCAGCATAATCTGTACAACCTTGACTTTCCTTTAACATTTGTCACAAAAGTCACAAATCTGGGATACAAGCATGTTTTGATGTACTCCGGTAGGCATAACCACATTCAGCATGTTTCATTTTAATACCAGTTTCAGGACTTGATGTAGTTTGACATTTGTCCTTGGAAAATCACACCATCGCACCAGTGCTTTCTTTGTTGTGCTAAAACTGCTCGAAAATGGTGAAATATTAAAAAAGATGAGATTAGAGACGTCTCACACTTTTAATATGAACCAAAATAAATCTTTACACCAAAGCAGAGATGAAGAGAAAGGAGAGAGAATCTCGAAACACAAGAACAAAAAATGATAAGCAGAGTGATGCAACTATTAGCTTTTTAAAGTCACTTTAAAATGTTCACAAGGTAGTAAGAGGGGAGGAAGAACAGAGGAGAAAAGAGAAAGGAGGTCAGCTACATAAATGCAGTAAAATGTGACTGAAAAGGTCATGTGATTAATTCTCTGATGCAAACAGAGGCGGTTCAGGGCATCATTAGGATCATCGTTTGTTACGGAGCCTTCAATGACACCAGAGTCAGCAGGCTAATGATGAGTTTCATTTGTGGCTGTTATGGAACAACAATGTGAACCTTAATCAGATTATACACTGTAGTGCTGATTAAGTTCATTCACCGTATCTGAAAGTCATTATAGCTGGATGTTTACAATCATCCATTTAATGGTCAACGGGACTTCTCAAACCCTGCAAACAGAATGCAGAGAATGTAGGAGGAATAGAAGGGACATTTTTTCATGTTAATAACGAGTTTAACAAGGAAAATTCAGTAAAACGTGTAAATCTTTGGGTCAAAATAACATGTGTCAAAGATGTCCTAGTAATAGTTTTGTTTTTTTAGAATTGGAAACTCATCTTTGAGCCTCTACATGGGATATGGAACTCTGTTGGGGCTCAAAATGACCCAGGAGCCTTGATAAATAGCCAAACACAATGCCATAATAAAGCGCTACAATGGAAGGACTGGTTTTTCCCGCCCAATTAAACGAGCTGCATGCTGTTTGGCCAGTTTACCCCAATGGTGGCCCGATGGTGTGTTTATGGGGATGCACACAAGAAACAGGAAGTGAGTGTCGGGCTGGCCATTGTTCGTGGATGAACGAGGAATGAAGTATCCGGACAAGTGTTTATCCAGTGAGTTAGAGGAGGGGTTTGTGGATGAACAAGGAACATTCATTCATAGTCTGTATATTCACAGTACATCCTGCAACGTGAGTAGTGTTCCAACATTTTTCTTTGTTGTTTTCCTCTCGTCCAACAAGGATGTTAGTAGTAGATCAAGCTAGCGTTAGCAGTAGCTCATGCTATTGGATACAGTAGCTCAAACTAGCATTGTTCTGCGGTTGGCATTACGACGACCAACGGTTGGGACGCATTAAACTAGCTTCTCAGAACCAAAAGTCTCTCTGTGGCCTTTCCAACATTATTAATTTACATAATAAAGTAGGTAAGAGACCACACAGACTTTTTGGTGTGACATTAGACACCCCAAGCTGCCTAGATTCAACAGCCACGCTTGGTAGTAATATTGCCACAACGCCGGACTTGTGAATGCATATTACACCTCGGCGCAACAGAGGGTGGTGTCATGATCACGTGGGGTGTTACTGCCAAGCTCCAGCAGGAAACTATATTGAAAATGAAAGTAAACACGGGCAGTAAGTTTCACTTTTGTAAACAGAATCTGGAGCTCAGATCACTAGAGACTGCACGGGGATTGTGGAGGACAGACACCTTTAGGAGCGGCTTGTCAAAACTTAAGCGCGTGGCTTCGATCGCAATAAAAAGGAAGTTATGTTCAAGATAAACGGAAGTCCGAGGAAGCGCAGAGACCACCCCCATACCCCCTTTTTACTGCCATTGCGTAATCTTTTGTAAACGATTGTGCCACATTACCGCCACTGTCTGACCACCTATTCCAGCCAGAATTGACAAAGCTCCTCAGATGAGACTCAAAACATCTTCAAGAAACCAAGGAAGTCCAGTTGCCTTTATTGAAACCCCTTTGGATCTAGGACACCTTAAAATTCGAACAAAAAAATTATGATTATAATTTAAAGCCCCAGTGTGTAATATTTTTACCTGTTTACTACCAAATTCTGTGTATCCAGTGCACAAACTTGTCCTTTTTCATTAATATTTCTCACCAACATCAATTCTAAATATTCCTCTCAGCTTCAAATTTTACATTTTTAATACATAAATTGTGGTCGACGCTCCATGGTCATCCTCCATCTTGAAATACGGTAGCTATTTAGGGACATATGAGCTCCACGTTACGCGTTTGCACTATGACTGTAACCTGAAAGAAACAGCAGAGGGCAGCAGTGCGCCGTGGAAGCATGGCGTCTGACAATGCAACTAAGAAGAGACGAGACTAGCTGCTACACCGTTGCTGTACTTTGTTAGTTTGAATAACAAACAATGAAATCAAAAGACACATCAGATTAGTCAGGTCTTATTGTTTTCCAACACTCAGCAGCTGCATATGATGAGAACCCCGCCCGCAACAGCTAGACACCAGCCTCCAAGTGTTGTTCCTGACTCACCTCAAGTTGATCATTCGTCTTTTCTTCATAAAGCTCCCAATCCGGTCCCAAAGTATCAGTTCCAAAGTCCTTCTTCAAGAAAGTTCCTTCTATTAAAGTCTCCTCTCTTACCGCAGCCTGCCGTGTCTCTCCCAACACGCTTCAGTGTCGGTGGCTAAGTTAGCATTAGTTACTTTATTTCCACAGTGTGTCCCCGGCTCCAGCCAAACCTCATCGGCTATCTGATCGCTAAACAGCCAGTGGTTGATGTTAGCTCCATCTCGATCTTCACTGCGGCTCACACCGTGTGCCACGATCAGCTGATGGCTAACCGGCAGAAGCTTGTTTACTCTGCTGCTCTGATCCACATGACACCGGACACCAAGGCCGTGGGAAGTAGGGGTGCTGAGGGTGCTTCAGCACCCCCTGGTGGATGACAAATGATATGCATGTTGAATTTCTGCAGGCAAAATTAAACCAAAGTATTTTACTTGATTTAATTTTGAATTTAATTGAACACTACTACACATACATAGTATTATTTCCCCAAAAATGTAAACGTTTATGTTTTACATTTGATCAATGTCATACACACTGCACCTCGTGCGCGCTGACGAGGATACAAGTGTTGCTGTGCTCGTTGCCTTAACGCATCAGGCCAAGCGCTGCAAGGATGGAAGAGGGAGGCATCCTTCTACAAAATCTAAAAATACAAATGCAAAAGAAACACAACCCCCCCCCCCCCCCCCCCCCTGCTGTTTGGATAATGATCACAGCTGCCATAAATAAAAGTGTGACGGCTGAGTGCGTACAGTCGAGAAGGTGAAAAAATGGAAAGATCTGTCGCGAACAAAAAAGACCAGTCTGCTCTTAAAAATCCCCAGACTGGCGGGAGTCCTCTTCCAAAGCTTTGCCATACAGCTCTATGATTATGCATATTTTTGGAGCGGATTCACCTGGTTTTGTCAGCCTTTATGGCGTTGTTCAGCTCCCGACGTGTCACCTGATAAATAGATCTGGGACTGGGAGGATGAGCGCTGCGCTGAGGAAGGGACCAATCTGACAGCCAGGTCAATCATGAAGAAGTCCTAAATTATCCACACCTATGTTTTATTAACAATATTAAACATTTTAGATTCAAATGAGACCAGAGGAGGGAAGCCGCACATCAATGACGCACGAGGATTTCCCAAAAAGGCCGTGTTCCTCTCAGAAACGAAGAAGAGACTAGGGAGGGTGAGCTAAGTTAAAAAACTTCTGGAAAAGCAGATCTACACAATGGAAACATCAAAGTTAAAGACTCAACAAGAAAAGCTGGAACTTGCAGAAAAATTAAAATTAGACAAACTCCTCCAGCGTCAGATGATGCAGCTACAGCGTGTCGGAACATATTCTATTTAGACCATAGTTCATGTTCATTTGATGTTATTTTTGTTTCAAATCGACTTTAGACGATTAATGTTAATGTTTATATTTAATGACACATTCACTGTTATTTGTTTATTTTTTTGTATGTACTCAATCCTATAAATTTAACACACCTATTTCTTCACAATGTTGTGATTATATAGCTGTTTAACAGTGACACGGTTCGACGATGGTGCCATTACGCACAGATTTTCTCTGCCGTGTGCGCAGCAACACTTCCTCAGCGCGAGAACGCTGCATCCAGGAAAATGATCAGAATAGGTCAGCTATCATATGGATTATTATTATAGACATTACACAATGCTCTGCTATTTAATGAATAAAACAGTTCTGGTGATAGCCTGTCTTTCATGAACGCTTTACGCACAGAACAAATGAATCAGCTGCATCCTCGGTGAGTCTCTGTGCCAGGTTCTCTGTCTGTACATATATCTGTTTCTTATTTACACGCTCATAACTCTAGGCTAGATCTTCCAACTTTCGCCTGGTGTGGACCAGGTGTAAAAGTTACACCTGGGCATAGCGGCTGAAGGGCATGCGCCTGAGTGGTGCACTCGTCTTAACAACGAGCTACTTTCAAATCTATGTCGGACTTAAGGTTAAGCCCGAGCGTATGCCCAGCTGGTGCACTCCGCTGAGTGAAGAGCCTTCAGAGCATCTGTCCGTTAGTTGCATAGGCAACGTGTGTGAAGGGGTGTGGTGGATGCTGCAGAGTGTGCGGTTCGGTGTGGATTCTGGAAGTTCTGACATGTCGTTGTGGGGTTTTCCCTCAGTGTTGATGGCAATAAGCTGTTGTTATTTCGAAGAATAAACCAAGAATAAAAATGCAACTATATACTACTACTAGGCTATATATAGCTACTACATATAAATATATATCTATATAAACGTGTGCGCATTTGTGTGAGGCTGATCACAGCACCCCCAAAGGAAAATATGTTCCCACGGCACTGCCGGACGCCACAGCTGATGCCACCCCTCCTCCGTGTGTGAATCGGTGGCAGCTATGCTAGCTTCCTTCAGGACTGGTAGGTTGATACAACAGCTAACAGCAAAGTTTCCCCTAGAAATGTTTACAGCCGTGATGCTTGTTGACTGCGGGGGGTGGTGGATCGCGCCGCCTCGTCGCGGGGTGGGGTGGGTGGGCGGGGGTGCGCGCGTCGTCTAGTCGGGGGGGGGGGGGGGGGGGGGGGGTGTACGAGTGGCATTATGCATTAAGACTGAACAGTCATTAAAAAATGTTTTTTAACTAGTGGAGTAGTTATATGCTTTGTGTGGGTTAGGCTACAGAGACTGGAAATAAATCAATCTCATGCTTTTTATAAAAAAAACAAACCAGATAGCTGGAGTGAACGCTGGAGTTGTTGCCTTTTTGAGTGGGCCACCGTAGCTGCAATACTTACTCTGAACTGCATGGCGCTAAAGAGTCGCAATTTTTACCATGATTTCTATGAATATCCCACATGGGGCCTTTAAGGGAGGTCTCATGGTCACTTGTGTAATTTTTTATCTTTTTTTTTTCCCCCAACATAAATCATAGGCTGTCTTCTTAAAATGATCTGAGTCCAGATTGTGGGGCAGTTTCCCAAGCAGGAAAACCCGGACTATCCTCCCAGCTACTTCTAACCAGCTCCTCTGGTGGGATCCCAGGGCATTCCCAGGCCAGCCAAGAGATAAAATCCCTCCAGTGGGTCCTGGGTTGGCCTCAGGGTCTCCTCCCAAAAGAACATGCTCATCACTATAGGTGAGGGTTGGAGTGTAGTCCCTAAAAGAAATGTTACTTATGCCATCACAGCAACCTAAGCACATTAGAATCAATTCAGAATGAAACTTAAAGCCAATAAATGACTTTATTTGACATTGTGTGTATAACAGAAAAACAGTGTGAAGGGTGAGGCGTCTTTGGGATTTAGACCGTATCATTACCGCCCCCTTAAAGAGCCTCGACTGTAGTGATGATTGAGCAGGTCTGATGATGAGGATTCATGGAGGCTGCTTTTTGATGAAAACTAGATGTGAAAGGGGCGGAGGAGGGTGGGATCGATGTGATATAAATAAAAAAAGAAAAGCAGCAAGAAAAGACATTGAGGAAGAGAGTTTGTTAAATAATAGAAGCAGAGAGAAGACTTCTGTGTCGAACCTTTTCTGTGCTTGAGAGTAAATATTTGGATTTCTGAGGTTTAAACCAAAAAAAAACGGCATCCTTGGTACTTTGATTAGAAGCACACGGTGAGCTTTTTTGATTTGAAGGTAATTTTTGTGTTTCATTGTGTTCTTCTGATGTTTGGACCAAAGCATGTCACAAATATTTCATCACGACCTCAGGAACGTGGCTAACTTTGAAACGAGAAACAAAAGGGCCCAACCGGATTCTTTTAAATCCTCGTGTTATTTAATTTATTTATTTTACTGATAGTTATTTGTGCCATCTTGACCCTTTTAAAGCATCATAGCATTCTGTAATTAAAGCAGAAAGAAGAAGCATGTACTCATGAATCCATACAATGACTCTTAATTCTAATAATGCCTAGAAAACACTTTGAATTATGCATGGAATCTTAATGAAGCAGATATTAATGAGCTTTCATTCCAACATTTTCTGCATTTTACAAGTCAGTATCCTGTGTTTTCTTATAGCCCAGACACTGAGCTCCTTGTGAGTCTTTGGCCTGGTATCCTGTCTTGTATCTGAGCTGATGCAAAAACAGATACAATATGGTTCTTCTCTCTCTTTGTTAAATCAAGTGTTGCAGTTTAGTGATATGTAAATGTGTATTACAGAGGAAGAATCACTCTGAGATTATTAAAATGTTTCACAGTCAGATGAATTGGTTCACTGCACAAGCAAGCAGCAGAAAATCAGCCACATTTAAATCTGGTTTCAAGGGAGCAAAAGGCCAAATGATGATGGACACCTTTAAGGAATGAACATAGCGT
Source organism: Aphyosemion australe (assembly GCA_006937985.1). NCBI lineage: Eukaryota > Metazoa > Chordata > Actinopteri > Cyprinodontiformes > Nothobranchiidae > Aphyosemion > Aphyosemion australe. Next base: position 1,289,099 of record SSNS01000059.1, on the reverse strand, counting down.
AGAAACCTAGACAGACAGTAGCTGGAGCAAAATGATTTTGCTCTGCATGTCGGTCTAGCCACGTTCCATAGCAGGTCTACCATTGGCCTGAGCAGTATTGTGTTATGCCAATCTCAGCGCTCTATCGTGGGCGGGATGATGTAATGGAGCGGAACAACTAAGATGGTGCATTTGAAACAGCTTTGGCATCAACTTTGGAATATTTAGACTTGGGCTTTTCTTTGAGTCAAGAGCAGACAGAGGTACTTAAGTCCTTTATTTAGAAAAAGGATGTATTTGCATCTTCAACGGTGTGTGGCGGACTGCCTTGTTGACTGACTAGCAGTGAGTATGCCATGTTGTTCATTGTCCAATAGCATGTGGAGACAGTTTGAAAGACAACTGTAGATTCAGTCCCATGACTGAGCTCTGTCTATGGCTCGTGGTCAGATTATATAGTCACATATATAGGATGGCTTGCCAGACTAGAATGAACTAATATGAAGGGAGAAGACTAATTACAGATATGTAAAATACAAAATAAATCATTTAAAATGTTAAAAATCAGTCCTTAAAGCAAAATGAAGTTACAATTTCATTACTTTTCCTCTATATCTTTCGTAAGAGTGCTATGTAGAATCGTGACTGCCCCATGGGCTGCAAACTTCTGTTGAGAGATTCCTTTTGTTGTACCTGGAATCTGCCACCATTATAGTCGATGGGTGTGCTTCCACTGGCCGCAAAGTGTTCTCCTTGCTTGTTATAGTGTGAACTGCTGGAATCACGCGTGATTTTGCAATTCTCTGGTCATTTTGTGACCTGGCGGGACCAGGGGCGTGGAAAGCCTTCGCTGCCATTTCTCATCTGAAAAGCTCCCAGGAGCAAGGAAGCTCGTGGGTAAAACGCATCTATTATGTTTCAGGCCACTTACACATCCAGCAGAAAGCCGGGGGTCACAATCCTGACTGGCAGAGTTATTAGAGGCACCAATGTAACAGAGGAGTTAAGTGTCTGCCCTGTGATCGGAAGGTTGCTGTTTCAAACCCCGCTCAGTCTGTCGATGTGTCCTTGGGCAATACACTTAACCCACATTGCCTGCTGGTGGTGGTAGGAGGGACTGGTGGTGCCAATGGACGGCAGCCTCACTTCTGTGTCTTGCTGCTCTCATGCAGCTGTGGCTACATTGTAGCTCATCACCACCAAGGTGTGAATGTGTGTGTGTGGGTGAATGACTGTGTTGTCACTGAATATTGGAAACAGTGGTCACATGCACCTCAGACATGTCTCAAAAAATATTTTTTTGTTGGTTTTCCTGAGTCAAAAAGGGCTAGAAATGTGACGAAATTGCAAATTTAGACATAATTATAGCAATTAACTCATTCACTGCCATTGACGACTTTAGTCCTCATTTGCATTTTTTACGGGGCGGGCGTCGAAACGAGCCCCCGCACCGTGAGAACAAACATCCTGGTCTAAAGCGGATCTTCATTCGTGTATGTTACACATCACGTGATCAGGAAGTGGAAAATCAATGGATTACAAGTTTGTTTTGGGCCGCTGCTGTGAAAAAAACGATGTGCCAAACCAGAAATGCTTCTGCAGCATCGCTTGGGCACCAGATTGTGAAAGAACAGATAACGCTAGAAATACGGCGATTCTTCCTGATGTAAGAAGTGAGTCTACTCTTTCTTTTGGTAGTTTTGGCTTAACAGTAAAAAAACGCTGGCAGTCAGGGGCTTTCTGATCAGAAAATGGCTGGCAGTGAATGAGTTAATCAACAGTCACTGCTCAGGGAAATATTGGTGTAACCTATTTTCTTGTGTCAAGCCTTGTTTCTCAACTCCTATTGTCACAATTTGACACAATGAAGTGTCAGGACTAGTTCTTTCATCAAAAGCCTGCCAGATCCATCCCTATACATGTCTATACATGATCTGCAGGTGGCAAGGGACATTTTTCGTTACTTTGATTGTATAATTTTGTACTAAAATGAAACTGATAATCATATAGTTGTTACTTTAAATTGTTAAATTTTTATTTTAAAATCCTTTCTATTTCAGATTTTAAACAATTAAGCTTCTTTTGTTCCTTCTTCTTGATGTTGCAGATGCTACATCTCTCACTACTGCCTTCTCCTGGAGTTCTACCGTAGACCGCCATGTCTGGTCAGCCATCATTTGTTCCTTACTCTACATCGGGAAATCCCACAGGATCTTAACCCCATTTTTTCTCCACCACCTTCGATGGTGATGGAATAAAAAAGTAGAAGGTTCAAAGGACCAACAATCTGGATAACTATAATTTACAATGGTAAGCTGGGGCCACCTAAAACACAGCACCTTTAGTTATGTAAGTCTGTATGTATAAAGGAAATTACAATGCATATTGATTAAAATCATACCATTCATTTGCTGTTTTAAGAAGTTCATGGAAGTAGGTCAGCTCCATTCGCAAATCACAGCGGAGGCACAAATGCTGATATTCAAGCCTAGAGAATTGTGTAAGTGGCCCCAAAGGGACCTGGAGAGATCTCTGGCATGTGTGCGATCACATATATACCTATATATACCAATAGCAGGTGGACACAATAATGCCACATTATACAATTCGCTTCCAGCAACAATTATTGTTAGGCTTATTTGAAGCATTAAAAGCTGTAACATAAGCCTAAACCATTTATATAACACCGGATTAATGACCACTGCAAAAAGCCTTTGGGTTAAGGCTAATGGAAGAGGGTGCAATCTGATTCAAAGGTGTGATTTGGTGGGTCATGCAAGGCTTCAGTTATGCTGGTGCTCTCTTCACAGCCAGAATAATTTAAAGGTGTTTGTGTACTAGTGAGGCCAGCAGCACCATCAAAGATACTACCACTGGGAGCTGCAGTCTCCCTGATGGATAGTCTACCCACAACACAATACATAACCCCGCGTAACAGCACCAAGCCAGCTGCTCCTAACCCGCTCCACTGGCACAAAGCACCACCTAAACTTTAACCCAGGGACAAGACCACATCCAGTTTAGACATATCTCAACTTCTCCAGAGGTATCAACGGTAATAAAACCGCTGCTGAAATGTGCATACTTACCCCAAAAATAAAGTCATGAATTTCCAAACTTAGTTAATGAACAAGATCATAAAATTGCTGTAAAATTGAAATAGAGGAGACATACAAGAGTGACGAATAAAAAGTAAACCCAACAAACAACAAGAAAGGGGTTTGGTCACGGAGTCCCGCATGAACAGACCGAGTGCACTTTGACAATAAATCCAAAATTTATTCTATTCTACTGCAGTGGTGCTCAAATGTTTTAACGTCTGACCTAAATTACAACAGCAAATGCTTGTGATGCTGCTGATTAAATCATTGATAAAAGCTAAATAAAATGAAGCTATATTTAAAACACAGCTTCAGCTTATTGTTCAACTTAAATCGTTGCATGGCAACATTTTACTTTTTCACTTCTACATAATTTGTGATTAATATATTCTATTAGGAGCAATGTTTGAGTCATTTCTGAGTTCCAGAAACCATTTGAAGACCTTAAAGAATGGGTCTCTGGTATAAATGAATGCCTTTTGAGTCAAAAAGCTCTCTGATTGGCTAACAGCAACGCAACTCTTCCACTGCCTCTGTTTGATCTGCAACGTTGATGTTTTATCTCAACATATAACACAAGCCTGGAGGAGTTCTGCTGTGTGGTGGAGTTGCTAATGCTAACGGTTAGCTTTAGGGTTGTAACAATATTGGCAATATCGTGATATCGTCGTAGTAAAATGACCACAATATCGTCGTGGTCTTGTCACGATATCGTACAGTACGTCCTGAGGTAAAAATAACACTTCTCATTCTGTTCCACCAGAGCATAGCAAAGTAAACTACATAGACCATGATCCTTGGCTTCCGCATCATCGGCCAGTTCGCCGATGGGAGTGCGTGCAGTCCACACAGCAAAGAAAAACAAACATGGAGTATGGAGACTACAGCGGTGAACGCAGCACGGAGGATTCCAGTCAAAGTATTTTAAGTTGGGAGTCTTATCGTGATCCTCGCCACAATATCGCAATAAATATTGTATCGTGAGGTTCATATCGTGATAATATCGTATTGTGAGATTTGAATATTGTTACACCCCTAGTTAGCTTCTACTAGCCATAACATGCTCTGCTGTCTCCTGGATGCTAAATCAACAGTTTTCCCCGGTCACTAGCCCAAGATGTGTGAGTTCATGAATGCAAATTTACAATGTGACGTGGCTTTCACTGACCCAAGCATTTCCTCGTCTATTTTTTGTCTGCAGCTAATGCAGAAAATAGGGGTTGAAGACTATTTTCACCCCCTCCCTGGGCTGCTACCTTACCATGGTGGAGGGGTTTGACCCAATGATCCAAGGAGCTAAGTTGTCTGAGGCTTTATGCCTCTGGTAGGGTCATGGTAAACAGGTTCTAGGTGAGGGATCAGACAACGTGCAGCCCAAAGACCCCTTATGAAGAAAAAAATAAATGGAATCAGTGTTCCATCGCCCAGATGCGGGTTACCGGGCCCCCCCTCTGGAGGTGGGGCATGTTGGCGAGCACCTGGTGGTGGAGCCGGGACAGGCACAGCCTGAAGAGGAGACGTGGGTCCCTTTTCCCAGTGGCTCACCACTCGTGGGAGGAGCCAAAGAGTTTGGGTGCAATGAAGAAGTATTATACATTTCTCAGTGAACTTCACCTTTAAGACTAGAATTTTAACCCACAGTGGAGCCCCAGCCACAACCACTGGCTCATCAGCCCCTCATTAAATGTGAAAGAGGATTGGTGTTACTTTAATACTTCTGTTCTGATTTTGTGCGTGTGGACCAGATCCACTTGGCATTTGTCTTTTTAATCCTAAATTTGGAAATGCTGTAGGACCCTCAGCAGTAGCAGTCATACATCCACTCACTGCTTTTAAGTTCTACTCTGTGTGAATGCCCTTGAAAACAAGCTGAGAAGATTCTTATTTTCTCTTTGAAGTGTTTCTCTCTTTCTCATGCGGCTACATACTGTGAACTGTGAGATATACCAATCCAAACAGCAACAAAGAATAAAACAAAACAATGTCTGTCAAATGGATGTAAGATTATACATTTTTGCTTTGGAATACATACTTAACAATGCAATTTATATATATAGTGTATTTAATAAATGGTAAAAATGTATGATTGACATTAAAGGTCAACTGTACTCATATTTTTAATACATTTGCAGTAGTCTCTAGTAGGAATCAATGCCTTGAAAGTCATTTTCTGGGGTTTGCAACGTTGATGTTTTATCTCCACAAATAACAAGCCTGGATGAGTTCTGCCATGTTGTAGAGTTGCTAATGCTAACGGTTAGCTTCTACTAGTTGAGACATTGTCTTCTGTTTCCTGGACGCTAAACCAACAACAACCTTCCTCGTCATGAGTCAAGATGGGTGAGTCCATGAATGTTAAGTGACAGTGTGACGTAGATCTGTCAGGATTTTCTGAACCAAGCGTTTTTCCATCTATTTTCTATCAGAAGCTAATGCAGGAAATAGGGGTAGAAGACTAATTTCACATTCAGCCTGCATGTTAAACTCAGAGTGACCGATCATTTTCAAAAATAATAAGTAAAGATAGTCTTTAACAATGACTAAAAAGATGCAACGAGCTTTGTTCACTGAATAGAAATAAAAAAAATAAAACATTTAAATTGGGAAGGCACTATGATAAATATAGCAATTAGGGATGAGCGAGTACACCACTATCTGTATCTGTTCAACCATCTAAATTATCTGTATCTGTACTCAGAGTGGGGGGAGCCTAACCCGGAAGTGGGCGTGGTTCAACCAGAAGTGGGTGTGGCTTAACTCAGTACATTATTTTAAGTCTGAAATTGATATGGATTGATCACAAGTTGCTATATGTATTGTTTATTTTAAAACTATTTACAGATCAGCCTCAGAATTTAGATTCCGTGTTTTTGATCACAATAGTAAAGGAACTACTACAGAACAAATTTTTCAATAAACTCAGAACATGAATACTAAAGTGCATGAATGAATATAACTGAACTCATACTAGAATAAGACACAACTTTTTAATTAAATTTTTATTTTATTTTATGATCAAACAATTTTTTTCTAAAGTTCTTGGCATTTTTCCCCACACAAAGTTAAACAAAACAATGTTGATTAAGGTGTGTGTGTGTGTGTGTGTGTGTGCGCGTGTCTGTGTGCGAGAGGGAGAGAGAAAGGTTTTTCTATTGACCAAATAGTCGTGCCGTATTTCAAGAGAGAGACCAACGCGATACGAGCCGTTTTCAGCTCTCTTGTCAAATGCACCGCTACGAAATAAGTAACTTTAAATGTTACACAAACTGAAAAAGAGGCAAGCTGAAGAAGGGAGTACAGATTACTGAAGCAACGTGACGAGAGAGAGCTACACAGAGGCCTCAGTCACTGTCGTGTGTGAGCGGAGCAGAACAGCTGCCTCCCGGCGCGGCAGAGATGGTTTGTCTGTAGGGAGGGGCGGGCGCTCTGTGTGACTGGCCAATCACAGAGCGTAAAGACAGTCAGTTACCCAATGAGGATTCTCCTTCCACCCGAACACAGATAATCATGAATTTTACTCGTTTAATATTCATACTCGTCAAAAATGCATTATCCGTACCGGATACTCGTCTGAAACGAGTATCTGGCTCATCCCTAATAGCAATATTAATAATTTGTATTTAATGTGACTATTAACCTTTTTTCCAGTTGTGAACTTTAAAAATATGGTTAATGAGTTTACTAACCTCACTTTAAACACATCTTCAGTTTCTCCCTCTTTAAACCCTTGCCTCTGAGTTTAAGCAGCCAGTGGCGTGAAGGAAGAAGATGCTAAAAGCACTGAATCAGCAGTATTATCTGTCTTTTTTCAAACTGAACATTACCATCTTTTATAAGTGCTGGAAATTGCTTCAGCACTTAACACTGGAATATTTTTTCGTTGCCTTTTTTGGGTCTCTTTCACTAAACACTTGTTAGTTTACAATGCAACACAGCACAATTACTCAAACTCAAAAAGTGTCAGCAGCTTTTTCTAAGTGAGACAAATTGCACGAGCAGGTTTTGAATTGAAAATCTATGAATGCTTCGCAAAATGCATACAGGTTGGCAGGTCTGCATACGCAACAAGGTCAACGCCTGCAATTTCTTATTTGAGTTCAATTAACAAAGCTGATGATTATATTTTTCTCTGGATTGTGATGAATTGTGGGAGCGATGGATACATACCCATTACCCAATCAGGAAGTTAACAGAAGTACTTGCTGCTGCAATGCTTACTAGGGTTAGTCTACCTTAGCAAGAAGACCATCTTCTCCTTTGAGATTTTAAGGCAGTTGTCAAATAATGTGAGGTGCATTACCGCCGCCAACTGGCAAGAAGTGTGACTCAGTAATCTAACATTTCAAAAGATAGATAGATGATAGATAGATAGATAGATAGATAGATAGATAGATAGATAGATGATAGATAGATAGATAGATAGATAGATAGATAGATAGATAGATAGATAGATAGATAGATAGATAGATAGATAGATACTCTGCATAAAATACTTCAGTTTATTCAAATGATCAATCATGTTTTATTTCTATTTCATATTAATAAACATATAAAATGTGTTTAAAAGTCGAGCAACAATATTTGGTAGGACGTCTACAATGACCTCATTTGCACAAGAATTAGCCCATATCTGGAGGTCCTGGAGAAGTCAATACAGGAAATCCAGAAAACGTCAAAGACGTCATCTGCGTGTCACAGTCTGCATCTTCAGGAGACCAAATCTGGATGTGCAGAAATTACCTGGAAAAGATGTCGGTATAATGTGTCTGGATGATGTAAAAAGGAAGTCCACAATGACCTCCTTCGGACCAGATTTAGCCCCAAACTGAAGGTCCTGGAGATGTCAATACAGGACATCCAGAGGATGTTGATAAAGATGCCATCTGCACCTTCAGTGGACCAGAACTGAACGTGCAGATATTACCTAAAAAAGACATTGCCACGACATGTCATAATTTCTTGCACCTGTGTTGGACGTGCCCATGACGTCCAAAAAGGTTACCCAGCCCAAGGTCCAAACGTTTCACGTCATATTGACGTCCAAGTGGGGTCATAGTTAGATGTCCAAATAATGGGCCTGGTTTGCACATTCAACAGATGTCAAGAATTGGTCTAGACCAGGGGTCAGCAACCTGCGGCTCTGGAGCCGCATGCGGCTCTTTCACCGACCCCTAGTGGCTCCCTGGAGCTTCTTCACAAATGTATGAAAATGGATGGGAGAAATATTTTTTGTTTTAATGTCGTTTCTGTAGGACGAACATTCTTAACGTTTTCCAATGCTGTAAAAATTTGCATAATAAATATTAAATTTCAACATTTCTGTCAACGAAAATTTGCGTCATGGCCTGTAACACACGTTTCAGCGTGGCACTGTGCCAGGCAGATGGATGTTAACAAACCAGCGGGTGTGTCAGGGCCATGGATCCCAAAGGGAAAAAGAGAAAGATAGCTGATGAGAACAGAGGATTCAAGGAAGAATGGACCAGATTATTTGCTTTCATTGTCGACGCGGAAGGATTACCTGGAAAAACATCAACTTTTCACCGCTGTCGCTCGGACAAGGACCAATCAGAGATTTCATTGACTGACCAATGAGGGGACAGGATGCTTCTCAGTACATCTCCGGGTAAACATGGAGGAAAAGTTAATACTTGCCGTGTCTGATGTCCCAGAACTTTACAAGACTTCACTTAATTCTAGCAAAACCTTGTGAGACTTCATATCTACCGCTGTTTCAACTCTGAACTGCTTTAATAACCCAAAATTCCCTCCAATCTGACGGCCAATCAAAACAACGGAAGGCTCGCTATTCACCCTGGAACAGAGGCGTCGCTGACTTTTGCCGCTGCCGCATGTCGCCTCCCGTGTGTCAGGTTAAAAAAGCGATAGCGATGATCACGGTCATTTGTCGCCTCCCCTGTGTCAAGCCCATAATTTGAAAAGACATTTCCAGGGAAGGCATGCTATATTTGCAGCCGACTACCCAGTATGGTAAATGGCCTGTATTTGTATAGTGCCTTCTTAGGATTCTACAACCCCACAAGGCGCTTCACAACACAATCAGTCATCCACCCATTCACACACACATTCACACGCTGGTGGGGATGAGCTACATCGTAGCTACAGTTGCACTGGTGCCACCGGTCCCTCCGACCACCACCAGCAGGCAAGGCAGGTTAAGTGTCTTGCCCAGACTGAACGGGTTGCGAACCTGCGACCTTCCAATTGCAAGGCGGCCAGTAGGGAGTGAGAGAAAAAGTGCAATTGCAGTAGGCTACTTCTGGAGAAATTTGCAGAGCGCAAAAGTAGATTTAAGAAGTGGATTACATCTCCCAACTCCACTACTGCTGCAAGTTTTGTTGCAACCTGAGAGATAAAAGCGGGGAAAACTGTTCACGGATGGTGATTACATGAAGGATTCATTCATCAAAATATCAGAGCACCTATTTCAGACTTCAAAAACAAAACCGAGATAATCCAGAAAATTAAAGACATTTCTCTCTCCACAAAGACAAGGACCATTAAAACGACAGGAGACGTCACCAATCAGCAAATCAAAGACATTAATTCAGCTCCAGCGTCCTCAACTACCTGTGAGGAGTCGTGTGATGTGATCGATATCAAACAGACAGCGCTGTTATGCAGGTATGTGAGCTGTGATGGGCTCAAGAAGAAATGATCAGATTAATCCCACTGATTAATATTGTAATGGAAGTTAAAACGTAAAGCACCAAATATCGTACAGCAGAGTCACGTGGTGCGTTGTTCTCTCCAGGATGCTGCAGGGAAATAAATATTTAATCATGAATGTTCATAATGTATTTGTAGCCTACTTAGTCATTTTGATAATAGGCTAATATAGCTAATATACACTTACAACCTGTGTTGCCTTCATATAAGGCTTTTATAAGGCTTTTCATTTTTTGCGGCTCCAGACAGATTTGTTTTTTGTTTTTTTGGTCCAATATGGCTCTTTGAACATTTTGGGTTGCCGACCCCTGGTCTAGACTGACGAACTCAATATAGACTTGATGTGCACTTCCATGCAAAGATGATTGTTTGGTGGGCAAGTCAATCCAACTTGTTTGAAATCTCGGATTTATGATCGGAACAATCCTAACGTCCTTCTGAGCAGACCAGAGTTAGGTTTATCTGATACGTTTGTCTTTAGAGGATTTACGGTAATCATGCGCAACTTTAAGATTGTCAGAAGGGGCGGGGCTGGTCTAAAATCAGCATGATTATCCTGCAGTGTGAACCAGGCTTCTGGGGACCTGAAAGAAATAGAACACAATGATTTTTGCAGTTTTTTCTTTTTCTTTAAAATATTTAGAATCAAATTTGCTATTCCTCCAAAAGTTTAGCAAACTCACCAGAAGGTCTAATATGTATGTATTAAACTTTGATGTCATAAAGTACATGTTTTAGTCCTTGATGCACAAATACTTTTAAATGATATTCAAATTATCTTCATTTCTTAGCTCTGGTTTTGTATTTTATGCAAGACGCTCATAATGCAAGAGCAAATTACAGTGCAACAGTTCTGTTCCCATTCGCATGCCTGTAATACATTAGGTGATGCATTTTTCCTCGCTGGCACAATAACTGTGATGTCTGATGCGCTATCATTTCTAATCTCCTAATATGTGCCATTTTGAGATTAAAGAGAAGATCAACTTTGAAGTTTCTCTTTATGTGTGTGATTCAAAGCATTCTATAATCAGTTAGGAGCTTAAAAACCCGCTGTAGTCTGAGCCTGGCACAACATCACATACTGTATCATCATTACCCTGCCTTTTGAATAATTTAATTTCCACAACCACACTTTGTATGGAGAGTCTTGTCCTAAAATATCTAATCAGATCTTGACAGAGTGGAAAGGAAAAGAGTACGACTGAATTAAATGGGAGTCATTAAAGTCACTGACCCGGACAGAATTAACCAGTGGCCCAGAGTAGCCAAGTATGCGTGAACCCTCAAATATTTGCAAGGTGCTCTCTCTGAAGGTGCTACGAGAGGAAAACCGCACTTTTCTCTCCCATGAATCAGAATATTAATGGTTTTATCCTTCTGACCCGACTTTCCCACCTCTATAGAGTCAATAACAGACTTTTGGGGAATGGTCTCCGGTTGTCAGCCGGACAATTTTCTGATAAGAGATAGCATCGGCCCGCTAGTGTTAAATCATTCGCGGGGTGAATGAACCATGAGGCTATCAAAACACACCTTGCTTTAAACTGAGCTAAGGCACAAATTACATGATGCATATTAAAAAAAACACAAACACACACATAGCCTACCAAGTACAAAATGACAAATGAGCTGCAGAACACTTTTGGACTAAGAAACTGAAATAGCACCAAAGAATATTAATTTTCATTTAATCAACTCAGGAACTTACTAGAAACTTATTATTCATTTACCTGTCACGGGGAGGTTGTTCATTTATGAGGACCTCTGAGTTAAAACATTGTGCTGTGCTTTTCTCCATTAAGAAATATCTATTAGGATCTGCACCGTGTGGCAAAATCAAGCAATTTATATCCTTTATGCAGCTTCTAGTGAAATGATAACATTATGTATCTGCTTTTGTCTCTGTCCCCTTACTGCTCCATCTGTGTGTTAATTGATGACCTTGGCACGTCTGTCTCCTTAGCCGGTGAATGATCAACGCAATCGGCAAGATCATTATTAGCAAGATCAGTAGTTCATCCACTCCTATTCACCGCTATTCATCACATCAAGCTTTAATTGAATTGCTAATTGATGTGTAGAAACCCATGTAATTGCACTAAAAGCCACTTTCTGCTAGCCTGCCAAGCTGGAGGGAAGAAGAGATATGATGGGGAGGACACTCAAGGTATGAGACGATCCACCATGAGGTCACAAACATGTAAACATGCTAAATATGAGCTGCAAAGAAAAATAATCTCCACCCCGTTGTGTACCGCTCACATATCTGGAACACGAATGCTCAGCAGATTAGCCGTTTGGTAAATCTGATAGAGAAAAAGAATATCTCCATCCTCTGATAGATTAATAGCAAAGGGGCTTTGCAGTGTAGTCTGTTAGAATTACACCAGCTAACTGATGGCACGCAGTTTAAATTAACATGGTCGATCAACCACATAATGGACCTCAATCAGACGCCATTCAGGCTGGAACTAAAGGATCCTTGATGTGGCAGCAAGATAAAACAGAAATCTAATCTCAATTAAGAACAAGTCCTCTTCATTAAAGTCATTACTGCGTTCTGATGCACCACTGAAGCCACCCAGATTCAAAACACAACATAAAATGCTCACTTTCAATAGTTTTTTTATTTTTTTCCCCAATCTGTCATTTGAAGGTGATTTTGTTTCTGAAGGGTTAAAAAAGTATTTTAATGTTTTTACTTTTCTTTATCAAACGTAAACTGGTCAAATCTGCAGAGAGAACTTTATGGTCATCAAATTTGGGGGGGCTGAAGACCCCTCATGTTGTTGTAGGATGCTGAGGTGTTATCCGTCCAGATCTTTGACAGGCTGGATTTCTAGTAGAGATACTTGAGGGTTTTTAATTTTTTTTAAATTTTTTTTTACCAATTTTCAATATACTGATATTGTCTAAATCTTAATTTCCGATACCAATATATGTGTGAGGTAGCCCCCATACAAAAAACTAAAATGAAATCATTTTAGGTAACTAACATCACAAATCTCGTATCATGCATACCTAAACTTTCAACAGCTGTGCAAAACATGACAACTACTTCAGATTAAATTAGGCCAATATATATATATATATATACACCTCAGATCTGTCATATTGACAATTTGAGAGAGAGAAGTAGCTGAAGAGTCCATCCATCCATCCATCCATCCATCCATCCATCCATCCATCCATCCATCCATCCATCCATCCATCCATCCATCCATCCATCCATCCATCCATCCATCCATCCATCCATCCATCCATCCATTGTCTTCCGCTTATCCGGAGTCAGGTCGTGGGGGCAGCAGCTTAAGGAGGGAGGCCCAGACTTCCCTCTCCCCAGCCACTTGCTCCAGTTCTTCCGGGGAAATCCTAAGGCGTTCCCTGGCCAGCTGAGATACATAGTCCCTCCAGCGTGTCCTGGGTCTTCCTTTGGGTCTCCTCCCGGTTGGACGTGCCTGGAAAACCTCACCAGGAAGGCGTCCAGGAGGCATTCTAACTAAATGCCCGAGCCACCTCAACTGGCTTGATGTGGAGGAGCAGCGGGTCTACTCCGAGCCCCTCCCGGATGACCGAGCTTCTCACCCTATCTCTAAGGGAGAGCCCAGACACCCTACAGAGAAAACTCATTTTGGCCGCTTGTATCCGCGATCTCGTTCTTTCGGTCACTACCCAAAGCTCGTGACCATAGGTGAGGGTAGGAACGTAGATCGACCGATAAATTGAGAGCTTCGCCTTTCGGCTCAGCTCTCTCTTCACCAGGACAGACCGGTACAACGCCCGCATCACTGCAGACGCAGCACCAATCTGTCTATCAATCTCACGCTCCATCTTTCCCTCACTCGTGAACAAGACCCCAAGATACTTAAACTCCTCCACTTGGGGCAGGACCTCGCCCCTGACCTGGAGAAGCTGAGGAGTTTCATTTGTAATATGTGCATGGTATGTAAAGGTTGTGTCATTAAAAGTTTAAAACCGATAACGATATTTTCCAATATTACATTTTAAAGCATATATTGCCTGATAATATTGGTAGGCCAATAATATGGGCATTTCAACCAAATTCTTTAAGCACAGAAAATCGAGTTTTCCTAATAACCACAAAACTCGTAACGTGTTAATCTGGTAAGGCCCTACATCAGGGGTGCCCAGTCCTGGTCCTGGAGGGCCAGAATCCAGTTATTCCTCTGCTCCATCACAGTAGCTGAATCACCTGTTCAGCACCTCATTAAGCTCTGCAGAGGCCTGTTAATCACGTGCTGATTGAAATCAGATGTAATGGTGCAGGGAAACAACTAAAACATGCTAGATACCAGCCCTCCAGGACCAGGATTGGGCATCGCTGGCCTACATGATGAAAGCGAAGCACTTTGGAGTTGAGCTGAGATGGTGAATAGAGTTTCATTGAATGGTGTTTTTTGCAGGTCTCTTCTTGTGCAATCCACTTGAGTCACCGTCTCTTTCACCCATTGAAGCGCTGGAGTGAAAGCTGCATAGAAAAGGAGAAGGACTGCAGAGAAACATCTAGAAAACAATTTTGTGTTTGATCCTTATTTTGACCAGGATTCAGTTGCTCTCAGTGAGGACGCCACTATTTCTGATCAAAACACGGTCAGTGTTACTGATTGTATTTCTATTGCAAATGCACAGAGAAATTAATCATTTCCTTGATGAGACTTAATAAATCACTGCTTTTGTCTAATCTGGTTTTCACGTTTGAATAAATATGTTTGTATCCTTCATATCTGCAGTAAGACACCATGCAATGAACTTTTTCAGTGTCAGATTCAAGAAGAAGGAGTGTAATGGACCCTGTGTGGACAGACTACTGAGTGGATTCCCTTGACCAATAAACTCCTGCTGTTAGTCAGATGGCTTCTGGTAAAACTCCTGTTTCGTGGAAAAACGCTTTACTGTGGAAGTGTTTGCCCAACTGGTTAGAAAAAAGTTTTTCAAAAGACATTTATCCTCAGCGTTATTCCAAAGAAACTTCTGTGGCTTAGGGCAAGGTCAGTGCTTCCATTCAAAGCAGATGGAATTCTCCTGTACTTGATTAGCTTGATCACGAAGCACACGGCACATCAACTTCAAAAAGTGTCAGTTGCTGGGGAACTTTTGATGCCTTATATAAAAGTGATATAGCAATAAAAAAAAGAAATCACTCTTCCTGTTCCTCTTACAATGAACACCGAGGAGAGACACGAGAGCAAACTCTAACCACCAAGCTGTGCAGATGTTACACAAATGTCAACATCAGCTTCTGTCTCCAATGCGGCGAAAATTACATCAAATATTTGCTGTGGCCGTGGATTTTCCTTGTGTGTGTCGGTTCTCACCCAGTCACTTCTTGTCAGCGTCAGGCCTAACAAGGCAAGCAAACTGCGCGGAGCCAGCGGCCTGTCAGGTGCAGCATATCTGCACCTCATGGGGCAAAAAAGTCAATCTGTGCTGACAAACACTCACTACTGCTCTGCCAGTCTGGTCATACCCCAGGCATGAGGGATATAAGGGAGCGGAAACCATCAGTCTGCAGAGGGAAATTAAAACAAGTTGTCAGCCCAACTCGGAAACAGAGTCGGAGTAGAAGTATGAGAAGGTGACCTCCGTGCATGTGCAATATGGACATTTATTGTCTTCAAATCTGTCCTTCTGTCATATTTTACTTTATTTTTTAAACAAGGAGACTGTTGGGGTTGTTTATGGGTAAATATAAGGCCAGCCAGGGATAACGTTCTTAAAGTCTTTAACGATAATAATGATCCAATAAGTAATAAATCTGAAACTGCAGACACAGAGGTTGGCCCAAACAAACATCAAGGAACTAACAAATGAGTGGTGACATGAGAAGAGCTTAAATAAGACTGAGGGAGAGGAGACAACGGACAGGTGTGGCTAATAAACTGCATAACTGAGGGAAGGACACTGGAACTACAAATGGCTACTGAACAGAAACACTAGGAAACAGAACCTGAAAATTAAAATAATTAAACAGAAACACTAGAAATTTGATACAATTTGCACCGGATAAGTAAGCGTCACGTAACGAGACAGACGTCCCTTCCCACCGGGAGCGTTTCATATGCAAAACGGCAGCAAAAGTGTTCCACGCTGCTGGTGCTGCTAAGGTCACGAAAAGACCAGAGAATTATCACACCACGCGTGATTCCGTCAGTTTATGCGATAACAAGCAAGGACAAAGACGGCAGCATGTATCCTAAAAGGTCTGTGGTTTATTTTCTGTTCTGTTTTCCTCGGCTACGGCGGTGTCACAGGTCAAGCAACTGGAAATCTGCCCGTGACTTTTATTTTGAAAGTTTCCAGATATTTTACACTGCTTTTATGTTTGACTTCCTATCTGGTCTGATCTAAACAGCTGACCTTGATGCGTTATGGAAACATAAAAAGTAGAGGCAGAAGCATACATTTTGCCAGAAGTGTAGGGATGCGTCCGAAATGTGAGGCTTCGCAGCCGGTGGAAATGCACCTATCCACCAGCCTGGCGAGCCATCCTATATATGTGATTATATAGTCTGGCCACGACCAGTAGACAGAGCTCGATTGTGGGGCAGAATCTACGGTTGTCTTTCAAACTGTCTCTGCATGCTATTGGACAACAAACAACATGACATACTCACTGATATGGATGTCAGTTAAAGGGGTAGTCCATCACATACTGTCGAAGAAGACGCAAATACATCCTTTTTCTAAATAAAGGACTTAAGTTCCTCTATCTGCTCTTGACTCAAAGAACAATGCCCAAGTCT
Source organism: Aphyosemion australe (assembly GCA_006937985.1). Lineage (NCBI taxonomy): Eukaryota > Metazoa > Chordata > Actinopteri > Cyprinodontiformes > Nothobranchiidae > Aphyosemion > Aphyosemion australe. Next base: position 1,272,562 of record SSNS01000059.1, on the reverse strand, counting down.
AAATAGTCCAAAGTTGACGCCAAAGCCGTTTCAAACGAGCCGCTGCCATCTTTGTTGTTCTGCTTTGTGGCTTCATCCCGCCCATTAGACAGATAGAGCGCTGTGATTGGCCAGACACAAGACTGGTCTGGCCTAATGAGGCTCCTATGGAGCGTGGCTAGACTGACCTGCAGAGCAAAATTATTTTGCTTTGGATACTGTCCATCTAGATTTCTAGGCTACCTATCCACTATAATGGCGAGTAATTGCTGCGCACTACGCTTTGCGGACATCACACTTATACTTCTGCTGGAAAAGCCTGGTAAGACACAAAAGGGAAGACACATGGAAAAAACAGGGAAAACAGACACCCAGGAGACACAGGACATGAAAGTGACCACAATTTGAAATGATTTTTGAATCACCTTATAGCCATTATTCCCAGGGCTGAGATAGGACAGTACTTTTCTGTTCTATTTTACCAAATGTTTCTCTTTTTTGTTGCTTTTTCTGCTACAGGAGTTGTGTCGCTCACTCTTCATCCTTGAACTACCTCAAAGGTGTTCTATTGGATTCAAGTCAGGTGACGTGCTGCACTTGGCCGAGTCGTGATTTTCACTTTTTCTCCTTCAGAAATTTGTGTGATTTTTGACTTCTGGGGTCTTACACTCATCTTGTCAACCAATATCTTCTCATATCCAAGTGTGACCTCCTCTTAAACCTCTTTGGCCATTCAGCTCCACGGTCTAGACCACAGATTCCACTGGTCAGCTCCAAGCTGCACGCTGTACCTAACCTGAGACAAAAAACTAAACACACAGTATATGTTTGGATCTTACTTGGTTTTATGTCCACGTTATTTCAAAAAGTCACTATTTTTTATTCTTGCCTTGGTTATGCTCTTCTCATTTCATTCAGAAATGATGGATAGAGTCATCGAACACACAAAATTGGATATTTGTGCAAAGCCTTTCACAATTTTTCAAGACACATTGCCATGACAACTTACATTACTTGCTAGGCTGCTCCACCTCCATGTTTAATTATTCTACACTTGATTTTGTCATTAACATGCTTTGCATAAAACTTTATTTTAAGATGACAAACAGGCTGAATTCTTTTGGGAACAGCTAAAAATACAGCAGGGTGAGAATGTCAGTATTCACCTGCTGTCCAGATAATTTTATCAAAGATTCTTTTTTTTGCATTTTGATTTTGTTTGATGAATTTGATGCAAGATATTAAAAGAAAACAATAAATGACAATGTGCTGCAGACTATTAACCATAAAAATGAGGAAAATTAAGAAAGGGTTGGTTTATTAATTGAATTTGTCAGATTCTTCCAAACATCTGTTATTGTGACAGCAGCAGCTCAGAACCACTTCATGTTGGCTCAGTCCGATTTTCATTGCAAAATGTTATAAAAAGTTTCCCGCTTCTCCCGTAACTGGTGGAATTAGGTTAGGGTTAACTGCAGCCTGCTGTGTTAACGAGCTGATGCTAACACAAGCCAACCAAAAATGTTGGGAAAGTTCGTTTTAAAAATCAATTAGTTCAAAGTTCAGTTCGTACATTTTGAAACAAACTAGTTCAGTTCATAGTTCATAATTCAATTTTTTTTAAACTAAGTTCATAGTTTAAAAAATGAATTAGTTCATAGTTCTTTTTTTTTCAATATGTTGCGGTGAGCTATTAGAAGAAGTAGAAGAAGAAGAAGAAACAATATTTTATTTAGCGCCTCTCAAGATAAAAATCAAGACAAAAAATGTGAAAAGGGCGTTTCACAAGAAAAAACATTTTTAAAAAGATAACAAAATTAAAACATTTAAAGGAGTCATCACCTGAAATTTTTACTTTTCCACTTGAAAACATGTCTATAATGGCTTCCTAATGATTTTTCACTGGCTGAGAAGCCGATATTTAACATTGAGGCGTTTGTTTAATCTTGCCTTCTTCAACCAGCTCACATGCACCCCACGAGCACGCGCACTCCAAAACGAGAACTTGAGTTCTGGCCGTATATGCCGACACAAAGGCAGAATATAAACAAATATGAACCAGCAGCGAACAAACCAGCACAACAAAGCTCATTTCATAACGTGAAACGCATAAATGATGTCTTACCGTTGACGACTCATGTTATAATCCGTGTTATGGGAAACAAAACTCCGATCGGTTTGTGTATTCCATCTTCACAACAGCATAAGAGCCGATGCCTGGCTGTTAGCTAGCTTTCTCCCAACTCAAAAACAAGCGAAGGCGCCGTTACGCACGAGGCTCGGGCTTGTACATACACGGTTAGATCCCGTAGGTCACTGCCAGGTCGGGTTCAGTTATAACTTTTGTTGTTTTGAAGCGAGACGCTGAAGCTGCTTCCTGCTTCCTTCCACCAATCAACGCGCTCCTCAGTCCCGCGCGTCTGAGACAGCCGAAATATCGCGTGTGATCTCGCAAGAAAATAGGCCCTTCACAATAAAGGATTAAAAATCACATTTTTTATTTATTTTTCCAATACAATTTATTTTAATAGGACTATATAATATAATATAATAGGATTTAGATATCCACGGTATTATAGGTGATGACTCCTTTAAAAGTGATTAAAAATATAAAAAAATTGAAAAGTAAAAATTGTGATTCAAAAATGTGAGGAAAGGGAAAAAGAAAACGACTAAGAAAAGGCTAATCAGTGGATCCTGGGAAAGGCAGACATGGTAGAAAGAGCAGAATGAAGAGAAGGTAGTGATGAAGAATCAACAGAAGCTCACACCAAAGCCACCTGAACAGGTGAGTTTTCAGCAGCTTTTTAAAGGAGACCACTGAGTCCACTGATCTCAGGCTCAGGGGGAGGGAGTTCCAGAGTCTGGGGGCCACCTCTGGTCTTTAGCCCGGTGCGCTGCACAACCAGTAGGCTTTGATCACTGGACCTCAGGGACCTGCTGGGGGTGTAGGGACTGAGACGATCACCAATGTATGATGGTGCTTGTCCATGTACGGCCCTAAAAACCAGAACCAGGATCTTGAAATGAACCCTGAAGTTAACCGGCAGCCAGTGGAGCTGGCTGTGTGTGGTTGGTTGCTCATGTTCAGCTTGTGCTTGACTGACGACTTTTCCAGGATGCACCTCTCCTCCCATGACAGCCTGGAGAGCGTGCTGCCCCCATTAACCCCAAAGCAAATATGGAAAGTCAATGAATTGTGCACAAGGGTGTAATACCTTGTGATGAATATCGTTATTATGTTACTCATCAAAGCGACAGAAAGTAGGACCCTGACAGGGAAGAATCATATTACCTCATAGATGTACAGGTGGGTCAGAAATGACTCAATGTGTCTGTTTTGTTGCTATCTTTACACATTCCAGGTACTTCTCACACCTAAACACCTATAAACTAATCTAGCAGAATGTGTTTGTGTGCATCTATAACCACATACTGATCATTAAATGTGCTTGACATTCAGAATATTTTCTTTTATGCCACCTCTTCCAAGGCATCAAGGCTGCTCTGTATGATGAACTCCTTCAGCTCCTCAGTGTTAAAGATGAAGTTACAGGGTTGGATTTGGATGATGCTGATCCAGACTTCTGTCCTGGAGGTGATGGCCATCCACCTGGCCATCCAGCTGAATAGGATTCATCCAACTCTGACATATTCCTCTTGTGAATCCCCTAAAGATGAGGGTGAATCCAAATCACATCCAACAGAACAAGATCAGCTATTGGAGTGAGGTACTTCAGACAAAGGGCAGAAAACTAATCGTGATGTCCTGCAATGTTGGACTGAGCTTTCACCAGGGCTCAACACTATCGTCTCACCCAAAGTTAGATTAGAGCTGTTTATCACTGATGACATCTCACAAAAAGACAATGAGCTGCATAAACTTATAGGGATGGACGCTAGCAACTGACAAGATTGAAAAATGTAGACATGACGGAGTCAAGGCCTTCACTAAATTGACCCTAATAGCAGGAAGTGAGATAAACTGCTAACTGTGAATCTTATTTAGTTAAAGAACAATCATCAATAGGAGCCAGTTAAGGTGGCTCAGGCATCTGTTTAGGATGCCTCCCTGGTGAGGTTTTCCAGGCATGTCCAACTGAGTGGAGGCCTTCGGATTCCACTGGAGAAGTTGGCCCAAGTGGCTGGGGAGAGGGAAGTCGGGACTCTGCTTAGGCTGCTGCCCCAACGACCCGACCATTAACTGTTTATACGAACCCTCCACGCTGTCACCTGTAGGTTTCTGAAGAGCTGAATTGAAGCCCAGTGGGTGGTTCCCACCACCATCTTGGCTGTGTCATGAGTCTCGTCACTCCCGGAAAATACAAAAATGGAGCTGAGAGCGGGGCTGTGAGGGTGGGGGCAGATGATTGACACCCATCAAACACTGAGCCATTGTAGCTACGAGCTAACAGAAGCTAATAGAGGTTGGCGAGTGCTTTTAGCCAAAGAAACGCTGTTGAGCTACCCTCTGCCTTCTAAGCTGTAACACTTAACGTGGGACCGAAGCTGAGGCCTTCTCTGGAGCAAGCAGAGGGCAGGTCACTAGTGCTACTACTGACAGCTCATCTGCTACCTGTAAATCAACAGGAAACACCCCTAATTATTCATAATATTTAAGCATTTAATTACATCTAACCGGATTAGTTGCAAAAAATGCACCCCCCTCAGAGTTGTCATGATTGTAAACTAGACCTGTTAAACCTAAAATGTTTTTGAGCCAGGCTGTAAACATGTTTATTTCTGCTGTGAAGTTGACATTTTTAACTTGGGAGTTATTGAGGATTTGCTCCTTTCTGGATCCAGCCCCTTCCGCGTTGGCTTGGACCCGACCCCAGATAAGCGAAGGAAAATGAATGGATGCAATTAAAGAACAATACAGTTGAATTTTCCAAAACATTTCGAGCTACTAAACGTTCAGACACAATGTTTTTTGTTTTTTTTGCCATCCTTATGAAGTCCTACTAATCCAAAATAGCTAGGAGCAATACTGAACAAAAGCGTGGACTTCAGGTTGTTAAATCATTTAATATTACGATGATTCTTTTTTGTTTTTTGGTCCAAAATAAAAATATTTTAAATTTGCTGATTTTCTTTTCAAAAATGACATAAAAACTCATAGATTGAAACACGGGATATTTTGACCAACTCAAGCAAAATGGTAAGGTTTAGTTTGAACGGCGTTACTGGAGCACATGTGGTCCCTGAGAAGAGGCACCGACAGGGAGGTTGCCACCATCTGCTGAGAGATTGTTACTGAGGAGAAAAGGTTGCTGTGACTTTGCATTCTCAGCTTACATTAGTGCACACCTACGCATGCCATTCACTCTGAGCTGAAGCAGCACACACACAGAACAGCCACCGTTACTCAGTGTGACTGCGTATCCTCTCTCTCATCTTGTCCTTGTCTGTCATGTCATCCCTCCTCTTATACTTGTTTTCATCTCTCAGCCTGTCATGTCCTCTTATTTCTGCTTTTGGTCAACTTTTGCTGTCACTAATGTGACAGAGGCGGTCGATAGTTTGCGGCTGCGTTTGCTGGTTTCCCACCTATCAATTAGCACGGACTCTCTTTTCCTTTGATGCAGCGTCCTTGTGTTCTGGATAGCTTCCTAGGCTTTGAAGGTGGTTGTGATGGAAAAATCTGGTTCCAACAACTAAGAATGCTTTGGCTCTAGCTGGGTGACTCTGATTAGCTCACCACATGCCTCTTAGGGGAAGAAGCCGCCCCTGCCCCTGTGTACTGTACCTGGCAACAATGACTGAGGGTGTGTGAGATAGACAGCAGGCAGTAAGCGTGCTGATTATTCAAAGCACAAAGCAACTCTGATCAGAGGTCGTGTTCCGAAGTTTGATGTGAACATTATGATCTATTTGTATTATACCAGAAATGAAACCAACAATTCTTTTGGAAAATTACAGTCTTTTTTCCTCCCTTTCCTGCACTTCCAAGCCTCCGATCTCTTTTATTCACAGAGCCTGTGTCACCACGACAACGCAGAGTGCTGTGTGTTATACCTGTGATTAATATGTTCTGGGATTCTAGAGCCGGAGCGTGTATCTTAGATTAATCACTTCACTGGGATCAATATAAAACTGGGTGAATAATTCATTCTGTATTATAATAAGCTTTATTACTAACAGTCAACTGTAAACCATTATGCAAATGTAATGTAATGTTTTGAGTCAAAGTGGCTATCTATATTGTAAGATGAAAATGTCAAGCAAAACTCATTCCAGGCGTCCCTGGCTGTGCAGCAATGAAAAGCGAGAGGAGTACAGCGCTTAAATACAGAATTCATTCGGCTCCTCTTTCAATATTCTTCTTATCATGCAAGCGATACACTTCCCCAGGTGAACCGAGTGACACGATATGGGATAAAAGGGAATAGAACTTATTATTTTTTTCCTCAGTCTTTCAAAGGCAGATTGTATGCAGCACAAAAGGAGAAAACTGCACCATTTACAAATCAGTTAGGCCTTGAGGGGAATCTGCTGGTGGATGACATTGAAGTTAAAAGTGCACAGAAAGAGGATGCGTTGCCCTGCAAATCACAGCTTACATTTTCTGCTGCTTTTGTGTGAACTCATTGGACTGGCAGTAAACACCTGATTTAAATGCAAAATGTCCATTAAAGGATTGTTTTTTTTCCAAGACATGGCAACCTGGGGTTGTTCTTCATCTCCTGTTGGACTTGTCTATTATTACAAATAACAGACTGGATCATTTTCATGATTATTGCTGCAAAGGGAATTGTTATTGAGACCCTAACTAGGATTTAATAGAAAGTACATGACTTCAACATTTTTGCAGTTGTCAAAATGGGAGGGAATTTCACTACCAAGTTCCTTTGATTGGATTTAATTGGAGACAAAAAAAATGCTGAAAGTTTTGCAGTTTTGTTGGATGAAAAAGTTGGAACCACTAAACTGGTACTGTATTTCTTTTGTATATTCGTTCTGTGTGTAAATTTGTAATCCATTACTTTGTTCTTTTTTAACACGTCATAGTAAAAAGATGGTTGTTTATTTTGCAGCTGGCATGTTTTGGCTAGCGACTCTAGCCTTCATCATAGTTTGCTGGTGTTGGTGGTGTCATTTCTGCAGGCAGCAGAGGACGATGTCGCCCTCTACTGCCCGCAAAATAAGCCGTAACAGACGACTGCACAAGACAAAATCATATAATGGTCTGGGACATACACGGATGATAAACACAAAACAACAAAAATACAAAAGATGGATCAAAGAAGGGATAGAAACAAGGAGGCGGGGACACAAAACCATGAACAGAGACGATGGAGTCTACACATTGGATCATGCAGTGTCATTGGCAAGGAGGAGGCGGGCAGCAGAGGGCGACATCATCATCTGCTGCCTGCGGATAAACGGAAGTGACGCCACCAACACTGGCAAACTCTCATGATGGTTATAGAGTTGCTAGTGGAAACATGTCAGCTGCAAGGTAAACAACCATCTTTTTACTATGCTGTGTTAAAAACAGAACAAAGTAATGGTACTGTATTATGGAAGCATATGTGTAAAAAAAATAAAATTATTAAGCATTAGCAGAAAGGCATTTTCCATTTCACTATACAACTGCTAAATGTGACTCACAAATAAAATAAATAAGCAATTTTCCAAACAGCTTTTTAATTTTCTTCTTCATCACTGCTCATTCTGTGACTTAATGAAATAGATAAAGAAAATGGAATTTAAGATTTCATTTTCAAATTACACTCCAGCAAAAGTGTAACAAAATTCAATTTGAAATGTCAAATTTGAAAATGAAAATGCATTAACAGAAATGCTTTTTCCATTTCACTAAACAACTGCCAAGTGTGACTCACAAATGAAATGAATAAGCAATTCTTCAAACCGCTTTTTAATTTTCTTCTTCATCACTGCTCATTCTGTGACTTAACGGAAAGGATAAAGAAAGGGGAATTGCAGTTTCGTTTTCATGCCCGCCCCGCAATAAGTGTCTCATAAGTCAATTCGAATTCGCAATCCTAAGAGGCGCAGGAGAGTGACGTCACCGCCAGCCTCACTCTTCTTCCCAGTCTGACCGCACTACGCATTCAGTACACTAGGGGGCGTTGTGTACATAGACACCTGATAGACACGGAAGAAATCACCCAGCCGGCTGCTTGAGGTCAGGAAATGCTGCCGCATCTTGGATCGGTTCCCCTGGACTGTTGAGAACAGGGCTCGGGGGATTGCTTTGCACAAGTAAGTTTGAGCATTTTTATTGTTTGTATTTTGTAAATATAATATTATTGTATTGTATTTGTGTCCACCAGCACATCTTAGCCAGCTAACGTTAGCTTCGTGTTTACTGCCGGTGGT